>JAKSZT010053819.1:1521022-1599486 GCA_026826555.1 Tolypeutes matacus | reverse complement strand
TAGATAGATAGATAGATAGATAGATAGATAGATAGATAGATAGATAGATAGATAAACCAAATTAACCAACAAACTTAAAAGATTGTGAAGAAACACAAGACATTAAGTTATACCTATTAATGATGTAGGATGCCCAAAAACCCTGAAGAAAAATCTGTATTTATCCTTTTCTTATATTATTTAGAAGCACTGTCTCTGATCTAGGAAATAATTACATTAGTATGCAACCAAACTTAATAAATGGACTGGATGTCCAATGAATACTCTTTTGCTTGGTAGTAACTCAATAAATATTTGTTAAATTAAAACAGAAACTTCATGAGCCATGCAAATTGTAATGAGGGAAGGACTTGAGTGAATTCCCCTTAGAATTTTATTTGTAATTTTGACCACACTAAACAAGTTGAAATTATCCCTCTAAGGCTTTTCCTTTTTCCTTTTTCCTTAGTTTCCTGAGCTGCCATAACAAAGTATCACAAACTAGATTACTTAATCCAACAGAAATGTATTGCCTCACGGTTCTCCAGGGCAGAAGCCTGGAATCAAGGAGTCAGCAGAGGCAAGCGCCCCAAGGTTTGCCAGCAATCCTTGGTGCCCCTTGGCTTGCAGCTGCAGCTTCAGCCTCTACCTCACGTGGCCCTCTCTGTGTCTGTCTCCCCCCCTTCTCACATGGACACTAGTCTATTGGATTAGGGTCCAGCCTAATCCTGTGTGGTGCCATCTGAACTAACCATATCTTCAAAGAACTTATTTCCAAATAGTCTCCAATTCACAGGATCAGGGCTTATGGTTTAAACATGTATTTTGGGGGAACACATTTCAACCCAAAGCACTGCTTAAGAGGCTTAAATAACCTCAACTACCCTGTATCTCTCTCCACTGACACTTCAGGCTTCTACCAGGTATTGAGGGGCACTGCGGATAGGGAAGGAGAGCTGGTATTGGGTATTTTACTGTCACGTCCCACTTCACAGCACAGCTCTGTTGCATCAACAACACTACTTTGAAGTACTACTTTATTTGGAAAATGTGTTGTCACACATGCTGTACAGAGTAGAGGAAAAGCACTCCTTGAAGACTAGTGTTATTTTAGAGTGGCTAAATATATTCCACCTCCACAAAGGCCCACCCTTCTTTCTCCTATAAAGCCACATGTTTCAGTTCCTGGAACACTATTCTTGACTTTTAAGGTTTAACATAAAATTAAAGAAGTCCTGAGTAGCTGAGGAAATTCTGGGTGCTTTTATGATAAAACAAATTTTCCTGCCCCAAGATAGTTCACATATTTTTCAGATAATGCAATTTTAAAAATTGACAGAGATGAGCGTTTGGTGATTTATCACAATGGCCCCTTTGGTAGCAGCATCTTAAAAGCCCTTCTGAAGAAGGAAGCTAAGTTAACTTTTCTACTTTGGGGAAACAACTTCTTAAAACAAGGCATATTTAAAAACTTGTCATTATTTCTCAATAGCAATAATAATTATATGCTAAGCGTTATTCTAAATATTTTACATATATAATTTCATCTTCACACTAACCCTATGAGATAGGGTGAAATTGTTATGCCAATTTCACAGCTTAGGAAATAGAGCACAGAGAGGTAAAGCAACTTATCCAAGGTCACAAAGGAAAAAAACGGTAACCTGACTCCAGTGTCTATCCACCTGGTCATGTCTCCATGATTCCGCTCCAAAGGGAATGGGAAGAAAGTATAAGACCTTTGAAAATGTTAAAAGTCAGTTTTTGAGGAGATATGGGAAAAAATTGTGTTGGGTTTGCACTGCATTCAAAACAAATTATCATGCTTCTCTTTTAGAAGCAAAGGTTTTTAAGTAGGCATGTACCCGAGATCTTTTTCTTTTTCTATTTTTTTTATTTCTTCCTAGTCATACAATATACTTATCGTCTAGGGATAACAGACTAAATTTGAAGTCAGAGGATTAATATTTATACTTGACACTAACTTTTGGGGTGAAGTTAGAGGTTTGAGGTGCCCAATATCCTTGACTATGAAATAAAGGCCCTTTCTATTTTGAATTTGAGACTGTCTATTGGGTGCATACTCTACGTAAGATGCTCACTGTGTGCACAATAGTATATTGATCGCCAGCAGGCAACTTGTGGAAGGTGGAATAAGAGCCCCCTTGGTTAATATATTATAACTTATTGAAGGACGATTTACCTTCTTTGAGTGGTTAAGTTTGCCTCACTATTTGTGATAGTTTTGAAGTTCTTTTTTGAATCCCAAAAGATTATTTTCTTAATTTAATCGATATTTGTGGGTGTGGTATGCTTTGATTGCATTAGAGTCACTTTAGATCACTTGATTAGATTGCTTTTGAGCTGTTACTCAGGATGGGTCTACATCCTCTTGCTGGGTCTTATATAAATGGAGACACAGAGAGAAAGAGGTCACAGAGAAAGGAAGCTTCCATTTTGATCCTGCCATGTGAAGCAAGATCAGAGATGCCTTCTTACCAAAGTCAGCTAGTGGTGATCCTGGTGTCCTGCCACATGACAAAGCAAGAGGACTGCCAATCTCTGCTGAGGTCCCTGCCCTCCCCTCCAGAATCTACTGTCTCCGGGACCCCAGATGTGGGCAGCTGGGCATAAGGCTTCTCTCTTTCTGGGCCTCCTCTCTCAGTCTCAGCTGCTCTGCTTTCTTCCCAAGTTCAGCTGTGGGATATGAGACATATAGCTTGTCTCTTCAGCCTTGAGCGGCAACAAGGGTCTGGCCCCCTTTCCATGCCTTTGTGTTCTGCTTATTTAAGACTCCAGGGTGTCTCTCAGTCTTTTGGGCTTGTCTGACTTCCTGCATTGTGACAATTCAAATTTTGTGAATCCCAGAAAAAGATTATGCTCTTAAACTAACCCTTTCTTGTGAGCCTGCAGCCCTTTCATTTCATTAAATTCAGTTAAAGGGCCTTTGATTAGATTACTTGATAAGATTGAGAGAGGGCTTGAGGATCTCTAGCAGCCAAAGCTGAAACAGGAAGCCCCTAAGAGGGTTTTTGTTGTTGTTGTTGTTTTGTTTTTTTCGGGGGGGAGTTTTGCTTTTTAAGAGCTTTTTATAAAATGCTGGTAAGATGGGCATGTGCAATTTTGGACCATGGGGAAAGTGACATCTTAAAGCTGTAAGAGAGAAGTTCCAAAATTAGTTAACAGTAAGTAGAGAAAAATTAACTCAGCTTCTCTTGGAGCTAGGAAAAAACAGGAAAGTGAAAAAAAAAAGTCTCAAGGACAAAATAACTCAGTCATGAACTGAAGAAAAGAGGATGAAAATCCTTTGCAAGGGAAAACCAAAAACAAACTTTGGTATACATTTCCATCCAAGGGTATGTTCTTCAGGGGAAGAAGTCCATGGCTTGAAGATCCAGAGAACCAAGTACAGTGTCTGTTATAGACTGAATTGTGTCCTTCAAAACGACATATGAAAAATAGGATCATTGAAGATGCTACAAATTAAGATAAGACTAAACTGGATTAGGGTGAACACTAATCTAATATGACATGAGTGGAGTAATTATAAGTTGGCACACGGGCAGACAGACAGAGATGACAGCCATGTGATGGAGGCAGAGACTGTGATGCCACAAGCTACTCCCAGAACCCTACAGACTTCAGAGGAATTATGGTCCTGCCAACACCTTCATTTCAAATTTCTAACCTTCAGAACTTTGAAACAGCAAATCCCTGTTATTTTAAGTCATCCAGTTTGCGATACTTCATGTAAGCGACACCAGGAAACAAAGTTAGTGACCCCAAGGGGAGCAACACCCCTCAGTTCTGGTGATTGCTTACTGTGTGGGAAGGAGGTCCAGTCCTGCCAGACATTGGTTTTGTTTTGTTCTGTTTTTCTCTTCCAAAGAAGACACAAATGAGGATCATTATAGGAGGTTTCCTAATTTTAAATATTTACTGCAATTTAATAATTGCAGTAAATAAATAAATAGTATTATAATACCTAATTTACCTCATATTTTTGAGGTAAATTTTTCCAGAGGGTTTTCAGGTAGACACCTCAAAATTTGCCTTTGAGGAAAGTTACATAGAAGCAATAATCAATAGGGAAGGAAAAGGAAGGGTTGCAGGCAGAAAGAAGTACAACTTTGAGTAATTGAAATCACCGACAAACACTAGGAAATTTTCAATACTCTTCTGGTCACATAATGACTCTTCACAAGTAGCATATCACTGTAGTTTACACTTACTGCCTGTAGCACTCGTTCAAAGGATATTAACATGCTTCCGAGTATGCTGTGAGGAAAGCTGATGGAGAATCCACAATACTGAGACATAGGCACAGAGGCTATCACACTTGAAATAACCCTTAGAATTGTCTACAGGGGTTCTTCACCTTTTTTGTTCCACAGACCCCTTTGCCAGTCAGATGAAAATCATGAACCACTTACTACGCTATAGTGTGTATTATTTAATAAATATACCAACATGTCCCCACAAGAATAATGTATTTTTGAATTTCAATCCGAGCTCACAGACCCCTGGTTAAGAAGCTCTGGAAATCCAATTTCCTTTTTAACAGTTGAAACTGAGTGTCAGAGAGATCAGCAGACCTGCCTGGAGATACACAGCTAGTTAACATCAAGGCTGGTTCAATAACTCACATTTCTGGATCTTCTTTGGAGAAAGTCCCTAGCTTCTCATTTCAGATTTCTTTGTAAACTATCATTTCCTCCAAATCAGCAATCACAAAAGTCAATCCTCTTTTTGTTATAAAGAATATAAAATCACTTGGGCCCATCTTTAAGAGGCTCCCCACATGGTGCAGGCTAGGAGTAAGGGAGCATGGGCTCAGGAGCAGCAAAGATTTAGAGCTTTAGCTGTAGCCTTTGATCACTGGCACACTTTGCCCTGTTGTGAATTCCACAGATGGAATTTTCTCAGGAGCTGTATAACTTCCTTGCTTATGTCGTTGAAATAACTCTCTTAAAACCCAGTTATTTTGCTCCCCTAACCAGTTCTTTATTAACTACAGGTTGGCAAGGCAGTTTGGGAAGCCTTTTCCCCTGCTGAGTTTTGTGTGTGGTATGCCACTGCCCTCTGCTGGTAGTAGTAGCCCAGCTCCGCCTACCCTCTCCTTATTTAGTCCCAAAGGGAAGAGGTAAATTTTGTGATCCTTCCAGTCGTTTTGGTTCTGGGGCATGCAAGTAAAGGGCACTTACAACAGATACATCACATTTAGAAATTAATTCAGCTAATGGATTTCACCATTTTCTCTGTGAATGTTCCTATATCACTGGTAAAACCAGGGATGAATGGAGTGTGTATGCTGGGGGTATACAGACTTTGTGTTGATAGGTTATAAGAGGAGAATTAAAACAAAGCAAGGGCCTATCAAATTATTCCAGATTGTCTTCTGAAAATGAGGAGGAAAAGTTCTCCTCTGAAATGTTCATTTGTTTGATTCAAGTATGGGAGGGTATCAGCCCCAGACTTTGATATGTATGTATTTATTATGATTTATAATGGCAAGAAACATTAAACAGACTCTACATTTCATAACTGATATAATCTGTCTACTGTCTGCCTTTTGAAATAGTGGCTAATGATAATCAAATGCACCTCTCCTGTTTCCCACTAATGCTAACTTGGAGGTGAGTTGGCATCTTATCGATAGCTACAGCTTATGGTGTCAGACACTAGAAAGTTTTGTGAGCCTGAATTTAACAGCAAAGAAAGGATAGCTCTGTCAGCATAACCAAGGTCCTGGCAGTTTCTCGGTTATTAATATGCCTCAAAAATTTGTAGGAGCTGCATAGATGTATTAAGTCAGTGAACTATTTTTCCATCAGCTATGTGTATTCATTTAATTCTGATTCAAAAACTTTCAACACGTAGTGATAGAAAAGTAAATATTCTTGCGCCTGGACTCATGCCACGTGGCAAAACTCAGACTTGAAATAAATGCATCTGAAGACAAAATTAATGCTTGAAAAAAGACTGATTTTCTTAAACAAGGTTATGTAAATATATATTCTCTTATTTTCTCACAAAATTTTACCTAAGTCCCTGTATTTCTATGATTCAATTAACCAAGGAGATATCCCCCTCATGGCCATTGGCTATACCACCTTATTACTACCCAAATGAAGATTCAGAAGTATCTAAAAACTAATACTGCTGAGTTGATTCCACAAGCACCTCCTTTACTATTTTTTGTAGGTCTATAGCTATCTATCTATCTATCAGCTATTTATCTATCTCCCTGTCTCATAGATAGATAGATTGTAGATGTATCAGTATTGAGACTCTTAGTACTCAACAGGCTTGAGAAATTGAAATGCTCAAGACATAACATCTAGTCCCACCTGAATTAAGTAGATTTAGTTAAATTTGACAAAGAGAGTTATGATTTCCAAATATCCTATTTGTTTCTTTTTCCTTTATAGCTAATCAGGGCTGAAAACTAAAATGACACAACTTCATCTACCTGTGTTAAATACTACTAGAACTGTATAAACTTCCCTTCCCTGGGTTAAACAGTGCTAACACCATGCAAACATAGTATAACTGCTTGTTCCAGGAAATACCTGCTCTTGGAAGCTAAATCTATGGCCCACCTAAAGAACATACTTATCAACACTAACAGCTTGTTTATTAAGACTGATTTCAAGGTCTTTGCTTCATTCTGCCCACCAAGCCAATGCTGTTATGTCATAAACTCTTCCCAGTACAACCAAGTCTACATTCCACAGGAATGCATTAAAAATGTCTTTTGTTAATTTTCCCAATTTGAAACACTATTAAGATTCTATCAATATAATGTTCTCCCTTATTGCAGTAGGTCTAAAAAACTTTTCTTTACTCAATCAACAGGGTTTTCTGATGGATTTTAGGGAGCTTATAGTCTTTACGGTTTTATGACTATCTGTGGCCAACACAAATGCACCTGGAAATGAGGTCTACTGTTTCTAGAATGAGCTGTAAAATATCCATGCACAACTCACCAATTCTCTAAAAACAGCAGTGGGTAAGGTCATGTGCTTCAAGTTGTACAGTTACCAGATTAAGGCACCTCCATTGGGCTGAATAACTGGGAAGAGCTGAATCCCTAATTATAAATGTACTATGAGTAAGAAGTAATACTTTTCAGTGTTAGTTCACTGACAATTTTTTTATCATAACATAACCTACCTTATTTGTAAAAAATATTTTATTAGCCCTTTGCATTTGTTGTTGGTGGTATTTTATTAAGTTTTGAAAAAAACACAAGCTTCATAAGGATCTTGAATACATGGGAATCCCTATAATTTTTGTGTAACATTTATCTAATCTAAGTATCTTTAAAAAGAAAAAAATATTTTAAAAAAAAAGACAACATCCTACAAAACACAATTATTTTTAAAGTAAACTGTTAAAATAAAAATTCAGTTTGTTTAAAAATGAAAAAAAAAAAGCAACCACTAATATATTTTCACTTTAACTTCCACAAAAACGAATGAAGAAAATCTTACTAATCCCATTTTACATGTGAGTGACCTGGAACTCTGAGAAAGGAGAGGCTTTTCTGTGTAGTAGTTATGAGTGGGATTTCAGGAGAAGACACAACTAGCTTTCAATTCTTCTCTAGCAAATACTTTTTGTGAACTTGAGAAAGTTAAAGATATTTCCTAAACCTGCTCTCTCAATTGTAGGTTGGACATGAGATTAATGATATTGTTACCCATATAAGAGTTTGGTGACCATGCCCCTTAATCGAATGCCCCTGCTAGGTCATTCTTAATATTCATCCTTAAAAACAGCATTGTTATGGCTGATGGCTAGAGGGAGGTGGGAACTGCTCTGGTTTTCATAGGACTTTAAATATAACTCGATTGTAGTTTTATTACTTTAATGTACTTCCCTAGGGCAGGTTGGGAAGATTTCGCAAAGAAGGCAATACTTGAGGTAAATATACGTATAGATACTCTTCACATGGAAAAGCGGACTTTCCAATCAGGAAAGAAAGCATGAGCAAAGGCCAAGAAGAGGTAATACGTTTAAAGTGTTTGAATCCATGGTCATTTTGCTCCATAATCACTTGATTTCTAAAAATGTAGCTCCTTGGGCTACCTCCATACCTGTTAAAACACATCTTTGGAGAAAAACATGAGAATCTGCTTTTTAAGAAGAATTCCAGGAACTTACAATGCATACTACAATCTCCTCAGAAGAAACAACATATGAAAATATATCTACTTGCGAAATGGTATTACTTGTTCTGAAACAATGGAATATGGCTGGTGCAGATGTTGTGTGAGAAATGAAACTGAAGAGTGTTGAAACTAGGTTAGGGAGAAAACTTGCATTTTTGGACTCAGCAATAAGCCAATGCAGGTTTTTAAGATAATTAGGGACTTTTTATCATCACCCCAGAAAGTGGCTGCTTCCCTTTTTTTTTTTTTCCCTCAAAAGTTTTAGCAAAGTCAGGAGTCAGGAGACTACAAAGTAACATAGAGATGACTAAGAAATGAAAAAGGCAGTTGTAAGAAACTGTAGGGAGTGGTAGGGACTGTGGCAAACTGGATTTATTCTCTCTAGAGCTGCCAACTGTTACTTAGCTGCAGCTGAATTATGTGCCCAGGATTGTCCGATTTTCCAGATAGAGAAATAATTAATCTAGATTGTATGCAAATTCTCCTATTAATAATGAAAAGAGAACAAACAAGCAGACAGACAAAAAGACAGTGTATTGGGCTAATGCTATAAAGGATATACAGAGCCCATTAGTGGCCTGTCAGCTGCCAATGGTGACTGCCATTGGGAGTGAAATGTCCCATGTGGTAGGAAATATCCCTGTTGATGTTCTATAAGACATCGCCATGACCACTAAGCATAAATTTTAAAAGTATCCTTCCAAAATAAAATTGCTATTTTACAGGTTGAAAAACTGCTTTTTCTTTTACTTTTTAAGTGGCCATATAATATATATATGTCTTAATTGGACAAATTCAATGAAAATAGTTATTTAAGTGCATTTTGTGGACATTTCTTCCTGAATGTTGGTGCTACCTTAACTATGTCCTTCCCCCCCTCCTTCTTCTTTTATTTTAACAGGTATATTCATATGTTATACATTTCATCCATGCAAACTATATAATTCAATTGTTTTTAGTATATTCACAGATGTGCAACCATCACCAAAATCTAATTTTATAACATTATCATCACTCCAAATTGAAATCCTATATCCATTAGAAGTCAGTCTCCATCCTATTCCCTACCCCCCACCCCAGTCCTTGGCCACCACTAATCTACATTTTGTCTCTATAGATTTGCCTATTCTGGGAATTTCATATAAATGGAATAATACAATAAGTGGCCTTCTGTTTCTGGCTCTCTTCACTTAGCATGAGTGTTCAGGCTCATTCATGTTGTAGAATGCGTTCATTCATTTTTGTGGCTGAATAAGATTACATTGTATGTATATATCACATTTTATTTATCTCTTCATCAGATAATCAAAATCAGGTTTGCTTCTACTTTTTGGTTATTATTAACAATGCTGCTATGAACATTCATATACAAGTTTTTGTATGGTATATTTTCATTACCCTTTTCAAAACTTGTTATTGTCTGTCTTTCATATTATGGCCACTGTAGCAGTTTAATCCATTGCTGTGGGTGTGAGACCATTTTGATTGGGCAATGTCAGTGAGGCGTGACTCAGGTTGTTTCCACCCTCTTGCTGGGTCTTATATAAACAGAGACACAGAAAGTGAGACACAAGAAAAGGGACCTCTGACATTTTTTATTCTGCCATATGAGAGAAGACTTGAAGATCACTAGACACCAAGCTTAAGCAAGAAGCCCCCAAGTGGGGCAAAGAAAAGCAGAGCAGCCCAGACTGAGAAAGGAGGCCCAGAAAGAGACAAGCCCTATGCCTGGTTGCTCATAGGTGGGCTCCAGGAGACAGTATATTTGGAGGGCAAGGGAGGGACCTCAGCAGAAATTCACAGCCATCTTGCTTTACCACATGGCAGAACTCCAGGATCATCAGTAGCTGATTTGGTGAGAAAGCATCTCTGATGATGCCTTGATTTGGACATTTCATGGCCTCAGAACTGTAAGCTTTTGCCCTAAATAAAATTCCTATTATAAAAGCTGCTGGGTTACTGGTACTTTGCATTCGCAGCACTGTGGCAAACTAACACAGCCACTTAGCAGGTGTGAAATGGTAACTCATAGTTTTGATTGGCATTTCCCCAATGACTATTGATGTTGCGTTTCTTTCATGTTTATTGGCCCTTTGTATATCTATTTTGGAGAAATGTTTATTCAGATCCTTTTCTGGTTTTTTGAAATAATTTATCTTTATTTATTCAGTTGTAAGAATTCTTTATGAATTCTAGATACAAATCCCTTATCAAATATACAATTTGCAAATATTTTCCAATTTGTGAGCTATCTTTTCACACTCTCACTTTTTGTGAAGAAAAGTTTTAATTTTTATGAAGTCCAACTAGTTTATTTATTCCTTTGCTGTTTGTGCTTTTGGTGTTATATCTAAAAACAACAGTGCCTAACCCAAGGTCATTAATATGTATTCCTATATTTTCATCTAGGGGTTTTACAGTTGAAGCTTATGCATTTAGGTACTATGGTACAGTTTGAGTTAATTTTTATACATGGTCTGAGGTAAGGATCCATCTTCATTCTTTTGCATGTGGATATGCAATACTTTCAGCACCTTTTTCTTAAAAATACTATTCCCCCCCATTCATAGTCTTGGCACCTTTGTCAAAAACAAAGGGACCATAAATATGAGGATTTATTTTTAGATTGTCAGTTCTATGATATTGAGCTCTATCTCTGTGATTGTTTGAAGCTCTATGTACTCTCATACAATTATGTCCTTAAAGCTAATCCATTCCTATGTGTGTAAACCTACTCTAAGTAGTCTTTTGATTTGGTTGCTTCAGTTAAGGTATAGCCCAGGGTGAGTATTAAACCTTTTCCTGAAGTACTTTATATTAGAATGAAATTCAAAGAGAGAGAAAGCCGTGAGAGCAAGAAACTGAAGGCAACATAAACCAGTAGGGAAGGGAGAGACCAGAATGCCATCTGCCCTGCCATATGACAGAGGAGTCCAGGATTGCTGCCAACTGGTCTTGTCTTTGGAAGAAAGTACTGTCTTGATGTTGCCTTGACTTGAACATTTTCATGGCCTCAGATCTGTAAGATTATAAGCTAATAATTCCCCATTGTAAAAGTCAATCCATTTCTTGTATATTGCTTTTGACAGCCCAAAAGATGAGAACGATATCTATCCTTATGCCAGTACCACACCATCTTGATGACTATTGATTTGTAGTAAGCTTTGAAATTGGAAAGTTTGGGACCTCAAACTTTGCTTTTCTTTTTCAAGTGGCCAAATGTATATTTCTTAGTTAGACAACTTCACTAAAAATAGCCCTCTATTCTAAAATGAGTGTTGGGGATGTTTCATTCTGTGCATTGGCACTGCCTTTGTCATTTCCATTTGCTCTTTTTGATTCAAGGAAATTATCTGTTTTTTATTTATTTATTTTTTTATATGATATGGCACCTAAATTTACTAAGAATTTGAAACAAACATGAAGAATTTTAAAAGAACTTGCTGCTTTTAACTTGTGTTAATTTTGCTTCCTGGGTTTTTTTCTAAGACAGGAATATATTGTGTCTGATTCATCTCAGCAAAGAGCCAGGATTTTAGCTATTAGCTTTGAGCAGGCCCAGGTCAGTTGCCACACGTTGCAAGTCTGGGTTCACCTATTTGAGATGAAAGAATAACAAAAATATTCTAGGATGAACATAAGTGAGTACCAGTCTAACAGAAAGGAAAACCACCATATTGAAGTAAGCTAACTCAGTATGTTTTGGGGTTTTAATTTCCAGATGAGCCTTAAACTTGATTTTTAGGACTGTATTATGAGAAGAAATAGAAGTTTTGGTGAAAGACCCTGCTATATGTACAACAAAGTAAAATTGAGAGATTTTAATAAAACCTAGATAAATCATAAAATTTTGAAGGGAGTCTTTTGAGTATCTACTCCAAGCTACTTGTTTTGAAGATAAGCACAACATCCAGAAATGATAATTGACCAAACTTTTCCAGATAGGAAGCACCCAAGTCAGTATTTAGTCCACTGGCTCCAAGTCAGAAGAGAAGCTAAAACAAGTAGGGCTTTTGTTTTAGAAGAAGAGTTGAGACTAGAATAGAGAGAAATATCAGGGGACTATACAATCTGGTACAACTTTCACCATTCTTAAATTTACTATATATGGCACAGCATCAACAGTAGTACCCAATAAAAGCTTATAACTCCTGGAGGAATATTTATTGTCTGTTTAAAAACATAGATTGAGTCTGTACCCAATCAGAATCAGCCTGTGCACAGGAATTTGAACACAGAATAAGAATTGCCTAAATCTGAGCTATCAGTGCATTCAGGCCTTAAATGGTTCACTCTGTCATTGGCAAAACCACAAACAGCTCTGAAACCAGGCAAAAGAATTTGCTACTGAGAGCCTATAGCTCTCAAGTCCATCTTTTCCCATATATGTAGTTAGGTTCCAGATTTGATATTTTATGAATATTGCTTCACTGTCTAAAGATAGTGAAAGGAGAAGATTCAGTAACACAATCTAGGTTTAAACAAATCTAAGATACATTCTTCATGTTTCAAACTAGAAGGGCTTTCTAGAAACTCTACAGTTGGTGTCATTGGGTACTTTTTCTGCCCAGAATCCAGAATCATTGTCCTTGTCCCTGTACCAGAATCTGAAATTGCTTTGAATAAAACTGCCACTCTTAATCCATAAATTTGGTGACCTTGCCCTATTCCAGAGGTATGAATATGATTTAGATAAGGCTAAACCAATGCTTTGTATCCCCCTTCGCAATTAGTTCATGATCTGATTTAAAACCCATCAACTATAGCCCTAGGATTAGGGCAGAGAAAGAGAGAGACAGAAAGAGAGCAAGAAAAAGACTGAGAGAGAAGGAGAGGGAGAGAGAGTGGTTGTAGATCATCTTGAATTAAAAAGAAATGTTATTGAACAGAATTTCTAGTCAATAATGTACTTTAATTGAAGAAGAAGCAATAATGTTCAAATGAAGTAAATTATCATGAAGTTCACAAGGCAAGTTGCTAGAATGATCCCTGGAAGGCTATTGTCTAGAGTTTGGTTGTTAAAAGAGCATGGCAAATGGTGGCTCCAGAAAGTAAAAAGGGAAGTATAGAATCAAAGGCAGACCTTTACCAATGGGCTTTCTAATCAAGAACAATATTTCTTAATATCCCATTCCTACATAAGTTTCCATTCTTTCATGAAGATTAAAATAATTTTCTTTTCCTACTAAAGATTAGTCTAAAAGAAAGAATAAGAATGTAAAGGGCTTACTTAAGGCTCTTTGACAAACTAACTTAATAAAACCTGGTTACATTTAATTTCCTATCATTCTGTATTTTCATTTTAAGTACATTTTTATTTTTTTTTAAGATACTTTAGATAACATAAATGCTATATAAAAAATGTAGGGGATTCCCATATATCCCACTCCCTACCCTCACACTTTCACACCTTAACAACATTTTCCATTAGTGTGGCACATTTGTTACAATTGATGAACACATATTGAAGCATTGCCACTAACCATGGATTATAGTTTACATTATAGTTTATACTCCATTCTGCACAATTTTGTAGGTTATGACAAAATATATAATGGCCAGTATCCGTCATTGCAACATCATGCAGGACAATTCCAATGTCCCAGAAATGCCCCCATATTACACCTATTTTTCCCTCTCCCTACCCTCAGAACCTCCAGTGGCCACTGCCTCCCTATCAATAGTAAAAGTTCTCCCATTGCTGGAATAACAATAAGTCTATAGTAGAATAATAGTTAGTCTACTTTAGTCCATTGTTCATTCCCCAATCTTGAGGATTTGGCCCACTCAGCCTCTAACCGAGAGGAGGCTTAGATCCCATGGGGTAGATGGCTAGGACTATCTTGCTTGCAGTTGCCAACTCTCTCTGTTCCTTGGGATTGGGGTTGTCCATCATCTCCTTGTTAGTTGGTCTGGGTGAGTCCAGTGAACAGGAGAGTAGGTTTTGCAACTCTGTTGAGATTCATGGCTCAAGTGGTACATGGATGGACCAAAGATTTAAGTCTCTTGAACATACCCCAATCAAGTAATGTACTAACTATAGCTTAAAATAGAAGAGGCCGAAGAGCCATGCCTATCATTCTGTATTGATGTACATTGTAGCTTTTTGAAGTAGTGAAAAGGAATACATCTTTTTAGTTCTTCCTAAAAATAGCTGAATCCATTGACTTCTCTTTTCCAAGCTAGAAAACAAACTCCAAGGAGTTTTTGAAAGAGGGAAATATTAATGAGCATCATTCTTCTAAGCTCCCAAAATTCTCCTCAAAGCAGAGTTTTGTCACTTCACATTTTTGTAAGCCTGGTTCATGAATCAGCCCCTCAGGAGCAGGGAAAACATTAGAAATGAAGTTCAGTAATAAGATACAATATACCAGGAAATGTGTTCCAGAAAGTCCAATATCATCAGCCTGAGCTCTATTCTCCCAAGCTCCTGATTTTTTATCAGGCACTTAGATTGTTGAAATGATATTGTAAAGGAAACTTAATGACTACTTGATTGCATCTTACCAATTTCTTATTCCTTATTGAGTCTTCCAGTATTATATACCACATTGTGTGTTATCAATTGATTCTAGCTAAGAAATGTTCCCATACCTTCCTAATCCAACCCTTGCAAGCCCTCTCATCTTTCCTTATGTATGTCCTTTTGACTTCTCCTTGCTCTATGAACCAATAAAGAAGAGGTAGAAGAGAAGTTATGGAGGAAGCTACAATACATAATACAATTGCATAATAAAGAGAAATAATAATACATTTTAGAAAAAGACATTCGAAGGTGAGAGCAAACAGAAGGATATTTGTGTGTTTATGTAATATGGTAGAGACTGATGGCTGTATTTCCAATTTCAAGGATCCTTTTCTTCTTGTGTAAATAAACAGCTGGTTTTGTTTAATCCCTTTAAAGGGATTAAACTCTCCAAATGTCCTTGCATCTAGAGGCAACCATGTGAACCAGTTCTGATCAATGGGATGTTAACAAAGGCAATATCCCCATTGACACTTGTTTTTTCCCTTTTTCCCTTTTTCTTTCCTGGAATGCAGATGTGATTCCTAGAATTAGAAAGGCAATCTTGTAACCACGAGAAAGAAACTACAGGTTGGTTGTAAGGAACTTTGTACCTGGACCACCAACCACAAATCTACGGTAACATTAGCAAAAGCACCACTTTGCTTGTTTGTGCCAATGAGTAGTTAAAGGCATCTAAATATAATCCCAATAATAAGTGCCTGTGGTGTCTCACAAAATAAATGACAAACTGTACTCCCAAATGAAGAAATAGTCTGTTAAAAGACAACATAGGGCCACATAAATAAATATACCAACATTTATTTAACCATTGCCCCTATTGTAAACCTTTAGAGGACAGTTTCTCCATCTATACAGGGCTATACTGTTCCCCAGGGGTATTGAACCGTGTGTTTGTGTTTGTGCATGCGTGTGAGGGGGTGTTTTTGGTTGCCATAGAGATGGTCGTCAGGGTATTACTGGCATTTAGAGGATGGAAGCAATCAATGCCAAATCTCCTGCAGTCCACAGGCCAAGCCCACAGATGAAGAATCGCTCACCTGAAGTGCTCATATTACTCTGTTGTGAACCATTAATTTTGGTTGTTTATACTTTTAAAAATATATGTGAACTATGTAAAAATGCTGGGTCAAACATTCTTGCAGAAGCAGCTAATTATTTTCTTAGCGGGAATTATTTATAGTCAAAAATGTTTGGTCCAAACACAATTATTTTAATATGTTAAGGTATGTATTTCCAAGTTGTCCTTCAGAAAATCCTTTATCAATTTCTTTTGCAATTATATATTTATATTTTGCTAATAATAGCAAACTTGACTTGGCCCTGAGCTAATCCCCTCTTTTTTTTTTTTTTTAGGTACTGGGGCCTGGGGATTGAACCAGGGATCTCTGTATGTGGGAAACCGGCACTCAACCACTGAGCCGTATCAGCTCTCTTGAGTTGGATTTTTCGTTTGTTTTGCTTGTTGTTTGTTTTTTTCTGTTTTTTTCAGGGGGCACGGGAACTGAACCCAGGACTTCCCTTGTGGGAGGTGGGCACTCAACTGCTTTATCCACATCCATTCCTAACACCTTCTTAAGAAGGTGTGCCAGGTTGTCCCCATACTCAGGTTTCAAGGCAATGTTGCTGAGGAGATTAAGAATGAAAGCACCAGTGGGGGAGGGGGTACTAAGCACATGCTTTTTTGTTTTTTTCTTTTTCTTTTAACCTTTCTTCTCCTAGAAGCAAGGAAGCCATTCCCCAGATGGTTCTAACAATAAAAATAGAAAAATAAACATTTGCATAGCCCTTTCTAGACCACACATTCTATGTGTAAGCAACACAGGAAGTATTTTTATTATTTTAATTTTAGAGATGAGGAAATGAGATACCATGGCATGTTTGTGACAGGAAGGAAGGAAGAATGAGGCTTCTAGCAATTCCTATTACAAAATTAACTCAAATATCCTACACATTTCTTAGTGACACGAAATAGTCCCGTTAATAAGGTGACTTAACTAATAAAATTATTTTGCTTTGTATAATCCCCAAACTAAAAATACAAAATAAGTATAGAACAGAAAATTTAGGAAATAGAGAATACCTTATCAAAGAAAATGAATATACCATGACCTATAGTTAGCAGCTGTTAATATTTTGGAGTGTTCTGCATATATGTGAGTGTTTATGTCTGTTTTTGTGCCTATTCTTTTACACAAATCAGATAATGTATATGTGTTGTATATTCATCCTTTTAATTCAAATGTTCAGCCTGTGTTATGACACATAGGCAGTTGTCAATATAAATTGTGACCTTTCCCATCTCTACAACATGGAGGTTATTCTTTCCAAATAATGAATAGCAGTTTGCACACACACATAGATATTATATCTATTTTATGGATAAAAATATTGTTCAGAAAAGTTAAATGATTTTTCCCAAGTTACACTGTAAAGTACAGAAACAAGACTGTGTCCAGGTCTTCATATTCTAACTTCTGTTTCTTCATATTTTAATTTCAATGCTTCGTCCTCTAGTGATATCACAATTATTTCAATGTCCTTTGATTTCCTGGTTAGGATAACATTAAAAAGTAAAATATGACTGACATTCATCAATTTAAGTACACTGCAGTAAAGATGAATATATATTTATATGTGTATTTTTATTTTTTTATGAAGGATTAGACAAATCTGTTATTTCTCATATCAATGTTAATAGCTTCCTTACAGGATGCACACACTATAATTGCCCAGTTTCCTTGAAACTATGTGTGTTTTTGTCTCTAAGAACCACATCTGAGAATGGCTAGGATATATGCATAGGGACTGAAGCTTGACTTTTGTATGCATATTGTATTGTGAAAGAATGTTGTAGTGGCAAACCTTATACATAAGCTTTGTCCATATTTGGGACAGGAAAGACTAATTGTGTCTTTATAAATAAAACTGTGATATTTTGGTTTGCTGGGATATAAAATTAGGAGCTCTAACATGATATTCCTGTAAGTTAGATGTCTTCTTACCAGTATTATCTTTCTGTTTTCAATTTATAATTTTAAAATTATTCTGTTGTTTCATTTTTTAAATCTTTCTCTAAATGGCACAATTGTTGATGTGAAAAGTAGGAATAAAGTGTAAACCTGTTTTCTTAACCACTCCTCATTGAACTAAACATTCCTCTATTCTGATTGCTCATCACCATTTCTTCAACCTTTTGATTTTTATTCATGGAGTCTACTCTTGACTTGTGTATTAGTATCTCTGTTTCTTAAACACAATGTAAAGTAAACATATTTGTCTGCACTATTCTATCCTAGAACAGTGAGAGAATATTAAGGAGTACTAACAGGGAAGGAATTACCATTATTTTCTGGCGGGAAATAAAAAGGAAAAATCAAAATCCAGATCTTCTCAAAGGAAAGAATTCAACTTCAAACTATTGCAGACAGAAAATTAAGGACCAGCTATGTCTTTAACCGGATGTCAGAAGGAATGTTTACTAACCACCTTTCACTCTAAAGGAAATTATGAGATCAATGCAGATATGACAAAAAACAAACAAACAAACAAAAAAAGAAACAAAAGAGGCATCCATAAAGACAAAATTTTTAGTGTTTATATAAACATAGCAAATATGTTAAAACTTTGAAAAAGGGAGTAATCAATAAAATTTGGAAAGGCACAAAACTTTGACTAAGTCTTAAAGGTGCCTTGTATACCACATGACATGCCGCATAGCCATACTCTAAGGTAAAAAAAATTTCCAAAGCAGAAATTATACTGTTTTAGTTTTCTGTTGACAATAAAAAAAAAAAAGCCCTCCAGGACTTGCCTTACTCTCATGTAACAAACTACAGTAAGTAATTTTGAATCTCTCAAAATCACTTTTGAGGATAAAACACATGAATGCCTATATATAGAATTCTAGCCAGAGTTTCCATCTACTATGCGTGTAGGTGAGCATAGCCTTTGGGACAGGGAGGAGAGAGAGGAAGAGAAGGCCCTTCTGCCCATGGTTGGTCAAGGATTCCATGTGTGAGAAGCAGGGCAACTTTCCTGTGCATATGAACACATTCATAGCCTTCAGTTTTCAGCTCTGAGGGTCTAAGTGCCCTAGGCTTTATTGTTTAGAGCTCGTTGATAACCCCTACACCCTCAGGTTTCCTCTGGCAAGGTAGCATCCAGGCCTTGTGACATCTGTAAGAAATGTTGAGTAAAGCTAACACCAGTGGATATCCAGTAGACTATTAACTCTAATTTCTAATTCTATGTAGCTCTGGAAACCCACATTTTGCATGATTATGAATTAGGACCTGTATTTATGATGGTCCTTGTGCACAAGTGGGCTCACATTCAGGTAAAATTGACATCGCTACAATTGCAACTCTGTTATGCTCACTGCTTGGGTCGGGGGACCCTACAACAATTTGGTTTGGGTAGACATGCAACATTCCCTTGCTGGTAAAGTAAAACTAAAACACTCTGTAGCCAAATTGGGAAAGACTCAGCTTAGCTATGAATGAGCCAAATCACAGAGGTGAATGTAGTGGCTGAGAACCCAGGAAATACCGATTATTTAGCTTAATGGAGTCTTGGGAAATTTAAATGAAAAACATTATAATTATTTGGAATTAAAAGTCCTTTAGTTGACTTATTTTTTCAGTTTCTAATATGTGGCTCTATGACTCAAGACCTGGAATAATGGACTCCTCCCACTAGGGGGAACCAATATAGGATAAGGTCCTTCCAATGCCTGTGAGAACAGGACTTGTATCAGTATCCTGCCCCACCCCATGCAGACTATACAAATGGGGTGGGCCACAAATTCCAATCCTTAAAAATAATAACAACAGGGAAGTGGATGTGGCTCAAGCAGCTGGACTCATGCCTACTACATGGGAAGTCCCAGGTTCGGTTCCCAATACCTCCTAAAGAAGATAAGTGAGACAGCGAGCTGATGGGACAGGCTGGCACTGCGAGCTGACGCAACACAATGAACACTGTGAGATGATGCAACCAAGAGACACAGCGAGGAAACATAATGAAAGACACAACAAACAGGGCGTGGAGGTGGCTCAAGCGTCCCACTTGGGAGGCCCCAGGTTCAGTTCCCAGTGCCTCCTAATAAAGAAGAGGAGAAGACAAGGAGCTTAAACAATGAGGAGAGGAGAAATAAACAAATCTTAAAAAATAATAATAATATTAACAACAGTTACTCACTGTTTCCTATTTGCCAGATTTTTTGCTTTATTTATGTTAACTCATTTAATGTAGATAATGTCTAGCTTAAACTTGGCATGTTTCTGAGGGTAAAGACAAGGCTATACGGGAGTTCATTCAACTGCAGAAAGGCTGAAACTGTTCAGCTAATGGACTTGGGCAGTATTTTCAATGGATTGAAATAAATGTTAAGGGGCAATATGTGGCAGAGTGGACTTATTTTAATAATAGGAAAAGAATAGATAATTTTAATTCTAGGTTAGGGAAATATGGTGGTTGCAATAATTAAGAAGACTAATGTTGTTTTCAAAACGTCCATAAAGACTGGGGCCTACAAAACTATGGAGCCCTTAGACGCTAGCCTTCTCTCTTTAGGTAAGGAAAAAGGAGCTCTGCAGGAGTGCATGGGGTTTGGATCACTGAATAAGATGCAGGTTTAATTTAGTGGGGCTTTAATGAATTTGAAGCAATATCAGCTTGTAGATCATATTAATCTGGCCAAAATCCAAGTGAAATACATATATCAGGCATTATATAAGAAGTTAATGCAAAATGGAGAGTCCACAAAACTGTAATTAAACGGATTAAATGAATATCAAAACAAGTATATTGTACAAATTAATAACTATTTAGAAACATGCTCTGAATCTGCTAGGGGTAAAACACTTGTGCCGGTCACTCTTGGACTATTGTTGCTATCCTAACATTATCATTATTTTGCTAACCCTATGCTGTTGAAAAGCCAAAAGGACAAAGGCCTCTTTCTTTCATTTTGCCTTGGATATTGCCCAAATGAAAGATTTACTGTAACAGTAACTAACTTAGTGAGTCTTTTCTGTATGTAAAGCTCTATTTAGAATACTTGACATAAATGAGCTCATTTAATATTTAAAGCACCATTATGTTTATTATGGGTGATGGAATATTCCAGGGGACCTTGATAGTGTCACATCATCAAGTAAAGGTACCCCTCAGCCAGTTTCCTTGTGGCGATACTTGCTTCATTTGCGAGGAAACAGGCTTGATTCACTATCACTAAGAGAGCATGGTATGTAATGATTAAACTAGTCCATCTCATGAGATAGAGTTTACCCTTTTCAACAAGGGGAGGAAAGAAAAGTATTATATGACTAAGATTATATATAACCACTGCTTAAAAATATTTGTTAGAAATATTTTGTCCCAATCAGTAAGGGAAAGTTATAATCATCTGTCCTCACTGTCAATCATCTTGGGAATGAAGGAAAAGGAGAGGTTTCCTTACAAGGAGAAAAACAGTGTCCACGTCATGTCCCTAGTTTAGATGGTCAATGAGCCTCTCTCTGTCCACTTAAAATGGGTCAGGGGCTCTAGTTCTGATCAGGTCTTTGGAACAGTTCAAAGAAAGGGACTGCACTTAAATAGTTATGAAAAGCCACTATGAGTAATAAGTAACTATTAATTAATGCTATCTTGATTGCATAATAAAAGAATGTTTGTTGGACATTGTTTTGAATGACGCCTCTCTTGGATTTCTGAACCTTCCACTCACTGACTTACAAAAAGTACCTATTCAAAATGGCACCTGGCAAGGAGTTGGGAGTCTCTTCAAAACTATAAATTTTCCCCTAAAACTTAGGGGAAGTTGGACTAAATGATACTTCCCAAGTTGAAACAAAGTAGCTCATTCAATTAAAATGCAAACTAATTTCAAACAAACTATACTCTTTCTATGAACCTGAGGAGATGTGGACTTCCGCAGACTATTTATATTTTAAAAATAAAAGAAGTGTTTATCATTTGTTAATGATCAAGGTAAAAAGTCTTGCTGTATATTCTGTCAATGGAGGTGTCCTTGTTTGTCACAGAATATTTCTCTCACTACATCCTACAAGTACTCACACAAAGAAGTAGTCTCTTACACCTTTGCTTAGATATAATACAGTAATGAAATACTCATTAGAAAAAGCAAATCATAAAATCCTCTAGTGTCAAGTGACAAAATTTGCAGAGATAACTCAACGTTCCTTACCTCAACAGGCTTCTGGTGCCTATAGGAAAACAAAGAAATGGGAAAAATATTTAGCTCAAATAAAACTTTTGTTACAAAAAGGTAAGATAATGCCCAAAGGCAAAAATACTGGAAAATTCTTATTTAAAATTCAAATCCCTTGAAGGTGAATGTGATAAATATCCTAGTTTGCAATTGCGTGTTTCAACATCACAATATTTTTAAAGTTTAAGTTTGGTAGAAGATGCTAGTATTTAAGGGAGAAAGAAAACTGATTGCTCAGGCACACACACACATACACACACACACGCACACACACACACACACACCTTATTGGCCCTGTACTCAACACATTATGAAAAGGGTTAAGGGCAACATTGTGAGAAATGATAAGAATATGGAGGGAAATATCACTCATTTATCAGAAATATCCAGTTTCTTATGCAAAAAGGAAAACTGGGGACTTGATGTTGGGGATTCTGACTCAACAAATCACTTGATTTACTAACTGCAGATTTTTAATATTAAATATTCAAAATTATCCTGCCTTAGTTTAGATTCCTCCAGAAGTGACATTAAAGCAAGGATCTGAGTGAAGGTAGTTTATTTAAGAGGTGATCTTATAAGACCCAGTTAGGGGAGTGTTGCAGAGAAGGAAGAAAATAATGAGTGTTTTACCAAGACAGCATCCATTCTGGGCAAGTGGAGCTCAGTCTCCTTGGGGAGCTTTTAGGAAACAGTTTAGAACAAGCCTCAGAGGTGTCCCAACTGAGAACTGAGGAAGCTGGGATATTTGTCTGCTCACTTCTCTCCATTATTAGTGGTAAATTTCGTGAGAGCCAAGTGGGAAAAATACTATTGTTGATGAAGACCTTAACAGTAGAGCTCCACCTCGCTCTTTGTGCTTCAGCAGTTTGCCTGAACATATTCCTCTTTTAATGTCCCAGTCTGTTGATTCTAAGAACTATGCCAGTTCCTAGTTGCTATCAATTATTTGATTTATTTTGTCATTATGTGTAATGCTTTCCTGCTCTTTTGAAAGCCTGTTATTTTTTACTGGATGCTGGATATTTTCAATTTTACCTTGTTGGTTTCCAGATATTTTTGTATTCCTATAAGTACACTTGAGCTTTGTTCTGTGGCACAATTATGTTACTTTGAAATAGTTTGATTTGGGAAGATTCTTGCTTTTAAAATTTGTTACAAGTTGCCAGAGCTGTGCTCACTACTACTACTTTTCCCTCACAACTGAGACAAGAAGGATCTGTCTGCTTTATCCAATATCCCATGAATCATGAGGTTTTCCAGTCTGTCTGGTGGGATGTGTTTCTCTACCAAGCTGTTTGGGTGCTAAGCTCTGTTCCTTATAATCCTTTTGGGTGGTTCTTTCTTCAGCATGTTTATAGTTTCATCACATGAAAGTGGTGATTAGTTGAATACTCAAGTGGGACATGCTGAAGATTCCCAGATATCTCTCTGCTGAGCTTTCTGAAAAGTGGTTGGACAATTATTTACTAATTCTAAAAGTTTACTTTTTTCCCTCAGTGATAGGTAGTTGCTAC
This sequence comes from Tolypeutes matacus, assembly GCA_026826555.1. Taxonomy (NCBI): domain Eukaryota; kingdom Metazoa; phylum Chordata; class Mammalia; order Cingulata; family Chlamyphoridae; genus Tolypeutes; species Tolypeutes matacus. The sequence goes on along the minus strand of JAKSZT010053819.1, from coordinate 1,576,050 downwards.
AACTATTTTCAATATTCTACAATATTTATGGCATAGAAACTGTTATCTTACCCCTTAAAACTTCAAAACAATATGTATCTGTTTCCTCCACATGCTGCATAACTCATCTGCCACCAACATCCCCATCTCTCACTCTTTAATAAAAAAAAGACATTGAATTTCCACTTTAAAACATTTTGCTCAGGTTGTCATGGAAAACTGTAAACTGGAAAGCTGTCAGATGCTTTAAATCTAGTAATAAAAATTTTAAAAACTAACATTGGACACCTGCTCTATTTCAAGAATTTTATAAATTGGGTTAATAAAAGAAGATTTATTAGCATTTCTACTTTGATTTATTCTTCAGTTAAAAATACAAAAATACCTCTTCTGACAAGTAACAACAAAGAGGTGTAAAATATACTTCTCTGCCCATTCTCGAACCTCACCAGGTTTAAGTATACCAAGTACTCATTTTAAGAATCTATTTGGTAGTATCATCCTTGCATAGTTAAGTTTTCTCTATGATAAGATAAAAATCCCATAGAGTCCTGTGATTGCCTCGTTCTTGTGCAAACAGTTACTTTCTATTTTCAGTCAGTGCATTTAAATCTGGCCACCCAAAATGTAGTGGAACTGTGAAGGTAATATTCCTACTCTTCTTTGCTACTCCTTTTTGAGAGATTCTGCCTTGATCAAAACAAGAATTATTTTCCTTCAAAAGAGCCATTAAACTTCTATACACATAAATATATATATAAACATTTGAATCTTGGTTTTGGAAACCATGCTTAAAATTGAAAACAATGCAGAAAGTCTTTAATTTCTTCCACATTTTTATGAGACCTGAAGGAGTTCACTGGCAATAATTTGTTGGCTCAATAGGAATGAGGGGGTGTTTAAAGGTTAGAGGAATTGGTGAATAAGAAGAAATGGGAAGAAATGAAAGTGAAAAACAGGATCCTTAAAGCCTACATATTTTCAGACTTGTGAAAACTCTGTGGCTCCTTAGAACATATTCTTTTCTTTTTAATTCTTTGTTCTAGGATGACATCTCTTTTTTTAACAAATCTAAGACCACTATGTACAGAGTTAGATTTGGAAGAATGAGAAGTAGGCCTCAGTGTTCTGCTTGCCATAATTTGGGTATTTCTTAATAATGCTTCCATTTTCAAGAGTACTTTTATTAATTTAACAACCATCAGAAAATAATCCATGTTGGTATGTCTCAAAATATGGTCCATGAATCATTTCTTGAGATGTTTCCTGAAAAAAAAGTATTCCATTGTCAAAATGTTTTGAAGCATCTGAATGTTAAATAATTTACTTAGGGCCATAAAATGCACGTCATAATATTAAAGGTATTTTGCTTTGAAGCTTTATGAACCTTAGAAAAACGTGTTCTTAAATTTAATCTCTCCCTGTGGGTATAAACCCATTGTAAACCTTTTGATGAGGCTATTTCAGTTAAGGGGTGACCCAACTTATTCAGGGTGGGTCTTCACCTATTAATGGAGTCCTTAATAAGAGAATGAAATTCAGAGAGAGAGAGAAAACCTCAGGAGAAAGAAGCTGAAAGCAATGAAACCTGGAAGCAAAGGGAGAGAACAGCAGACATCACCATATGCCTTGCCATGTGGCAGAGGAGCCAAGGATTGCCAGCAGCCAGTTTTCGGGAAGAAAGCATTGCCTTCATGATGTGCTGATTTGGCCATTTTCCTGGACTCTAACAATAAATGAATAAATTCTCATTGTTTAAGCCTACTTGGAAACTAAAACAAAAGGCATTAAAGAGTCCTGTAGCAAGCCAACCTGTATGATTCTGTTTAACTGCCATTCTCAAATATATTTAATCAAAATTTTATTTTTCTAAACAGGTATAACCACTTGTAGCAGTTTGATATTATTTTTGAATTCCAAAAAGAGATATGGATTATGTTTGTAAACTGGTTTGTTCCTCTGGGTGTGATACCCTTTGATTGTATGAGTTTCAGCTGACCTATCTTTGATTAAATTATGTTAAGATTAGAGCTTCAATTCAACCATGTCAGTAGGGTGTAACTCAGACTAAGTGCCCACCCCCATTGGTAGGCTGATATAAATGGTCACTCACTCAAGAAGACACACAGAAAAAGATACAGAAGAGGAAGAGAGAACTTTGCCAGTTTTGAACCTAGAGCCCAGGGGAGGGATGAGCCATTCATCTGATAATTTACAGCTGACCTTGTGAAGAGAACAGAACAGCTGAAAAGACCCTGAAAGACAAGCACTATACCAGCTTACAGCTGAGATCTGAAGAAACTGGGCCCACGAAGCCTTAAGAGGAAGAGGGAAGGATCTACCAGGCCTGCCATCTTACTTCAACATGGGGCAACTGACTTGGATGAGAAAGTACCACTTATGGTACCTTGAGTTGGACTCTTTAAGGCCTTGTAACTCTAAGCTTTTACCCCAAATAAATACCCTTTATAAAATCCAACAGATTTCTGGTACTCTGCATCAGCACCCATTTGACTGACTAATACAACACTGTTGTTGAATATTCAGGGAATGTTGCCTCAACTCCTCAACAAAATCCTGTGGGGTTTTTTTGTGTTTTTTTTTTTTTTTAACTGTTTTCCTATTTTTTGTGTTTAATTATATATAAGATGAGAGCAAGAGGGAGGCATAAACTGAGAGGTGGTGATTAGGAGTCAAGGAAAAACTTTATCACTTTGTTTATTATACTCAAGGCTGCTGCTGCTTGACTCACTTACAATTCCTGTCCAGGACCACCCTGGCCTGGAAGAAAAGGATCTAAGCCATTTGCACAGCATTAACTTTACACAATGACATTCATAATAATAGCTTGAGAAGTACTTGGCCCTGGATTTTCCCATATCTGCCCATCCAAATTCTGAGTTAAAATGTCAGATATCTATTGTTGATTAAAATAGTTTTCCCAAGGAAATTGGGTAAAATTTTAACCTTTTCCTTATTTATGCACATAACCCTAGAAGCTTCTGAACTTCTAAATTTTTAAAAGTATGGTTTTATATAATTTCTAATATGAGAAAGCATAATCTCATAAACATATTCATTCCTGGGATATTTATTTATCAACACGTCTATTGAGGGCCTACTTTGTGTCTGGCATTGTAATAGGTTCAGGGCATACAGCCTTAAAAAAAACACAGTTCCCAAACACATGAGTGTCCATGCTAATGGGGTGGGGGACAGAGAGTAAACAAATAAACAAATGGTACATCAGAAGAAGATAAGTACTATCCAGAAAAGAAAAGCAGAAAACACGTGATAGACAATGACCCCTACGTAGGTACTATTATATATAGCAGTGTTTTTCAATCAGCACATTAGGGGTCATGAAATCAATTTAGTGCATCAAGGCAAGCCTTTAAATAAAATATAGAGGAGTAGAATACAGAAAGAATATGTTAAGTGACCCCCTTACATGGTAAAGTTGATAGTAAACATTGCTTTATAAATTTTTTATTGTGATTGTGTGAATGTGTGTATGTGCGCGCTTATCCAACTAAACAATATGTATGTTCTGCACTCACTTTTTGAAACATAATTCTTACCATGTGTGATGGTTAAGTGCATATGTCAACTTAGCTAAGTTATGGTGTCCTGTTGGTTAGTCAAACAAGCACTGGCCTGATTGTTACTATGAGTGCATTTCATAGATGGATTTGCATCTACAATTAATTGTTTATGTCTACAGGTTATTGCATCTACAATTAAAAAAGAAACTTGCTCTCAACAAGGTAGGGACTTGTATACCAGAGTAACCTCTTTAGTTTTTTATGTTTTGTTTTTAAACAAATCAATTTTACTTGTACATATTAATAAAGCATAAATTCATCCAAAGTGTACAATCAATGGTATTCGGTGTAATCACATATTTGTGCATTCATTACTTCAGTCATTCTGAGAGGATTTTCATTATTCCAATAATAATAATAATAATAATAAACAAAAAACAAACAAAACTCATCACCTATCGATTTCTCTATGCTTCCCATGCCATATATAGCTGCTATTCTTTTTTCTTTCTCTCTAGTATATGTGTATTTGTATTTTGCAAAAATAGTCATATATGCAATATTACCCATATTTGTGTTTTATATGAGGTTTTATCACATACAGTACCAAGTTACAGTTTTTAGCTTTCCTTCTATTAATATACGTGACCTTAGATTTTCCCTTTCAACCACTGTCATACTAAGCACCATGATATGCTTTCAGCATTTCTATTTGTTTCCAAAGATTTACAAAAAAACCTTTTTACCAATTCTGCACAGATTAAACCTCAGGTTTCCATTTTCTACCCTCCTTCTATTTTCTGGTGACCTATATTCTAATTATTAACTCCATGCATTTGCACAATATGTTTAGTTCATAATAGCGCAACCATACAATATTTGTCCTTTTGTGTCTGGCTTGCTTCACTCAACATAATGTCTTCCAGGTTCACCCATGCTTTCATATACTTCATGACTTCATTTCTTCTTACTGCTGCATAATGTTCCATTGTGTGTATACACCACAATTTGTTTATCCATTCATCAGTTGATGGACACCTGGGTTGTTTCCAACTTTTGGCAATCATGAATAATGCTGCTATGAACATTGGTGTGCAAATGTCTATCCATGTCTCTGCTCTTAGTTCTGCTGGATATATACCTAGCAATGGAATTGCTGGGTCACATGGCAAGTCTATATTCAACTTCCTTAGGAACTGCCAAACAGTCCTCCACAGTGGCTGTACCATTCTACATTCCCACCAATGGTAAATAATGGTTCCTATCTCTCCACACCCTCAGTTTTCCGACTTTTTAATACGTGTGAAATGATATCTCATTGTAGTTTTGATTTACATTTCCCTAATTGCTAGTGATGTTGAACATTTTTTCAGGTGTTTCATCATGATTTGTATTTCTTATTTGGATAATTGTCTTTTCAAGTCTTTGCCCATTTTTCAAACACATAGTTTGTCTTTTTATTATTGAGTTGTATGATCCCTTTGTATATCATGGATATTAAACCCTTATCAGATATATGATTAAGAAATACTTTCCCCCGTTGAATCAGCTGCCTTTTCACCCTTTTGACAAAGTCCTTTGAGGTGCAAAAGTGTTGAATTTTGAGGTCTCATTTTTCTATTTTTTCTTTTGTTGCTCATGCTTTGGGTAAAAGGTTTAAGAAACTACCACTTACCACAAGATCTTCAAGATGTTTTACTATATTTTCTTGTAGGAGTTTTATGGATGTCGCTTTTATATTTAGGTCTTTGATCCATTTTGAGTTAATTTTTGTGTAAGATGTGAGATAGGGGTCTTCTTTCTTTCTTTTGGATATGCCTATCCAGTTCTCCCAGCACCATTTGTTGAATAGACTGTTCTGGCCTGATGGAGTTTCAATTAAAGGCCATGACTACTGACAGAGAAGGTCACCTTGGAATGTAATAAACAAGCTCTCCAGTCTCATGCTAATAGGAGCTGGGTGGGGAAACATACTGAGCTTGTAAGATTTACAATGTCTGTGAATTGCAGAAATGTAAAAGAGCTGAGTCATTGACCTTTAAGACTTGTTGATTTCAGTAAAATGTAACTGTCAAGTATCTATTGCCCTTGCACATGCTCACACATATTTTCTTTGTTCTAAAGCCAAATAAAAGCCACACTTTATGAGGTGACTGGGCTCTTCTCTCCATATCGGATGGAGAGTCCCCTGATCCCAGTTTTTCTTCTCTTTATCTTAGTCTTTCTTTCTCATCCATGGCACCATTTTCACGGACCCAGTTCTTGAACGCCAACACTGGCCAAGCTGGGATAGCTAGACAGCCTTGTCAAAAATCCCTTGACTGTAGATGTGAGGGTCTATTTCTGAGTTTTTGATTCATTTCCATTGGTCAATGTGTCTGTCTTTATGCCAATACCATTTTGTTTTTACCACTGTAGTTAAGTAATATGCTTTAAAGTCCAGAAGTGAGAGTCCTCCAACTTCGTTCTTCTTTTTAAAGATCTTTTTGGCTATTCAGGGTGCCTTACCCATTCAAATAAATTTGACAATTGATTTTTCCACTTCTGTAAAAAAGACAGGGATATTTATTTGGGATTACATTTAATCTGTAAATTAGTTTGGGTAGAATTCATATCTTAATGATATTTAGTCTTCCAATCCATGAACATGAAATGCCCTTCCATTTATTTGTCTTCTTCAGTTCCTTTTAGCAATATTTTGTAGTTTTCTGAATATAGGTCCTTCATGTCCTTTGTTAATTTTATTCCTAAATATTTGATGATTTAGTTGCCATTATAAATGAGATAGTTTTTCTGATTTCCTCCTCAGATTGAACATCAGTAGTATATATATACACTATTGTTTTTGTGTATTAATCTTGTATCCTGCCACTTTGCTGAACTCATCTATTAGTTCCAGTAGCTTTTTTGTGGATTTTTCATGATTTTCTAGATATAGGATCATATCACCAGTGAATAGTGAAAGTTTTACTTCTTCCTTTCCTATATGGATGCCTTTAATTTTTTTATCTAGCCTAATTTCCCTAGCTAGAACTTCTAGCACAATATTGAATAACAATGGTGAGAATGGGCATCCTTGTCTTTTTCCTGATCTCAGTGGGAAAGCTTTCAGTTTTTCACCATTGAGACCAATGCTAGCTGTATGTTTTTCATATATGCACTTTATCATTTTGAGAAGGCTTCCTTCCATTCCTATCTTTTGGAGTGCTTTTTTTTTTTTTTTTTTTTTTTTTTTTTTTTTTTTTTTATCAAGAAAGAGGCTGTATTTTATCAAATGCCTTTTCTGCATCAATTGAGAGGATCAGGTGGTTTTCCTACTTCAATTTATCAATGTGGTTTATTACAATAATCAATTTTCTTGTGTTGAAACATGCTTGCATAACCTGAGATAAAACCCACTTGACTGTGGTGTATAATTCTAATGTGCTTTTGGATTCAGTTTGCAAGTATTTTGTTGAGGATTTTTGCATCTATATTTATTAAAGATATTGGACTGTAATTTTTTTTTGTAGTATCTTTATCTGGTTTTATTATTAGGGTGATATTGGCTTCGTAGAATGAGATTGGTAGTGTCTTTTCTTGTTTAATTTCTTGGAAGAGCTTGAACAAGGTTGGTATTAGATCATCTTTGAATGATCGGTAGAATTCAGCCGTGAAGCCATCCAATCCTGGGCTTTTCATCTTTGCAAGGTTTTTGATGACTGTTTCAATCTCTTCACTTGTGATTGGTTTGTTGAGATCTTCTATTTCTTCTAATGTCAGTGTATGTGATTTGTGTGTTTCTAGGAATTTGTCCATCTCATCTACATTGTCTAATTTTTTGGCATACAGTTGTTCATGTATCCTCTTATGATCTCTCTTATTTCTGTGGGATCAGTGGTAATGTCCCCTCGCTCATTTCTGATTTTATTTGCATCTTCTCTCTTTTTTTGGTCAGTTTAGCTGAGGGTTGTCTATTTTCTTGATCTCAAAGAACTAACGTTTGTTTTGTTGATTCTATTGTTTTTTTGTTCTCAATTTCATTTATTTTTGCACTGATTTTTACTATTTCTTTCCTTTAGGTTACTTTGGGATTAGTTTGATGTTCTTTTTCTAGTTCCTCCATGTATGCAGTTAGATCTTCAATTTTAGTTCTTTCTTCTTTTTTAATGTAAGCATTGAGGGCTATACTTTTCCATCTCATCACTGCCTTTGCAGTGTCCCATAGCTTTTGATATGTTGTGTCCTCATTTTCATTCGTCTCAAGATATTTGTTGAATTCTCTCGCAAATTCTTCTTTGACCCACTGATTACTTAAGAGTATGTTGTTTAATATCCATATATTTATGAATTTTCCCTTTTTCTGTCCATTATTGATTTTCAGCTTCATTCTCTTATGATCAGAGAAAGTGTTTTGCATAATTCAATCTTTTTTAATTTATTGAGACTTTACTTGTGATTCAGCATATAGTCTACCTTGGAGAAGGATTCACGAGCACTTGAAAAGAAAATATATCCTGCTGTTTTGGGGTACAATGTTTTATAGATGTCTGTTAGGTCTAGTTCATTTATCATATTATTTAAGTTCACTTTTTCTTTAGTTTCCTCTGTCTAGATGTTCTATCCAATATTGAGAGTGGTGCATTGAAGTCTCCAACTATTATTGTAGAGACATCTATTTCTCCCTTCAACTTTGCCAGTGTGTGACTCATGTATCTTGGAACACTCAGGTTAGGTGCATAAATATTTATTACAGTTATTTCTTCTTGACAAATTTCCCCCTTTATTAATATATAATGGACTTCTTCATCCTTTATAAGAGTTTTGCATTTGAAATCTATTTTGTCCTATATTAGTATCATTTCTCCAGATCTTTTTTGGATACTGTTTGCATAGAATACCTTTTCCAACCTTTCACATTTAACCTTGTGTTCTGTCCATACACCTGAGGTGGGTCTTTTATAGACAACATATAGATGGCTTAATTTTTTAAATCCATTCTATCAGTCTTTGTCTTTTGATTGGAGAGCTCAATCCATTAGCATCAATGTTATTACAGTAAAGGCATTACTTACTTCATCCATTTTGTCCTTCAGCTCTCTGTTGTCATATTGCTCTACTATCTGTCTTCTTACCCTTTAGTTTACCCTTCCTAATAATCTTCATTTCTAAACTCTTCTCCAAATCTCTCATCCTTGTTTTTTCTTTTTTTAGGCTGAAGTACTCCCTTTAGTATCTCTTGTAATTCTGGTCTTTTGGTAACATATTCTATCCTTTAATTTCTCTGTGAAGACCTTGAACTCACCCTCATTTTGGAAGGACAGCTTTGACAGATACAGAATTCTTGGCTGGCAGTTTTTCTCTTTTAGTCCCTTAAATACATCATACCAGTTTCTTCTCACCTAAATGGTTTCTGATGAGAAGTTGGCTATTAATCTTACTGAGTTTCCCTTGTATGTTTTGCTTTGCTTTTCTCTTGGTGCTTTCAGAATCCTCTCTTTCTCTCTGATATTTGACATTCTGAATAGTAATGTCTATTAGTCTCAAGGTAGGTCTTTTTGGATTTATTCTGTTTAGGATGCATTGTCTTTCAATTCCCTGAGACTCTGTTCCATTTTATTCCATTTTCTTCTCTTTCTGTTCTCCTGTCTTTTCCAGTTCAGGTGTTCTGTCTTCAAAATCACTAATTCTGTCTTCAAGCATATCAAATCTGCTCTTATGTGCCTCTAATGTATTTTTAACCTCATCCATTCTGTCTTTCATTTCCATAATATCTATTACTTTTATTTGCAGGCTTTCAAATTGTTCTTTATGCACTCTCAGTGTCTTCTTAATTCTTTTACTTCTTTACTCATATTTTCTATTCTTCTTTGAAGTGATTTGGGAGAGTTGTGTGATTTCACTGATTAATTGTCTTAAATCCTGTATCTCCTCAGGATATTTGGCTAGTTCTTTTGACTGGGCCATTTCTTCCTGTTTCCTAGTATGACTTGTAATTTTTTGCTGATGTCTGGGCATCTGAATATGTTGGTAAATTAACTCTGTTGGCCAATTTCTCTCTCTTGCCTATTTTTTCCCCCACAGCTCTTCTTTGATTTTGGTTCAATTTAGTCTAAGTCTTTAAAATTGCTGAGCTTAATTTATCAAAATTGGGCCAGGGAGTCACTAATGGGCTGCAGATTTTCTCCAAGGGGCCACAATACAGATATAACAGACAACAGTTTTTGTCCATGCAATTTTCAGACTGGCCAGCAGTAGGCACTAGTCAATGCATCTTTCCATGGAAGTATTACAGTCTGTGATTTCCTGTGTTCCTGTGCTGAATCTCCAGAGCAGATATTCAAAGCAGGCTCTGCTGGCCGAATTCATTGGAGAAAAGCTCCCTGACTCCCTCTCCCTTTTCCCTTGAAGCAGCTGACAGGATGAAGATGTCTTTTCCCCTCTCAGTCATCTGCAGTGGGCCAGGGGTTTTACCCCAGGTTAATATCTTGAGGTGGGGGAGGGGAGACTTTCCCAGCCACAACAGGGGCTTGGTAACTCACGTTTGTTGTTTCACCTTCTTCATCTCTTTAGCCCTAACTTTCCTGGGAGTTGTGTAGCACTGTGCTGGTCTACTGACCTCCCAAACAGGCCCTTCAGACAGATTTTTGCTCTTTCTTTGTTGTTTTTTGAGAGCATTGAACTCTGCTTGTTTGTGCAACACCATCTTCCCACAATTTTGGCTCTTTAGGTTTTATTCCAAGTAAAATGGAAAGCATTTAAGGATTTTGAGGGTAGTAATGTCATAGTCACTTTCATTTTTTTTTTTTTCAGGGACTATTCTGGCTAGCATTTAGAGAATAGGCTACAGGAAGGCAGACATTTTGAGAGTAAGGATTTGCTGATGGATTGGATGTACTGTGTAAAAGATAGAGAGGAATGAAAGACAAGACTAAGAGTTTGGAAGTTCAGAGAATGGAGTTTCTATTTACTGAGAAACTATGGGAAGGGCAAGCTTGTAGTCTTTAGGGAAGATATGCAATCAATCAAGAGCAGATTTTGCACAAGCAGTTGGGTGCATGTGTTTTGCACTCAGGGAAGTGATTTAAATTTGTGAGTCAATAGAATATAGATAGTATGTGCAGCCTTGAGAGTGGATGAGTTCCCCAAGGGCAGTGTATTTAGACATAGAAGGAAAGGAAAAATAGAGGAACAGAGGGGAAGGGAATGGAAGAGAAGGGAAGGGAAGGGAAGGGAAGGGAAGGGAAGGGAAGGGAAGGGAAGGGAAGGGAAAAGACCTAAGGATTAAGACTTAAAATTGTAATTTTTAAAAATTGTAATTTTTAAAGCCTTGGAAGATGAAGTCGAAAAATCAACCAATTATGTAGGGAAGAAAACAAGAGGAAGTGAAATTCCAGAAACCAAGGGAGAAAAAAAAGTTTTTCAAGAAGACAGTAGTGATCAACTGTGTCAACTACTGAGAGATTAAATAGGATTGACTTTTTTAATGTGGAGTTTATTGGTGACTTTGTTAAGTGCTATTACAGTGAATTGGTAGGAATGGAAGCATGACTAGAGTGAATTCAAGAGAAAATTGGAGAAGCAGAAATGGCTATTAAGTGGAGTTAATTTCTTCTATACCCTTGCTAATGAAAGAAGCAGATAAAAAGAAGGGCCAATGTCTGATAGGGGATGAAGGATTAAGATCTCATGAACAGATAAGAGAAATTAGCCTTTACAGTTGAGAACTTTCCTCCATAGTGTCAAAAGGAGAGGCAGACAGAAGATATAGATATGAACACAGGCAATTTAATAGAGATGATGGTGGAAGCTTATGCAAGTTCTCTTATGGTTTCTTTCATCTTCTCAGTGAAATAAGAAGCAAGGTCATCAAGGGATGTGAAGAGGAAGAAAAAAAGAGTTTTAGACATTACTCACTAGGTCTCAATATTCAATTAGTAAACAATTTTTTCTCTAATTAAAGCCTTTTTTCCAAAGAAGACAGAAAAAAATTTTAAATCAATGTGAGAATGTCACTAAACTGCTTAAAAACCTTTAATAGCTCCCACTGTTCTTTAAATAATAACTATATTATTTAATGCCTCCAAGCTCCTGCATTAACTCACTCGTTTCTCCTTCTCCAGTATCATCTCTCAACTCTTAACACTGTCTGTTCTTCAAGATCCACTGGTTCTGGAATATGATACACTCATTCTTGTTTTCAGGGCCTTTGCACATGCTATCTCCTATATCCAGAGACCATTTAGTCTCATTCTAGCCTACAACCTACTCATCCTTTTCAGCTTCACTTGAATGTTACTTCCTCTTGAAATTTGTTTCTTACCACCAATACCTTCACACTCCCAATAGTGTCCATCTGTTTTATTTCCTGTTTGCTATGAGTTTTATTTTCTCTTAGTACTTATCAGTTTATGAGTCTATAATTTTCACAAGAAATACCTATATCCTCCTGTGGGTTGTGAGTTCTATGGGAACATTGTCCATTACTTTTCTGAGGTCTCTAATTTGGCACAGTGTAGAACATCCTTCATTCCCACCTGAATTCTAAGCTAATTGAGAAATAGTTACAGGAATAAGGCTCATGGAGATCACAATAATACCCTTATCATTGATAAAGTTTACAAACGAGGACATGGCTTATATCTATAAGCCAATGAGCCCCTTAAAACTTACTGCCCAAAACTAGTCAGATTCATCCAGTCATGGTACACTCACCCCCGGCAAAGAGTCAAAGAAGAATAAAAGCTTCATGGAGCAACTCACTCCCAATCATAATGAAAGAAGAAGGGGCTGGACTATACATGCCCAATTTTTAAATTTCAGACTGATCAAATTCCAATAGTCTGATTAAATCACTGCTTCTCTCTTGGAATGAATGAATATGGGGCAAGAACAAGGAAGGAATGCCTTCTACATAGAAGGAAATATCATGAGTAAGGAATAACTATTACATGCCAACAATCACTAATACATCACTAGAGTTTACCCAAATCAATGCTTTGCTCATTGTGTACAAGCAATATAATTGATAAGAATAAATGAATTAGTGAAAATCAATCAATGATTTCCTGGTTTTAAATTTTTACTTATTACAAAACCTTCATAGCATCCTCAAACCCTGATCTACTTGTTTAATCACCCCAATTATTATGGACCACAGGCCAAGTCCAACCCACCACCTGTTGTGTAAATAAAGCTTTAGGGTAACTTAGCCACACTCATTATTTATTGTCTAGGTCTGCATTGGAGAAAAACATTGGGATAGTTAGGTGATTTCACAGTAGACTGAGGGGCTTTTGTGCCTAAACTGTTTACTATGTAGCCTTTTACAGAAATAGCCTGTGGATCCCTGCTAAAGAAAGTCGAGATAGGGACACATTGTAGGAGTGGCAGCAAAAAATAATTGCATACTCTAAATGTCAAAATTGAGAGGACAGTCAAGAAAATTTGGCAGCATAAAGAAAAGGAAGTCTTTGCTCGACAGTTACTTTTCTGCACTGTCTTTTATTTGATGGATAAATATCTAGAGACAATTGTAAACAGAGTGCATTTCAGCAGGAGACAGCGGTTTAGCTCTGGCTGGGAGAGTACTGACCTCTCCCACTTGGAAGCTAGTTTAAATATCAGTTCAACTTCCTACACTTCCACCTGCTTTGTTCACTCCTGGGAAAGGATTTCAATCAGGCAGTTTCTTTTACCTGAGGCTGGAGAAATAGGTATTCACACTAATGGCATCCTGCCTATAGAGATTCCAAAAAGCTACCTCTATATGCATTTTTCAGTCTTCCTTGTTAAGCATCACTAACCATGTAGCTGAAAGATACAGAGATACTGGCTTTTTATACCTTTGTGCATTATATACTTCTTTCCAGCTGTGTTCTTAGCAGAATCTGGCAATTTCTCTAAAGCTACTATTTTCAAATAAAGTGACTAACAGGAAAATATATTCTAGTATATATATATATATTCATCTTATTATTGCATCCTATATCAGGTAAGGTGGATACCTATAGTTTCTGTTTTAACAAACTATATTATATTCTAAGACATTTTTATTAAAAAAATCTTAGAATAATTATTTAAACCACAAAGTATGAATGGTCATTTGAGGAGGAGTTGCAAACTTAATAAAAAATGATAATTGTTAATCTTTATTGATCACTTATTAAGTTCCAGGAGATGTTCTAAGCATTATCTCTTTTAATCTATATAGAAATCCTTGGAGGCAGACACTGTGATCATTCATATTGAATAGAAGATGAAACTGAGGCATGGACTTGCCTAAGTTCATACAATCATTAATAATGAAGATGGAATTGAAAGACTTTATGGTAGAAGTTCCCAAGTTTTTTCGGTTAATGGTGCCCTTAGTATTCAACTACTTTTGTTTGCTGTAACTTAGGCCAGGAAAAATACCACACAGTTCTGTTTATTAAGTACTTAGGTCCAAGAATCTTAGTAAATATGTATGTCCCATGAATTTAGTGGCTATTTGAAACAAACAACAAATGTAAACTGAAAAATAATAACATTTTTATTTCATTCTTAAATAGCTAAAATCTCTTACTGATAAGATGTTTATGCTTGCTGGACATTGTACAGCTCTTCAGAGTTTGGAATCTGTTTGGAAACCAACACCCTAAGCTCCTGTTCCACATTGATTTATATGCAGTACTTGATTTTTATCACAACCACCTCCAAAAGATGCAGTTTAACAAAATTGTGATATCACCAAAAGGAATGTAATGTGATTTAATTTTGAAACTGTGAACTGCCTGGAGCTAACAGTTCTTTTATGTCCAGAGATGTTGCTGTGTTTCCCTGGGGTATTTAAAATATACCCACAGGGCCTGTGTGCACGGTTTGGGAGCTGCAATCTTTTGCTGTTTTACAGCTTTCATATTGAGTGGTAACTGTCCATACAGAACAGTAGTATGCAATATCAGGAATTCCAAGGACTAAACATATAGTTCTTACTTTCAGGTTAGTGAAGAAATTGAGAGGATATAAGGTATATCTATACATATACACACAACAAACATAAGGAAAATAGTGGTATGCTTCAAGGTAAAGAGCAGAGGCTCGGAAGTAAGACAATCCTGTATTTGCATTGAGGTTCTTAATTATACTAGTGCTGCTGGAAGCACGGATACATGCCAACTGCTGCCACATCTTAGGGGCACAAAAAAGATTTATGTTAATAGAAAAATGTTAAATGGTGAGTCAAATAAATATTATAGGCAGTAATTGCTATCCTGATATTTCTACCTCAATAATGATTCCTAAATTCATTTTGCTTTTTGCCTTCCCACCGCCGTTACTCAACCCAAACCTTGTTACTTTTTACTTATTTGGGAATGGAATTCAGAGATCCTAGGAACTCGATACATAGTTTAATACAGTGCAAATCCAAAAGCAGTCTAAGGACTACTCCCATTTTGTGAAAAGTTTGTTATTGGTCTGCAACAAGATATTTGCAGTGATTGATGTAGGAATTTATAAATATTTACAGCACTTTGGAAAAGTAATTTTATTTCTGTATATTTTAATAATTAAAATGTAGTTTTCATATTATATATTGGCTTTTTAATATTTCATTTCTCTAATCATTTTTTTTTTGTTATAATTTATAAATTTATTTGTCCACAGCAGATTAGAAATAGAAGGATTAAATACAAACGGGTCCTTCAGACAGGTAGTTAGAGAAGCACCAGTCTTTGAAGGGAGGTCTTGGATAAAAATGTGTCCTTACCCTGTGAGCTTGCCTGTGAATGGGGGGGTGACTGGAAGAGGGATAGATGAGTGCCCTCCAAAGCAGTGGGACCAGGACACAGGCCAAAACGCTATGCTGATTTTGATCATTATCCCTGGTAGATAACATAATCTTTTAGGATAGGGAAAGAACTTATTTTGTCTTTCCAATATCTAGTACCACAATTGGCACATTAAATAAATGAGTTTTGAATGATGATGATGATGACAATGACTATCACTTTTTAATTGGTTGGTTTTTTTTCATATACCAGGAACTACACTAGACACTTTATATAAATTAACTCTAATCTCCATAAGAACAACCAGTATAGGCATTATACTCTTTACGGAGAGATCCAATCTCCATTTTAAAATGGAGAAGAGAGGGTGTTATTTTTAGTTTAGGCTTGGGAAAGTGAGGAGGTGGCCTTAATAGAAAAAATGAGATTTGAACTGAATCTTAAAGGATGAGCGGAGTTTTGAAAAGTAAGAAAAAGGAATATCATGGCCTATGAGGGGAAAATTGTGCAATCCAAGGAATGCAAGGCACAAGGTACAGCAAAGCCAGATGGATAAGAAATATGTGAAGAGTCTCCATGTAAGACCCAAGGGATGGGGGCAGCTCGTGGCCTAAGTACAGAGGACACACACTACTTAAAAGCATTCACATTTATTAAAAACAAACAAAGAAAACAACAAAAATTCAAAACACCATGCCATAAAAACAAACCTTTTTTAGCAACTTTACCCGGAGCTGCACCTCTGCTATGTCTATCATATTACCTTGGAATGGATTCTCCATATTTTCAATCTATCTCTTTTATATCAACCTATTTTAATTCTCTATGCAAAATGTTATTCTTATTTATGGTATTTTCTTGTTTGTTATTTTATTGTCTTTCTCTGCTTACTAGGCTTGAAGCTCTATGAAATCAAGATCCTTGTCTAATTTATCAATAAATTTCTGGCACCTAGAAATGTGTCAAGCGCATGTTTGACGTATCAACTATTTCCCATAACAAACTACCAATACTTAACAGCAAATACTTATGGTTTAAAACAATAATTTGATATTTATCACGATTTGGGGGTGGAGTGGAAGTTCTTCTGGTTTCACCTGGACTGACTCCTGTGGCTGCATTCAGATAGAGGACAGATTGAGATGAAAGGTTAGAGATGGCCTCGCTCATGTGTGGGAATTGCTGCTGATTTTTGGCTGGGGTATTCCATTGCTCTTCCAGTTGGCCTCTCATCCTCTGTTAGATTAGACTGGTTTCCTGATATCATGGTATCAGGGTGAGATTCCAAAATGTGAAGGCAGAAGATGAGACGCCCTTAAGGCCGGCTATAGAAATCGTACAATATAACTTCTGCTGCATGCAGTGATCAAAGGAGGTTACGTCACCAGCCCAGATACAAGGAGTGGGAAAAGCGACTCCACTTCTTTATGGAAGGAGCTGTTGAATAGTGTGGCCATGTTTTTCAGTCGACCACAGTTGGGTTTCAATTAGCTTGCATGATATGAATGGATAGTATAATTAAAAGCATAGCCAGGAAAGAATACAATATATTTTTTTAAAGTTTCTAAGCAATAGGGAGCCATGTAGATTCTTGAATATGAGGTGACATGGCCAAAGTGGAGTTTTATGATGATTAATATCCCCATTGTTGCAGGGTGAACTAAAGTGGGGAGGAAATAGATGAAGAGAAGTCATTTGAAGCCCGTATGATAAACAAAAAGTGAAATTAGGAACTGGAAGAGTCCTCATAAATTCTACTCCTATTTCCCATTTACTTATTTGGGGTTTTACAACAATATATGATGGTTGGAGTTTTACAGCAATGTATGATGATGGCGCAATGCTAAGTAGTTGTTTGGCTAATAACAGATGCATGGGACATGTTGGTATATGGCAGGAGAATAAATAAAATGTAACTGGATAGAAAATAGCATAACACTGATATCTGAATTGCTCCAGTCAGTTGTCCACATATTTACAGTTTTACCTTAATTTACTGGCAAGTCAAGTTAGTTCAAATAATTCAAGGTAGAATGTAAGATCTGTTCTTTTGGGGAAAAAACAAACATTTCCTTGGGGTATTTCTTTTCACTCCTAAAGACATTGCATTTAGAGTTGGCATTTTGTGCACTAAGGTAAATTCTAAGCCTCATGGCTATTTACTTAGAACTGATGGATACAAAAGAAATAATCATGTTAACCCATATAGCATTTCAATTTTCCCTTGAGATATCCCAGATCAGTGTCTTCTCATGTTGCTAAAAATTGAAGAAGCTCTTATATCTTAAGGTGTTTCACACCAGATGGTTATTCTTGTCTGTTCTTCCCCTGTTCAAAGATAGATTTGAAAAACATCCCATCCTTAGGAATGGTTTCCTCTAGAAAAAGCTATCATTTTCTTTCATAGAAAAGCAATAAGGAGAGTATTCAAGCTTAACAGGAATCAAGTCATAAATTTGTCTGGAGAATGCTGACTTTTATTTTTCAACATAAGAAAGAAGAAGTGATGGAAATGTACCCAATTTCTATGTAAAAAGGGTATTTTTCAGAATTTGAAAATGTATGTCTTTTTAACCGATTATCTCAGTGTTCAATTAACAAAAATTAAAATTTCAGCTGTAATAAATTGAACAGCAGCCTAACAATTAAAATCCTTTATATAATTATTAAATATTTGATGACCAAAAATAATGAACACAAATGGTAATTTTCAATAAGCTTGGGCTAAATCAATTTTTTCAAACTAAAGTTCTTAAATTTATAGGTTTAAGAATATGAAGTTGGCCTACCTTCTATATGTTATGCATAATGAGATTTTATCCTATCTCTGACTTTTTAAAGTATTTTTGTTGTAAGTAGATATTTACCTTCAGTAATAAAATTAAAGATTCAGGATTCAGATCTTCTTCTCTTCAGACTAACAAATACCAATTATATTATTTTACTTGGTTGTATGGGAGATTTTTGTTTTGTTTTGTTTTTAATTTTTTCTGAGAACTCCAGGACAAAATGTGTCTCTAATTTGGTCTGTCAACAATCTACACCAAAATCATCAGTGGCCTCCCTTCAGATATAATCAAAATCTCCAGAAGTGCTGTTTATTGATCTTTATTTTTCTTTAATTATTTTTGTGATATTTTTGTACAACAAAGTTGGAGACATTTGCTCTAGATTTGCATAGCTTTCCAAGTCATTTGTCAGACTCACTTTTGAGTAGGTAGGAAGTAGTTGCTCCATTTACAATAAAATAGGAATTACCTATATATTTCAGGAATATAAATTGAGTTTTTTTTAGGTCAGGAAATGCCCACAGTGTTGGGGACAATAGTAGCCAATAAATTTTAGCCTCTGTCTTCAGAGAGCTCAATGTCTATAGAAATAAGAAAATTAAAATATCACCTGAAAAATGTCATGGCACAAAATACCATGGGGACTCCAGGAAATACTGTGGGTAAGGGTGTTAGAGAAAGTTTTCTGGAGACTTTAACACCACAGCATATTTTTTAAAGGAAGGATCGAGGGAATGGGGAGTTTTGGTAGAGGTAAAGAAATCATGATATTTTCACAGCCTGCAATTTATTCTGTATTACTGATGTTTGAAAGTAAAAGTGGACAAATGAAAAGAGAGATATTTGAAGAGGGCTAACAGAATCTATGGAAATTCTTGATTGATTTTGTAAAACTTCCTTGAGTCTCATTGGGTCAAAAGTCCAAAACTATGGGGGTTAACTAATATTAGCCAACTCGATTGTACAGAGTATTATTCCCTAGGAATATAAATACTGTTGTCAGAAGTAGTTTGCTAAAGTGGAAATGCCATTCTATAGAAACAGAAAATTACTTTGTTTCTAGGTGAGTCTCTTGGTATATTGAAGCAGCTTACTACTACAAAAAAAGAAGTTTTCCTCAGGACTTTCCCATTTCAGTCAATAATCATTCTTGACTCCTCTCTTCATCTTATAGTTCATATCTATTCCATCAATAAATCTCATTGGTGCTACTTTCAAAATACATCCAGAATTTTACTACTTTTTACCACTTGAATTAAAACTAACTTGGTTGGCCCATGCCCCCGTGTTCCCTTTTCCATTCTGTAAAATAGTAGATTACTGGCCTTTCTACTTTTCCTCCTTGCCTAACAATAATTTCTTTTTCTCTATACAGAAACTAGATTAAGCCCAAGGTAAGATTTCTGTTCCATGATATGTTGAGTGCCTTATTTATGCTTATTTAATATTCCCACATCAACGCAAGTTTCAATGATGGCAGGGACATATTATATTCTATAGGTATCACTATGGAATTACCAGGAACTACAAGAGTAACTAGAACAAAACAGGCTCTTAATAAAATTGCCTTGAGTGGAGTATTTAAAAATAAATTTACCTTCTCAACTGATAAGTGAGAATAGTCTTAGATACTTAGAATTTTATTATATCGAGTATGTTTAGGAAGGGCTGTCCTTAAATCTTTTCATTTACATAAGGCAGATTGCTTTATCCTTTTCTCCTTTACTATGAAATTTTCTACATTTACCAGCTTTAAGGAGTTGTATAAAATACTGGCAGGTTTATCGTCCTCCAAAGGTTTAGATTGTTTCTAGAATATTGACCATCACATGTATTGAATAAGGTAACTTGTTTTCATTTTGAACCTCAGCTGAATTGTCACCAAATATTAATGACTGCAAGATTTTTAATTTGCTTCCTGCCAATTACCAGAGGATATAGAATAAAAAGAACACTTTTTTTAGTTCAGTTTGATTTTGTTCAAGGGCCCTAAATCTAAGGCAGCACAAAGCCTGTTTGGGAATAGCTTAATAGGTGTTAAGAGTTAGACATACTTAATTTCTACCTCTCAGTTAAAGGGAGGGCCTAGTGTCTGTAGAAAGTAAATAGAATTAATTATCAAGAAGGAAGAACTATTTGTATGTTTCTGCTCCTGCTTTTGCTCTTGAAGATACAAAGTACATCAAGAACTGCTCTTCTCTATATAAATTGGGGTGGACTTCTCAAAGTTGCACACCTGAAATACAACATACTTTATTGTGCCCTGTACTACCAAGATGGACTTTTGTTCCTGAGTCAATACAATTTTCTTATTTGTTTTGTTCTGTTTGTTTTTCTTTACCACTTCCTTCTGGTTTCAAAAGTAAATGGAATTTGAAATCAAATATGAAAAAAAAAGTTTAAGAAAATATGCATGAGATAGAGCCATATTTTGATTTCTTTGTTTATTTCCTCCTATACTCTTTTATCTTTTCATATTTTGAATTTAGAAAATCTCGGTACATTCAGATTCACAGTAAAAAACATAATATTATAAATGTAGAATAACCTTCATCTTGCATATTCAGGAGTCAGCTGTGATTTTTAGTAAGTCATTCATTGGAACTGATTTTTATCATGTGTAATAATACTTTACCTAATGGAACCTAGAGATCTGGATGCCACAATCACTGAAAGTCTTGTATCCCAACTCATATACATAACTGAAGTATCTCAATGCAAAATCATAGGTGGAGTAAAATAATAAAATAAAATTAGGTAAAAGTGAATGCTATAGATCATTCTGTAATACCTTTAGACTTTATTAGCTATGGAGGCTATTAAACTATTTATTTAGTGGAACATTAATAAATGTATCAGGCAATTGTGTTAGCCATACTTGCTGATTATTTTTTGATTGTTGGAGAAGAGACTATGGGTTGCTTGTCACAACTTCCACACAACATATTTTATGGGATAGACTGATGACTATTGATTGTCCTTAATATGACTTTCCATAACAATAGAACTTGATACCTAAAATAATAAAGAAATGTATCAGCCTCATTGCAGCTAGACATATATAAGTGACTAATTCCTGTCAATAGGGCATACATGGGGATTTCTTATGTCAGTTTCTCAGATTGTGTTTGAGGATCTGGGTACAGGTCCTTAGCTTCTTCTTCTTCATCTCTAGCTTTATTTAGCTTTCTAGGATCCAGATGCCACAATCTGGGCTGTACCTCATGGCTTGGTAGGTAGTAAAATGGAAGAAAATGGAGTCCTTGTTGACTTCACAGTCAACTCTGTTATGCAGTTCTGGATTTCTAACCTTCTTTGATGTAGGCAATAAATATGCTCCTATTTACATAGACCATGGTTATTTTAGGTTTCTCTTACATCCAGTTTAACTGAATGTTAATTAATACACCTATTTCAGAAATTTGCTGTAAGAGCCAAGTTAATTTGTACTTCCCATTTTCTATGCTATATTTGCATGCAGTGTTTATAGAAACCAGAATAATGAAAACAAAAAGCCAAAGAAAGCAAATGAAGTAAATATTCCCTCCTCTTACTCACATTCAATTTCCTTATGACTAGAAGTTGCATTTTTGTAAAGAATTGGCAGAAGAAATAGCTACTTAAGAATTATTAAACTGAGATCAAATAAGCACTTTATCCCCATACCCTTAGTACAAAAATTTATGATAATTATATCATCCCCATTTTACATATGAACCAATGTGGTTAATGGAATAGTACTGACTGAATGAAATATAAAGTCATGAAGGGAATGACTTTAGGTAGGTACTGTAGTGGTGAAGAATGTAGTGACTCAAGGTTTCTTTTTTTTTTATAGTACAATGTTATTTTTCAAAATTCATGTAAATCTTCCAACAGCTGTTTTAATCTCTGATATCCCTTTGATATTTTGAAAAGGAAAATGGAGGAAGGCTGGTATATATCCTTTTCTTAGTCTTGGTAACTTTAGTAAACAACTTTCTAAGTCAAACATAATTTTCCAAATATGAAAGAACTCATGTAAAGCCTAAACTCTTCCTTGATTTTCAGAACTCCTTAAAGAGTGTCCAAAGCTTGGTTACACACAAAGTATTTCCTGATTTCTTTGGTCAGGAAATTTCATTAAATACCTTTCTTTTTACATTAATATTATTTATAAGGGAGCTTGTCAGTAAAAAGAAAGTAGGCAAATGCTTTCAGGAATTGAAAGTCGAGTATAGCTGCTAACTAAACAAGCAATGTATTTTATCCCTGGCCTTCTTCTCCTGCCACACAAACAAATGACAAATTTTATTCAAGCTGAACCTTGAGAGAGGGTCATTGAGATTCTAAGTTTTCCTAAATTTCCGGTGTAGTTCTTCACGCATATGAATGGGATTTAGATGAATTGGAAAATTGATTCTACCTCCACTTCCTACTCTCCTCACATGCAATATGCTTCCTTTGAGTGAATGCACATCTTTATGACTCAATTATTTGAGCAACAATGTGGGTTGTCCTGCATGATTGTGGCCAGGCAGAGGTGCGAATGTCATTTCTTTCGTGGGCCACTGCTCCAGCCATTAGCCTGTTTCATAAAATCCCTGTGTGTCGATGTGTGTTCACTAGGTATGCACACTCAGTCATAAGATCTGTTTATTCTGAAAATAGTCAGTGTACCATATTTGCCAATGTGAGATCACTGGAATAATTTTTGCTGATGTCTTCCACATGTTGGCTGACTGTTTGAATTCTAGTTTAACCAATGTGTGCAGTCTCTCAATTCCCACATATGCTATGCGAGGCTCTTATTTTGGAGGTAGGAAAATTGCCAAGTGTCTGATGATAGCCTTGTGTGAAAATGTTGTTTTCTCTGAAAGAAATTGTGTGCTTACACAAACTGAGACTCACCACTGTTAAGCTAGTTATATGTGAAAACAACTTGGACTGTGATAACTTTTCCAGTTTTCTTGGATTAGAAATAAACAAACATGTATAGAAAAAATTAAATAAATCCCATGGTGTAAATAATTATACTCTCTTACCTTAGAGCGAAAGCTTAAAGAGAATCACAAGGCTTTAACAGATATAATTCATAGACAATCTCTTATTTCAGGTTTTATTCTATTTTGTCTCTATTTCTTGATGAACACAGGCTTTTGTGCTGAAGAAGGATCAGAAGGTGATAAATCTAAATTTTCATGCATTCCTTCTATTGTATGAAATTGAATTGGTCATGTTACTGAAATCCTCTATTTTGTCCACTGTCATTTTATATATTAACCTATTTCAGGCCCTTGCCATAGCTATATGTTGATGTATTTCAGAATGGAATGTTAATATTAGCTACATATTTATTAATAATATTGAGTTAGAAACTTTGGAACCTTCTTGGTGAAGAGCAATACTATGAAAATGAACACAGATCATAGCTGACTCTATTTAACTTTCTCTTCAGACTTTCCCTGAACTTCATTGATTTTTTAAAAATCAAATTCAAATTTTTTTTCTGTCTTACAACATTTCCTCATAACTCAGCTCATTGAACGTTTGACCCTTGATCCTATCACTGGAAAATGTATACTTGTCATATATTCTTGACCTTTATCTGTTAAAGTTGTATAAGGTTCTATTTGAATAAATTAGTTTTTAGAAGGATGAAGTCATCATTTTGAAATGATGTGATTGTAATAATTTAGGACTGCTATCATTTGTAGTGACACAATATACAAATGGAAATCCCACTAAATAGAAACCCCAATTTTGGACTCACTGAATAATATAAATAATGAAGAGGTCAATTTACATAGATCTCCCTTGATTTTAGGCTGTAAGTTTCCAAATCTATTCCCTGTTATGTAAAATGACATTGCAAGGATTTGGGGCATGTGATGAAGCAACCCAAAATTTATACTTTGTGTTAAATACAGAAGCTACCACAGCAGGGATTTTTAAGGACTGAAAATATCTAAACCTAGCAATCATTAAGAAAAACAACTCTCGTGACGCAATCAGTTATTTGTGTACTTCAAAGATCCACAAATTTCCCCTGAGTTACTAAAGTTAGACTAGATAAAGTAAATCCATGACCAGGAAAGGGAAATAGTCAATATTTATGTTCGTTAATATGCATCTAACGGTAAGATACCGTCTCAGATTTCTTGTGGCTGCAGAGATATCAGTGACAAATGGGATGTGATTACAGTGTATGAAGTTTTGATTGTGTAAGCAATGAATAAATCCTCACTTTTCTGAGTAAACTTGTGGTTAGACAACTATTCAGTCCAACATTAGAATGTTGATACATTCATCCAACATAACCCCACTGATGTTACATGACCAGACCATGGTTATAGTACAAAGATAGCATGAACGGTGCCAAAAAGCATCCTGTTTGGGGAAAGGAAGAGTACTATTGGGTTCTCAGTCTAACTGGAATGCAAGAATAACAAATACACCAAGATATTTTTGAAATTCTCACATAAATCAAATACTAATGATATTAATATTTTGATTACCTTATTCATATAACTTTGTTCATATAATTATTTCCTTAGGATAAGTTCTTAGATACAGAACTGATGGATTCCTGTATATATTTGAGGATTTCAATACATATTGCTAGATTGTTCTCCATAGAAGCAATATTTTACCCTCCTAATAAGAGTATCTGAGAATACTTATAGATACTGAGATCAGGAGGTGGAGAGTCCTGTGTTTTGATAAGTATTTTAGCATCATATGAGGAAGCTGATGTAGAAAATAATTTTGGTTGCTTTGCTGATAACAAATTTCTGATTTGTCTTTTGCTTATGCATCCTAAATTTGATAATGTATTTCCTTTGCATGGGTATAGGCTTAGGGTACCCAGAGGAGGTACATGTCCTACCCAATTGAATAGACAAAATGTGATTATTCTAAGCCAAACGCAGAATTCCATTTCCTTTACCAGGGACAGGTTTAGGCATGGCCATATGGCAAAATATGACCAAACAAGAGGGAAGCCTACTGGGGGAGTGCCTATGAAATACATTCCTCCATATTTTAAAGATATTCATGAAGAAAAATGCTCCAATATTTTCTGGCTCCAAAGTTCATGTCTACCCAGAACCTCAGGATATGAACCTTATTTGGAAATATGGTCTTTGCAGCTAACTGTAACTAAAGTAAGGACCGAGATAAACTTATATTGGATTACGGTAGATCCTAAATCCTGTGAGAGTGTTCTTATAAGAGACAGAAAAGGACAAACAGACACATAAGGGAAGAAGACAATGTGAAGACAGTGGCAGAGATTGGAGTTATCTTGTCACAGTCAAGGGACATCAGAACCCACCAGAAGCTAGAAGAGACAAGGATAAAGCCTTCCCTAGAGCCTTTGGAGGGAGTGTGGCTCTATTGACACCTTGGTTTTAGAGTTCTGTGAGAGAATAAATTTCTGTTGTTTTAAATCACCCAGTTCGTGGTAATTTGTTATGGTAGCTCAATGAATATGGACATTCACTGAGGTGAAATTTGTTTTCAATTTTCCCCTTGATGTCCTTCCTAACACTTGCCTCATACTGTATAGGAGAGAACTCCTAAAGTCTAGATGGTGCAGCCTCCATTGAAATGTCAAGTATTTTTGTGGCTTAAGAAAGCAGTAAATGGTGGACTGTTTTTGATTACTTGCTTATTTTAATGACAGATGTTTTAATTACATATGGGAGAGTGGAGGGAGAAAACAGGATTTCAGAACAGACACTCAAGTTACTGCTGATCTCCAGTAAACAAAGTTATGATTGGTGTAACAGGTTTCAGTATTAACAGTTAAATCAATTATACCATGCTTTTTTCCAGTTGTCTAAAATCATCATAATTACTGTTAGTATATATCTACAAGGGAGATGGTAAAAATCTGATCCTATCTTAGATCTATTTCATTTTATGGGTTTTTACCATGAGGATTGTGATTTGGTTTAAATTTTTATAAGACTTAGGTTGAGGCTTATTCATTTTCCCACATAATTAGCTACTGAACAGAATGTTATTTCTGCCTGATATGAGGAATCTTACAATTTAAAAGCTAAGCAATTCTTGCGTATGGAGTTATAAGCAGAACTAAATGATCTAGGTTATACATTTAATTTTCAGAGTTTACTTCAGTTTGTCTGGAATCCTGTCTGAATTTTCTACAGCAAAGTAATCCAGTGGAGGATAAGTTACCAGGCTACATAAATGACTGGTTAGAGTATTTGTTGAATCTGTAAGGGAGAGGATTAGAGACTTTGCTTAGATTCCCTTTCTCTTTCAAGTAGCCTCTGGGAAAATTACATAAAATTCTTGATGAGTGTGCTCAAAGGCAGGGAAAGAAAAGACTGCAGTGTTAGCATAGCCAAGTAAGGGTTGTGGTGGCACCAAAGGGGGCTGGATCTCAAAGAGTGGGATTGGTTTCTCATATGCAGATTAAGAAATGACTGTGGATACCAGTAATCTTCCTTGGAATGAAGGTATTATTTTGCCATTAACTTATGGGTTTTTTTCTAACAATTATTTCTCAGGGTGGAGTTAAGGTTACAAGCATATAGACACACAAACACACACACAACACACTCATCTACATTCCTGCCTAGCACATATTTATTTATCATCTTTTCTCTAATTCTTTTTCTAAAGAAAGGAAGAAATAAAATAAGAGTGAAAGAAAACAGGGAGGAAGGAAGGGAGGGGGGAGGAAAGAAGGAAGGAAGGAAGGAAAGAAGGAAGGAAGGAAGGAAGGAAGGAAGGAAGGAAGGAAAAAGAAAGGGAAATGGTACTTGACTCTGGATCACAGGCCTGCCATTAAAACATCTGGAATTTCTGTTTTGATGTATGCTGTGAACATTTCTTTCATAGCACTAAGACACTGTATTGTATTTTTTTTTAATTTCCTTACCTATCTCCCTTATGCAAATATGAGAATTTTGAAAAGCTAGGGCTGTGTTCTCAATTATTATTACACAGTAATCCTTCACTTTATGGTAAAATTCCTTAAAACTGGAATATTTTGAGGGTAGATGAATGGTTCCACCTAAGATGACAAAGAGAAATGAAGGTGATTTCATTACTGAATGGTTTATTCCAACATCATATGGGGAAACAGGGACAACTTCACTATGTTTATTTTGGAGTATTCATGAAAAGGAGCTTTGACTCAGTTATCCCATTCTAAGATAAACTTGGGTGGACAAAAGAATATTTTTATCACTACCCCCAGCTGACTCTGAACACAAAGGAATTCTAAGACTACTGTACTGGGTTGAATATGACCCTCACCCCATATTCCAGAACCTCAGAATATGATCTTATTTGGAAAAAGATTCTTAAAAATATAATTAGTTAAATTATGGCAACGTCATACTGGATCAGGATGGGCCCTAAATCCAATAGGGCCGGTGTCATAAAAAGTGGAGAAGAGAAACAGAGATACACACAGAGAGAAGAAAGCCATATGAAGACAGAAACAGAGACAGAGGGAGGTAGTTATAAGCCAAGGAGTGCCAAGGATTGCCAGCAACCACCACAAGCAAGGAGAGTAGAATGGAACAGACTCTCCCTTAAAACTCCTAGAAGAAACGGAGCTACCACAATGATTTCAGATTTCTAGCTCCTAGAACTGTGGAGAATAAATTTCTATTGTTTAAAGGCAGCCAGTTTGGGGTACTTTGTGACAGCATTCCTAGGAAATTAATACCACAACTTCCTTTTGTTTGATTTTTAGCAGAGGCTGGTGCAAAGGAAAACAGAAATTTAAAAAAACTTTAAAGGTTGGATATAACATCTGGTGATATGGGTGATGTCTTTTGTCCAATTCAAGTCTTGGGTACTGAGAAAAATATATAAGCTTAATGCTTTCTGGAAACTCCACTGGAAAAGCATTACATCACTCTTTATTATGGAAATTAATCTCATTCAGCATGATTTAGTTACTAACATACTAAAATATCATTATTAAAAAGCAGAAACCCTTTAAGCTAGTCTAGTTAAGCTTCCAATCAGAAGATAATTTTATGATAAACACTACTATATTTGGAAAGCGATTTCATTTATAATTACAGAATAATGACTAATGAACATATCTGACCAAGGTAATGAAGAGGCATAAGTATCTATGTCAGGATATCAGAAGTGATACCAGTATCTCTCATTAACTGATTGTAATCTTGTATAAAATATTTAACCAATCAGTTTTTCTGCTTTATTTATCCGTTAAGAAAAGACTAGGTTAGATTAATTTTTTATAAACTGTCCTCTGAAAATTATAGTTCTGATGCAGTTAAAATATTTAATACAATATGGGTTCTGTGGATAAGAAAGTTAAACATTTGACTCTACTGTAGAACTAACTGCCCTCAGACTTTATATGTTAATGTGCAGTATGACTATCTAAGACAGGGAAGAATAGGAATATAGTATAATGCTGTAAAATTGCATGATTTCAACTGATCGTAAGTCAGGCCTGGTCATTTCTCAATTCTTTAATAGACTAATTGAATGACTTTTCTATGTGAAGAAGTCTTGTGGATCTCAAACCCTTTTATGACTGGAAATCCCCTTTCACCATCAATTTCAAAACTATTAATGATAGGGTTACAGTTCCATTTATTAGTAACATGATACAAAAGCAAAATGTTTTTTCATTAGATATGCTAAGTCCATTGTTAAACAATATTAATGTTTTAAAGATCATATAGGATTGGGATTAATTCTTGAAGTTACTAAGAGTTAACTATTGGAACACTGTTTTTATGTAAATAATTAAATGAGTTTCCTTGGCGTGGAAAACTTCTAAGAAGCCTCAAGTGTTGACAAGTGAGTTTATGATTTGAAAAGGTACAGCTTCTGCCTAGGCTAAAACTCAAAGCATCCTTCTTGATGCACACAAGTGTCAATAAATAGTGGTTTAGCAATGGAATTTAAAGTCTGGGTACACATTTAGATGGTTCAGGAAGGGCCTTCTTAAAATTTTATTAATAAAAATATAAATAATGGCTTTCCTTTTATGCCCTGAATTTGGTGTAGTGGACTATTTTATAAGAAATAGTTTTCTGTGATGTTTTATTGTCATGGATCTCATAAAGTATCTCATAAAGGATGGAGTGAACAACAGACTAAAAATGGAGACTGATAGCAAATACTTAAAGCCCAGAGAAAACAGTGGCCAAGATATGACCTTGAATATATGAAGCTATTGTCTAAGGAGGCTATTGTTATTCTTGATTTATGATAAGTTCTTCTTACAATAAATTTAGAATAGATTAAAATAGGTTGCCACAGAAAAGTTTTATATTAGACACTGAAAAGATAGTAGGGAAAGAAGATCTAGAATCATTAGTAATAATCTGTATTTATTGAATGTCCACAAAAATCCATGACATTATATTCAAACTTATAGTGAAAAAAATGATTCTGATCCACTTTACATTTAGGGGAGATATTTAGTTCAAATCTTTGAATCAATTACAATCCTCTCTGGTCCTTGAGGAAAGATCTAGATGAATTATGCTGCTTTCCAGTTCTGACTCTGCAATCCTTTATTCTGTGATCAGAGCTCTAAGCCTCCTGTGTACTGTTTTGATTCCAAGAGCTTAAGTCCTTTCTAATAAAAGTTCCCCTTACTTGTATGGGAGTTCTTCTTTAGGTATACTCTGATGGAGGATGTTAAGCAGAAGTCATTTCCTTCCTGAGTGCTGAGTGATAAGAGCTCAAGTGCTATGAAGTCTTGATGCATTCTTGGGATCACTTTAGGAACATAAAATAAGTTACTGAAAATTCTGTCAAGCAATAATGAAACTAATGGCCTTGTAGAATATTGCTTTAAGTAGGAGATCTCTTCTTGCTCCTTCCCACTAACCAGAGGGGCATTCCCTGTCATTGGCATTTAATTTTTCAGCCATAGATCCCTTAAATGCATCCCACCTAACGTAAATCCTACATTATGTTGTAACATCTTACCGACATTTGATAATTGCTTTAGGCCAGTCGTGAGAAAAGAAAAATACTTAGTGAAAAGTTTTCTCAAGTTGATTGAATGAGGCAAATGGGTACTGTTCTAATGATCTCAGAAAACTTACCTTTATATTTTCAATTCAGAAAATCAATGGGGACCAGGTTCCAGGAGAAGGAGAAGGGGCTAGATCAAGCTTGTGATGGACTGTAGCTAAGAATTCACTTTGTATTTGGTTCAGCAAGAAGTTCCACTATCTCTTATGAAAGCAACACATTTTTTTTTCTTAATACTTGCAAATATACTTGAAATAATGCATGACCCTAAAATGCAACCACTTTCCAATAAGTAGACAGAAACAATTAAAAATAAGGAAACAAAATTATAAAAACTGTCTTGTCTTGTGGGAATATCAACCCAGACGACATGAGCTTTTCTTTAAAAAGGGTTTTAAAAATCTTAGTGTGCATTCTGAATATTATCTAAAGCAACTACTGAAGTAAGAACGTGACCTAAGAAAACTATACTACTACGTAATGAGTTGGGGTTCTTTGGACAACCAACAGAAGATTACAGTAAATCTTTAGTTTTATAAGTCATGTTCAATTGCAAAGGAGTAAGCACCTTAAGAATGTCTTTAAGATACAGACTGAACTAGAATTTTTAAAAATTGATTGTGGTTTTATAATTGCTACTAGGTAACGTAGATAAACATTAAATAAAACAATCCCTTTCATACTCTAATCATACATAGCAACTCATTTCCTTGGAAACAAATAGAAATCCATAGCTAAAGGTGAAGAAAATGTTACTAAATTCTCAGCACTTAGTTCTTTAAACTTAGTAGATGTGCAAGGAATTTTTTCAAATTTTTAAACAATTTAAAATAATCGTAGTACTAAATAGTCCAATTGTAACAAATATACAAAAATATAAAAAGAAATAACAATCACCCACAACACCACACCATCAAAGTTGGAAATTTTAGCCTATTTCTTTCTACTCTATATATTATGCATGATTTTATCACTGAGACCATGATGTACATTAAACTGTGTAATTTTTTTTTATCACATATATCACATTATAAGACCATATTACAAGATTTTTTCCCCTGTTTCTTTAGTGATTTGTGTAAGAATTGTTAAATAAAACAAACTGCCACCTGCATTGGGTGCTGCTGGGAATGACTGTTTGGAGATATGGTCAGGACTTTCCAAAAGACAAACATTTACCAAAGATAGGACTTTCTGAGTAAGCAAAGCATTCCCAATAAATTTACAATTTAAGCAACATTTAGTGATAATTTGTTCTCAACCTGGTAGAAATAGCCTATTAAAATTTGACAAATTAAAAAAAATGCTAAAATAAAAAGGATTTGTACACTATACTAATGAATGTATATGTGTTCCCTGTTTTTTTTTTTTGTTTTTTTTTTAATTAGGAAATTTATAGGCTTACAGAAAAACCAAGTAAACAAAACAACTTTCCATTATGCCCCCCTATTGTTAACATTTTGCATTAGAGTGGTATCTCTGTTATAACTGATAAAAAAATATTAATATGTGCTAACTATAGTCCATAGATTACACTAGGGTGTATTTTTTTTCACATATACCACCCTATTATGAACACCTTGTCTCACTGTGGTATATTTGTTATATTCATGAAAGACCATTTTTATAATTGTACTACTAACTATAGCCCATTATTTGCAATCAAGTTCACTGTATGGTATAGTACTATGTTTAATTTTTCAAGTTTTATTCAAATAACACATATGACCTAAAATTTCCCCTTTTAACCACATTCACATACATAACTCAGTGTTTTAATTACACTGACAATATTGTGCTACATTCACCACCATCTATTTCCAAAACTTTACAGTCAATCTAAATAGAAATTCTGTACAAATTAAGTATTAACTCCCCAAGCTATACCCCAACCCAGCTCCCAGTAAACTATATTGCTAGATTTTAGCACTATTAGCATTCTTTTTCTAATTATTTCATATCAGTTAGATGATACAATATTAGTCTTTTTGTGTTGGACTTATTTCATTCAGCATAATGTCTTCAAGGTTTACCCATTTAGTCCCATATATCAGGAATTCATTTATTGTTATGGATGAATAATATTCCGTTGAATGTATACACCACAATTTGTTTATCCATTCATCCATTGATGGACACTTGGTTTGCTTCCATCTTTAAGCAACTGTGACTAATTACCCCATTAATATCAGTGTGCAAATATCTGTTTGAGTCCCTGCTTTCAACTCTTTGTGTATATGCCTAGTAGAGGGATTGCCAAGTTATATGATAATTCTATACTTAACTTTCTGAGGAAATGCCAAACTGTCTTCCTTGGCAGTCATAGTACCGTGCTGTTTTGACCATTGGTTATTCGGAATCCCTTACGTTTCCAAATGTATTTGATAATTGGCTTTTCCATTGTTGTGAAGAAGGCTGATGGAAATTTAATTGGGACTTCACTGAATGTGTAAATTATTTAGGGTAGAATTAATGTCTTAACAATATTTAGTCTTTCAATCTATGAGCATGGAATGTCTTTCCATTTATTTAGATCTTTGATTTATTTAACAAAGTTTTGTAGTTTTTCCCTGTATAAGTCCTTCACATCCTCAGTTAAATTTATTCCTAAATATTTGATTTTTTGTTGTTGCTATTAGAAATGAAGTTTTTTCTTGATTTCCTCCTCAGATTTCTTTTTACTAGGGTAAGAAAGGATACACTACTGTTTTTTGCATGTTGATCTTTGACCCCAACATATTGATGAATCCATTTACTAGCTCTAGTAGCTTCAACATATTGTTGAATTCATTTATTAGCTCTAGTAACTTTCTTACAGATTTTTCAGGACTTTCTATGTATTGGATCATGTCATCTGAAAATGGTGCAAGTTTTACTTCTTCCTTTTCATTTGGAAACCTTTAATTTCTTCTTCTTCCCTAAATCTTCTGGCTAAAAAGCATCCAGTTCTAAGTTGAATAACTGTGGTGTCAGTGAACATCCTTATCTTGTTCCAGATCACCATTGAGTATAATGTTAGCGCTGGATTTTTCATATATGCCCTTTATCATGTTAAGGAAGTTTTCTTTTATTCTTATTTTTCTAAGTGTTTTAAATGCCTTTTCTGCATCTATTGAGATTATCATATGTTTTTCCTTTGTTATGGTAATGTGATGTGTCACATTATTTGATTTTTTAAACGTTGCACCACACTTGCATACCTGGGATAAAACCCACGTGATCATGGTATATAATTCTTTTAATTTGCTTCTTGAAATTATTTTGTTGAGGATTTTTCATGTATATTCATAAGAGTATTTGGTCTGTACTTTTCTTTTACTGTAATATCTTTATCTGGCTTTGGTATTCCGTTGTATTTCGCCTTGTAAAATGAGTTATGTAGTGTTCTCTCATCTTAAATTATTTGGAGGAGTTTGAGCAGGACTGGTATTAATTCTTCTTGAAATAGTTGGCAGAATCCACCTGTGAAACTATCTGGTCCTGAGATTTTCTTTGTTGGTAGGCTTTTGATGAGTCATTCAATCTCTTCACTTGTAATTGGTCTGTTGCGAGCTTCTTTTTCTTCTAGAGCCAGTGTAGGTAGTTCATGTGTTTCTAGGAATTTGTCCAATTCATCTAAGTTATCTAATTTGTTGGTATACAGTTGTTTATAGTATCATTTTAAGATCCTTTTTATTTCTGTGGGGCCAAGAGTAATGCCTTCCCTCTCATTTCTGATTTTATTTATTTGCATATTCCTTCTTTTTCCTTTTTCAGTCTAGCTAAGTGTTTGTCAATGTTATTGATCTTTTCAAAGAATTTACTCTGGTTTTGTTAATGCTCTCTATTGTTTTTCATTTTCTATACATTTTTTTATGCTATAATCTTTTTTATTTCTTTCCTTCTGCTTGCTTTGGGTTTGGTTTGACATTCTTTCTCTACTTCCTCCAGGTGTGCCGGTAGGTCTTTGATTCTAGCTCTTT
The DNA here is from genome assembly GCA_026826555.1 of Tolypeutes matacus. Taxonomy (NCBI): domain Eukaryota; kingdom Metazoa; phylum Chordata; class Mammalia; order Cingulata; family Chlamyphoridae; genus Tolypeutes; species Tolypeutes matacus. The sequence continues at coordinate 1,542,022 of JAKSZT010053819.1, read as the reverse complement.
CTTCTTTTTTAATGTATACATTTTGGGCTATAAATATCCCTTTCAGCACTGTCTTTGCTGCATCCCATTAATTTTGATATGTTGTGTTCTCATTTTCATTCATCTCAAGATATTTACTGATTTCTCTTGTAATTTCTTCTCAGACCCACTGATTGAGTGTGTTATTTAAATTCCATATATTTAGCACTCTGCAATTCTCTGCCTTTTATTGATTTTCCATCTTCATTCCATTACAGTCAGAGAAGTTGCTTTGTATAATTTCTATTATTTTAAATTCATTGAGACCTGTTTTGTGACCCAAGATGTGGTCTATCCTAGAGAACAATGCACGTGCACTTGAGAAGAATGTAAATCCTGCACTTTGAGGTAACAACGTTCTATATAGGTCTGTTAGGTCTAGTTCATTTATCATATTATTCAAGTTCTCTGTTTCCCATAATGGTCTTCTGTCTAGATGTTCAATTTATTGATCAGAGTGGTATATTGCACTTTTCTCTTTTCTTTTATTGCAACCTTCTTTTCTGCATCGTTTATATTTTATGATATATCTGATCCCTTTCTCATTTATGTTTCTGTATATTTTTAAAATATTTTCTCTGCAATTATCCTGTGGTTGTATTATACAATCTACTTCTATAACCTACCAATTTGAAAAGATGCAAACTAGCTTTAATAACATACATGCTCTCTGTTTCCACATCCTTGTTTCCCCTCTTTATGTTGTTTTTGTCCCTCATTGCTATTTTATATTTTCAATGTCTAATATGAAGGAATATGCCTCTTTATTGTTCAATTGCATTCTGACTCTTATAAGAATTAAAGAATAGAGTTTTATATTAGGGATTCAGCACTATTGAGTTTTGTATTTACCCTTTTGGTTACCCTTACTGAAGATCTTGATTTCTTCACATTATCCCAAGCCACATCCTCCTGTCTTTTTCTTTCAACCTGTAGAACTTCCTTTAGTAATTCTTGTAGGTCAGGTCTTTTGTTAACTCACTCCCAATTTCTGTCTATTTGTGAGTATTTTAAATGTTCCCTAAGCTTTTTAAAAAACTCTTTCTCGTTTTTGAAGGATGGTTTTCCCACTATAGAACTTGGGGCTGGTGGTTTTTCTCTTTTAGTACCCTAAATATATCATACCTTCTTGCCTCCATGGTTACAGATCTCTTCTATGTCAAACGCCCTTTTCTCTTAACTGCTTTCAGAATTATTTCATCTTTGGCATTTGTCATTCTGATTAGCATGTGTCTAGAAGTAACTCATCTGGATTTATTCTGTTCTGAGCCTGTTGTGTTCCTTGAACATTTATATTTATATCTTTAGTAAGAGTTGGGAAATTTCCAGCCATTATGTCCTCAAATATTCTCTCTGCCCCTTTTCCATTTTCTTCCCTGCATATCTGTGGACTTGGTTCCCTGTGCCTGGATATGTTTGGAGTTCTAACTCACTGCTTTGAGTGTCTCTATAGTCTGTCTGCATCTGTGGTAGGAGGAACCTGGGCTGTGCTGCTTCTGTGCAACTTCCAATCTGCATGGATCAAATAAGGAGAAGGAGTCCAGACTGGTGTGTCTAAGAAGAATATCTTCTTCCTGATCTTATTTTATTTTATTGCTTTATTTTTTAAATCAATTTTATTGATACATATTAATAAAGCATACAATTTATCCAAGGTGTACAAAAAATGGTATTTGCTATAATCCCATAGTTGTGCTTTCATCACTTAAATCATTATTAGAGCACTTTAATTATTTCAATAATAATAATAATAAAAACAGACAAACAAGAAAATTCCTCACCTCTCAATCTCTCTATGCCTCTCCCACTGTATATAGCTGCTGTTTCTGGCTATTCTATCCAAAGTGCATAATCAATGGTTTTCAGTATAATCACAATGTTGTATATTCATCATCTTAAAATTTTTAGAATAATTTCATTACTCCAAAAAGAAATACTCCAAACCCCTTAGCATTCCTTTCTCAAACCTACATAACAACTAATCTCCTTTCATCTTTATAAATTGATTTATATTTACATTTTATATAAATGAAATCATAAAATATGTAGTACTCTGTATCTGATCTTCTTCACTTAGTATAAGGCTTTTTTTTGTCTGAAATTAACATTGTGTAGTATTAAATTACATTTGTTATTTTCTTTTATTGAATTTTTAGAACAAAAGATTTCAATATTTTTGGTCTTGTTCATTCCTTTCTCTGTTCATCAAGAACTATGTATTGCTGAAAGAAATTTAAAAGTTCTACCTAATTCATGGCATATTAGAACTGACTTACTGAGGTGTCTGGGATTTCCTCAGAGCTATCTTATAAATAACAATTTCTTAGGAATAATATATGTAAGGTATTTTCTGGTATTATTTGATTACTTTTAATGCCTTTGCACTTTTATGAATAAAACATTTTTTTATATTGTTAGAAACTAGTAAATAAGTTCATTTTTACTTTTGGGTTACTGTGGTTTGATTTCACAGAGTAAAGATTACCCTGAACCTGAATCAGTTAATGCATCTTCAGAAAGTGATCTATTTATTGACCTCTCTATTTTGGGTGTATCATAGAAAGTTGGTTCACAAAGTTAGTCAATAATACCTCTTTCCTTGGCACATGGGGAGATTAACAACCAAAAGGCTATCCTTTTAGAATAGATTACAGTAGTATGAAAATCTGGGAATGGAGGCACATTAGGAAAAATACCATCTGATGATCATATCAATCAAATATACATCTTTCCCTTCAGGAACACCTTTACAGAAGGGTTTAATGTCCATGATTATCCAGATATTCTTTCTGTTTGTTTTCTATGCTTAGCCATTTTCTTCAATAATCAAAAACTACTAAACTGAAAGGAGAGAGAGTGGATGTATTGATATAGGGATGTTAATTAATTAGAAACAAGTCCATCTTTAGGTGTACTATTTTATTCTGGATGTATAGAATTCTAAGAGTATCTAAGAGAATCTTCTACTATCAAGTGAATGATAATTAATACATTAAGCATTTTAGGTTAATGACTTAGATATTTGAGCAATAAATATTGTATTAAGTATGAATTATTTGTCAATACCTTTAATTGCCAATTTCCATTTTTGTGGAATGTATTAAATTTTTTGGAAGCTAATTGTTGAAACCAAGTATATTGACTATGATTTATTTAAATTCTTTTATTTTCTCAGTGCTCCCCTTTCCATACAATTTCCAGTTCTAGGACTTATCCTGTCTTACATCAGTTGAGTCCCCCTCCCCTATTTATCTCACTAGTTTCAATTAATTTCTACCACTTTTATACTTTCTACAATTTTATGCAACTTTCGACTGTTTTCTAAAATTTATAACTACTGGACTAGGCTTTGGGCTGGATGATAGATAAAAGCATATTACACAAAAACTTTAGTTTCCAGTACTGTTAAAATACATAGTGGAGACCTGTGAGAACACTGTCTCCTAAATAAATATATATTTATGTTTCACGTGTAATTGCTTCCACAGGGACACTAAATAAATTCCATGGATTCTAAGGCATTCATAAGTCAGGAGAGATGTTGGGTGTCTAAATAATGTAAATGCTGTCTTGAATCAGAAAGAAAATCTTCAGAACCATTCTTCTTAGCATTATTTCAATATCCACTATCTTTATTTGTCTGAAAGGCAAAAATTGGCTGAACCCTTGTATATCAGGATTATTTGAGAATCCTTGTGCTCCTGTCCAGACAGAATCAATATGGATCATGTCTCATACTGATGGGTTCTTTTAACATTGGAACTACCAGTGACCTTGGGGGGCAATGATAGTCCCAAGGAAACATCCCTGCCCACAGGTTTAGTTCACTTTGGGTTTTCAGCTCACTAGTATCCCTAATCAAAGTCAATGTAATGGATCCTTTAGGTCCTGGACCTCAGTACATAATTGATCCCATCTGATCTGTGATACCCTTTTCACCAGCCCTGGTTTCAGTGACTGGGAGTTTGTATAAGGAAAATCATATTTATCATACAGCCAAATGATCTTGACTAAACTTTTATCCATAATTCCTAAAATATATTTAAAGTATGGAAAAGCAGCTAATATGTAGAAGTTTACATCTAGAAAATTTTCTTGCAGGAAAAAGATATACATATCATGTAGTCAAAAAAGAATTAAATACAAACAATATTTTTCATTCATGATTTTTGTAGACATTTAGATAAAGATGAAGAGTTATATGTAATGTATAAGAGCAAATGGCAACCCATACTGGATTCTATCCCCTCAAATTCTCAAAAAATCATGAAATATGAAATGCTATTAAGTCACTAATTAAGAGACTTTTCTTCTATGTTATATCATCCAAAATTTATGTCATATAACCTCTTTCCATCTCAGTTCTATCACCTATAAAATGTTGAGTGAAGCTAGACAATATACTTTTTATAATAGCTTACCCTTGACTTTGATTCAGAGATAGTTTGTTTATACCCTCCTCATACCTGAAAGATTTGAGGTGTCTTAAAAAGTAGAAATAGCAAAAAACATTTTAAAATGAGAGTTGAAATTGTGCTTATAAGGAAATATATGGGTACAGAATATGAGGCAAAGTGAAAAATAGCATTAATACACAATATCTACCTTTTCTCCATATATCTGTGTACTTGTGTAATATGTTACTCTACCACATTACAAGTGACAATAAATTCCTGTGAGAATACCTAATAATTGTAATTATAGAGTGATTAAAGTTTTAACCTAAATTATGCAAAATTATTTTGGAAAAACATTTTTCATGTTGCTGTTGGCTTTTTGCCAATGTGGCTACTCATATGTTTGATTTATTCCTATGGTAGATTGCATTAATGGCCATCATTCATAAGCTTGACCTTCTGATTCATTCTATCCAATAGAATGTTAGCAAGCATTAGATTAACAGAAAAAGAACTTTCATGGAAAGTTCCTGTGCATTGTGACTCATTCTTGTGCTTCTACCATGGCCAATAGACAGGCATGCCTGTCTAGCCTGATGGGTGCTGGTGGAGGATGAGAGACCCATGAAGCAGATCTATTCAATTGTAAACAACTTAGATAAGGCAACCAACTGTTGCAAACTAAAGATGTGTGGGGAATCAGTTTTTACAGCTATATATCACTGAGATTTGGGCATGCTTTATTATACAGCATTACCTTTCAGTAAAGTGTTATTAATTTCTATGGCCCACAATACTCTGTGCCTCAGTGTATTGTGTCTTGTCTTCTACCTTAAAATAACAGTTAAATTTAGAAACTGACTGTCTTATCTTGCCAGAGATTTTATGAAAAATATCACACAATGGGTTGGCTTAAATAATGAAGCATGTATTATCTCACAGTTATGAAGATTAGAAGTCCAAAATCAAGGCGTCGGCAAGGCCCTGCTTTCTCCCTAGAGTTTATAGTGTTCTGGTGTTGGCTTTCCACAAACCTTGGGCTTACCTGGCTTGCATCCTTGCCTCCTGTCAAATGGAGATATTCTTGATCTTCTCCAGTGACTTTCTAAGACTCCTGGCTTTTATTTATAATGTATCCAGTAATCTGGATTAAGGCCCCCCCTAATTTAGTCTGGCCACAACTGAATAGTATCTTATATGATCTTATTTACAAATGAGTGGACACCTTCATTGATAATACATCTTCAAAGAGTCCTATTCACAAATGAGTTCACAACCACAGGAATGTGGATTAAGAACATGTTTTGTTGGTGGCTATGTGGCAGTTCGAAGTTCTTTCATGACTTCCAAAACGATTAAGTCCTTAAACTAATCCATCCCTATGGGTATGGTACCCTTTGATTGCATTAGAATCACTTTAGATCACTTGATTAGATTGCTTTTGATTGGACTACATCAATGAGGTGTGAGCCTGCTTGGGTCTCTGCCCTCATGCTGGGTCTGATATAAATGGAGACACAGGAGAAGGAAGCAACCGTATTTAATACTGCCATGTGTGAGAGAGTACTCCACATTCTCCTACAGCTACAGAAAAGCAGAGAAGTTCTGAGAAAGTGAGATAGGAGGCCCAATAAGAAACAAGGCCTATGCTGGTTGTCCACAGCTAAGCTCCAGGAGACAGTAGATTCTGGATGGGAAGGCAGAGACCTCGGCAGTCATTGGCAGCCATCTTGCTTTGCCTCATGGCAGGACTCCGAGAAAGCATCTCTGCCGATGTCTTGATTTAGACATTTCATGGCCTTAGAACTGTAAGCTTTTACACAAATAAATTCCCCATTATAAAGCCCAGCCCATTTCTGGTACTTTGCATGGGCAGCCCTGTGGCACACTAAGACAGGCTACATGATTCAATCCGATACACTGTAAAATGTGAGGAAAGGAATGATCTGCTTCCCAAGACTCATGTTCCACAATGAATACATTGAGATCTATAGGTCTAAGTCAACACACAAGACACTGTGTGAATAAACTGAAATAGTGATAGAGTTTAGTCATAAACAAGCATATTTCTATCACTTGCTTCTTTTTATTTTCATTATTATCGCTAGAATTCCTTATCTTCTATTAATAACATTTTTGCTCTCCTAATTCAATATATCCTTTTTCTTTACTTTTAAGAGGAATTGTTTTTTTCCTTGTGGCCTGACTCGCTTTCCATCATGTACTTTATTAATTGTTTATTCATTTTTCCTTAGACTTTAAATGTACTTAATTTTTGGACACAAAGAAAGCATGACCATTAGCAGATTCCACCCTCTCCAACTGACCTTATGCTTCTATGAATGAAAATGCTTCTTTTGGAAAAACTTTTATTTTGGTAACTACTTTGTCTTGGTTTGTCAGCATCCATATCTGGGAGATGTACACCATACTAATCATAAAGATGATGCTGTCATCTGTTCTACTAGCTACAAGATAATTAATATTTAGTGATAGACATATTTAAAATTCCAATAATTATATCATTAATGCCTTTAATTATTCTCCAATATACTTCCGGCATTTATAAAGCTCACAATCTTTTACTGGTATTTATTGCTTAGAAAGTTTTATGAAATGCTATGAAAGCTGTGAATTGGAATTAACTTCAGTTTTGTTTTCCTAGCTGCTTTGTCACTCCTTACTCAAACAATAAAATCTTAATATAAAATAAATGGATATATTTATTTCTGGATAAATTTTTTTCAATTTTGGGTCCCTTGTGCTAATACTAGTATGCAATACAAGGAATTAAAAGCATAAGAGTAACCATCACATTTTTATGATCTCTAAAAAGTCATAACAAACTCATTTACAAGTGTTTTATTTCTGTTATTGTGTAATCAGGGCTAAATTACTCAAGCATTGCTTCTTGTGTCACTTGGGAAAGAAAACAGATATACTCTCTGCTAGTTAGATTTGCATGGCTTCCTTTAGATGGAAAATAATTTATTTTAAACGAAGTGATCCTTTGCATACAGGTTTTTGATGGCAGTCAGGTTCACAGCAGGCCGCTTTGTTTGTGTCCACCTCATGTAATAAAGTTGAGAAAAGAAAGTGAGGTCCTCTCTTTAATGCACTTTAAGTTTTTGACCACAAAATGACAGGTTGACCAGAAGAGAAAAGAAACAATTGTTAAGAACCTTTTCAAAAATGACTGGACTAAAGTAGACTTTTATTATTGTATTATAGACATTATTATTCTAGCAAAAGAAGAACATTCATCATTAATATAAAACCAATGGCCACCAGATGTTCTGAGGGGAGGGGGAGGGAAGAATAGGTGTGACATGGGGGCATTTTCAGGACATTGGAATTGTCCTGCTTGACATTGCAATGACAGATACAGGCCATTATACATTTTGTCATTCTACAAAATTGTGCGGGACAGAGAACAAACTATGATGTAAACTATAGTCCATGGTTAGTAGCAATCCTTCAATATGTGTTCATCAATTGTAACAGATGTACCACACTAATGAAAGATGTTGTTAATGTGGGAAAGTGTGGGAGGGGGAAGAAGTGGGGCATATGGGAATCCCCTATATTTTTGATGTAACATATATGTAATCTAAAGCTTCTTTAAAAATAAAAATAATTTTAAAATATTTATATAGAAAAATAATAATGTAATAGAAATGACATTACCTCTCGGAAACCATTGCAGCTATCAGTCTATGTGTATATCAAATTGGGTACATCAGCAGAAATTTCTGGCTTCTGTCTCCTCATTTCTAAAATATAGAAACTCAAGATGATCTCCAAGGTTTCTTCCAGATGTAACATTCTAGATTTCTGTAATCATAAGGAGATGGTTTTCATCACACCCCTTTAAGTGACTATGAAAGAAGTAGTCTTCTTGCAAGAGATGAATACTATTCCATTTTTCAGAAGGATCTTACCTTTCATTACTTTTCTCAGATTTTCTCCCGATGTGTAATGTGAGTAGGTGATGTGATAGAGATATTAAGAGGTCATATTCTTTAGTCAAATTGCTTGGTTTTTGCCACTCATTGCTGTGGACTTTATTTTTTATATTTTTTAATTTTTTATTGAAGTTTATCATTCATTCATGAACATCCATAAACAAAAAATATATAGTATAAGTTGTGAATTTACAAAACAAACATGCATATCATCATACAGAGCTCCCATATATTACCCCACCACCAACACCTTGCATTGTTGTGAAACAATTGTTACAAACTATGAAAGAGCATCGTCAAAATATTACTACTAATTATAGCCAATATCTTACATTAGGTGTACTTTTCCCCCAACCCACCCGGATAATGACACCCAGTATTAGTATTATATACTTGTTATAGTTCATAAGAAAATTTTCTCATATTTGTTCTGTTAACCACAGTCTATCTTCCACCACAGGATACATTGTATTATAGTTCCATGCTTTGTACAAACCATTCAAAGTGTACAATCAGTGTTTGCCACGTAGTAGATTCTTTAACTCCATGTGCCTGGAGTGAAAGCTACATTGCCACAAGCTAATCTACTTTAAACAAGTTAATTGAACCCACTGTTTCTTCACTTTTGTTTCTTTAAAAAAAGGAAATAGCATAGGATATAGCTTTAAGTGTTTCTCAGAATATTGTTTGGATTAATATACGTAAAGGGTTTATACAGCACTTGGAAAATAATAAATGTTCTATATATATTAAGGTGTTTTTTTAAGTTAACTTAATCACAAAGATTAATAATATACAGTACTCTTTATTTTATTTTATTTATATATATATTTTTTAAAAATTTATTGAAGTATATCATTCATACATGAACATGCATAAACTATGTGTTCAGTAAACATTGTGAACTTACAAAACAAACATGCATGACATCATTCAGGGCTCCCACATTATCACCCCCCCCATACACATACACCCTGCATTGTTGTGAAACATTTGTTAATAAATCATGAAAGAGCATCATCAATGTATTACTACTAACTATAGTCCGTATCTTCCTCCCCTATACATTTTTTAAGGATTTATTTATTTATTTATTTATTTACTTTTATACATTTTTAACCCTCCAGGCATGTGTTTGCTGTTTCTGTGTCCATTCCCTGTGTCCGTTTCCTGTCCTCTCTTATCCTCCTCCTGTCTTCACTGGGATTCGATCCTCAGAATCTCCGATGTGGGAGAAAGGTGTCCTACTACCTGCGCCATCTTAGTTCCTGTTTTTTTGGTGAGTCTCATCTTGGCTTTCCCTTGTGTCACTCTCCTGTTATGTCATCATCTTACTGCGTGGCATGCAGGGCCTGGCGGCTCACCCGCTAGTGGGTCCTGGAGGTGCACCCACACATGGGGCCTGGTGGTCCATGCGCCTTCTATATTTTTCTTTTCTTAAATTTTTACCAGGAGGTCCTGGAGGTGGAACCCAGGTCCCTCCATATGGGAGACGGACACCCAACCACCCGAGCCACATCCATCCCCCTGCTATATCTCTTAAGGTTGACCAAAGATATCCAAAGTTACAAGCTTTTCCCATACATGATGCTCATATAATCAATCAGGCTTGGTTTATCACCAAATTCTAAAAACCAAACCTGGGAAGAAAAACTAGGTCTAGGGATACATGCATGGTTTCTAATATAGCTAATGTTTAGCATACCCTGGTTATCACAAAATCAGGACAGCAAGAATATTCCCAATACAGTACTCTTAAGAAAAAAACTTATCCTAACCACTGAAATAAATTTTGGGTAAGCTTTCTTAACCTACTCAAATCCTCAGCTAAAGGAACTGGAAATATCTATTAAACTTTGCTTTTCTAAACATTTGAAAAGATGCTCAACACCATTTGGAACCAGGTAAATGCAAATTAAAGCAACAGTGAGATACCCATACCAACCTATTATAATGGCTAAAAAAAAAAAAAGTAAAGAAAAGAAAGTGAGAATACCAAATCCTGGTGAGTATGCAACTAGACTGCTCATTTATTGCTGATGGGAATGCAAAATGGTGCAGCTACTTTGGAAGAGGGTTTGGCAATTTCCTCATTTGCTTCCAGTTTTTTTTTTTTTAATTTGTTTTTACAATAATGAATAAAGCTGCCATAAACATTCACATAAAGAGTCTACAACATATGTGTGGGTATAACTATTCAACTCAATTATGGCCAAGGGCATGGTTGGTGCATCATAAGGTAAGACCATGTTTAGCTTTCTAAGAAATTGCCAAACCCTCTTCCAGTGGAAATACCTGACAAGGATTTCCAGTGGAAATACCTGACAAGGATGACCTCAGCCAGGTGATCATGGTTAACATCAGCAGTCATAATTGTCATAAATCATGTTGACGGTATAGACTCTCATAATGATGTGATGAGAATGGCACTTTACCTCTGTGCTCTTCTTCCCAATAAACTGTAACCCTAGTCTTATCATAGGGCAGATATCAGATAAAGTCTAATAATAGGGCATATTACAAAATACATCTTTATTCCTCAAAGCTCTCAAAACAAGGAAAGACTGTGAAACTGTCAAACTAGAGTTTCTGAGGAGACATGACAACTAAACATTATTTTGTGTCCTGGAAGGGATCTTAGAATGGAAAAAGGTAAGAATGAAGGGAATCTGAATAAACTATGAACTTTAGTTAATAAAAGCGTACTGAATTGTTTCATTAATTGTAACAAATGAACTATACTAATGGAAGATGTTAATAATAGAGGAAATTGGGTAGCTAAATGGGAACTCTTGTATTATCTTCTCAATTTTTCTATAAATCTAAAATTATAACTCTTAAAAATAAAGTCTTATTAATATAAAACAAAAAAATTCTGCTATTCATGTTGGTTACATATTTTCTTTCCAAATTATTTTCTTCCCCCTTCCCCAGTTGCCTTCTCTTCCTTTTCCCTTTTGTTCAATCTTGGACCTACATGGAAATATTTATTAGCTTATTTCAATCAATAATATCAGGCACACTCTCTGCCTGTCTAGATAGCCACTACATTTTACCACCCCAGACAGAGTTTGTGGAATGCATATTAAAGGAGTAGCAATTTTACCACCTACTCTGGTTGCCACTGTCATTGTCAAAAATTTTCTTAGGTGCTTCTAATGTCAATTCTGGGATTACTCTTCAAAAGTCGTTGTTTTGATCTGTTGTGAATTAAGTTTAGCAGCTCACCATGGGCTTTATTGTCTCTTTGAAGATCACTTAACTGCATTAACATAAATGGCCACTATATGCATACATCATCATAAGGACAAATCTACTTAAATGTAAATTAACCTCTGTGACAGTTTGAAATTCTTTTTTGAATCCCAAAAGAGAAAGATTATATCTTTAAACTAATCTATTTCTGTTGATTTGGGGCCCTTTTGACTGTACTATGTCAGTGAGGCTTGACTCAGGTTGAGTCTCTGCCCTCTTGCTGAGTCTGATATAAAAGGAGACACAGAGGAAAAGGAAGCCACCATATTGATCCTGCCATGACAGAGTGGATTTCAGGAAAACAGAGAAGCCCAGAGGACTGAGAGAGGTCCTAGAGTCTGGAACCAGCAAAAGACAGAGGTACAGAAAGAGACCCCTGAGAAGCTGTACCCAGACTGAGATAGGAAGCCCATAAAAGAAAAGCTCTATGCCTGGTTGACCTCAGCTGAGCTCCAGGAGATAGTAGATTCTAGAGGGGAAGGCAGAGACCATGCCAGATATTGGTCTTTGTCAAGTGGCAGGACCCCAGAATAAACAGTAGTTGACTTTGCTGAGAAAGCATCTCCCATGGCGCCTTGATTTGGACATTTTTATGTCCTTGAAACTATAAGCTTTTTCCCCAAATAAATTTCCTATTATTAAAGCCAACCCATTTCTGGTACTTTGTGTTGGCATCCTTTGCCAATCTTAAACAACCTCTTATGAAATAGATGCCATTTAATGTGCAGAGGGAAATTGTGGTCTCATTGGTACATGCTGAGTTTTCAACCAATGGAATATATATATATATATAAATTACAAAAATAATTTCACCACAGGACACTTTAAAAGAAACATATTGTATATAAAGGTAGACAGATGCAAATTGTTAAATTAGCAAAATAATAATTGTCAAAGATGGATTTTCCTTGGAACATATAGTAGCCCACATATCCTTCAAAGACAAGCAATGGCTACTCAAAGTGGAGAATATGACTTAGGAAAAGGCTAAACTGGAGGGCATCCCAGAGGGATAAAGATAATGCATCCCAGCTATAGCTTTTAAAGAACTTGCTGTCTTCTAAAGAACCTCCTCCCTTTGGTCATAAGGCCTTGTCTTGGGGGATGACATGTCCCCCAGTACTTAAATCTTGTTTCTCTAGCTATAGCACTGTCTGAAATCTAAAGCTTTATTATAGGCATCTGTATTATTCTGTGGATAACACCAGTGTAAATAATGGATTACTGGAAGAACAAAGAAGGATTGCCTCTGTGTGTGAGTTTTCAAGAATTGCTTAGAATCCAGGAGAGCATTTGAGCTCAAAAGAAAGGAAGGACAGAGAGAAGCAGGTCACAATTTTAAGCTTAAAGGGCATCCTCATAGCCTAATGGACTCACAAAAGTGACTACTTATTGAAATGTAGAGTTTATATGTTCTAGAGTAAAATTTGTTTCACTGCTAAAACACTCTTCCAATTCCCATTCTAACCTCTTTTCCTTATCCTCCTTATTCTTAAATTAACTTTGAGGAGATGACCTGGAATCGTCATATAAAATTATAACATAAATCAATCAGTTAAAATTTCTCTATCAATATATGAAGCATTGGATTGGTTTATGAAAACAAAAACTGAGCAGTGATTTAGAAATCAACCCTATTTCAGTTCTTTAAATTGTTTAAATCATCATATTGTGCATAATAAATTTTAACACTTTTATTTCACTTTCTTACACTCATTGCTTTTCAGCCTGCCTCTCCCTTTTACATCCTCATGCAGCCTCCTTCTTCCAGTACAGTTTCTGGACTTTTCTCCACCTCCAAGAATCTATCTCCCTGACTTTATTTCCATGTTAACTAGACTGATAATGGAAACATCATGAGAAATATTTTCTTTCACCAAAGCCTGCTGATTTCTGGCTTGTTGGTTGGTTCATCCTCCAGAATTAATGCCAAAACTCTGTGTTTAGGTAACATTTAGAGTAATTCATTTCTCAAATTTAATTAAAATGAAAACAGGAACAATAGAAAGGTAAGAAAAAGAAGGAGGGCTAAATTCAATATCCAAAAGGAAATAGAGCTTTTAAAATTCTGCACTCATAAGAATTGTGAATATGGGATTACTGTGGGTCTAAACTGGTGTGGGTTATGCAAGGTCTTGTACCTCTAAAGGCAGAAGTTGTGCCAAAGGCGGGATTGAAATTCTATTGTCTGGTGACATGGTGAGTTTTGCTTTTATGCATCCAGCCTGCAAAATTGTACTTTACTTTTGCCTGTTCACCTTGGATCATCTTTGCCAACCTCACAAATTTGATAACCTTCTCTCAGCATAATAATCTTAGTCTAGGGAATACTCATTTAAGATTATCCTTGAGGTGATTAGGTTAATTCAGGCATTTTAAACAGCTGAGTTAAAATTAACTACAGCCAAATACTTAAGAACATCAAGTAAACAGACACAAACATCTCCTTCAGTGTTCTCTTACTTTCATCAGTAAATTACAACACAGAGTAATAAAAATTTTAAAAAAAGTGCACCTTGAAGCAGGAGTTCTGGGTTTGAATTCTGCTTTCAACAATTACCTAAAAGGATTTCTGATAAATCACTTAATCTCTCTAAACTCCTGCTAAGTGTTTAAAGGTAAAAAGTGGCCATCACTGAATAGATCCTTAAAAACAATGACTATTATTGATTCTGTCCTAATGACTCCTCCCATGCCACCTTCCTTCCAATCTGCTTTGCAATTCATTCCTAACATTCTTATTCTGCAAAGGGAATATCCTTTCTTAAACATTGGTTAAAAGCAGTGTCTGAGTTTGTCAGGGTTGCTGTGACAAAGTCCTTCAGATTGTTTAGCTTAAAGAACAGGACTATTACTTCACAGTTTTTGAGGCTGGAAGTTCATAATCAAGGTGTCGCCTTCTCCAAAGTCTGTCACATTCTGGTGGTGGTTTAATCTCTGCCTCCATCCCATGGCCATTTCTCTCCTTGCCTTTTGCTCCAAATTTCCACTGCTTATGAGGACTCCAGTTACATTGGATTAAGGCCCACCCTTAATTCTCTTTGGCCTATTCAACTAATAACTTCTTCAATATCCACAGGACTGGAGTTTAGGAATTCAATACATATTTGTGGGGGAAATGAGACAATCTGTAACAGGCAACAAACATGAAACAGAGACTTACTACAAACCTATACAAAGATGGCTTTAGGTTTAGCACAACTTTGGGTTCCCAAGCTCTGTCTCTGATTAGGTGTTCAATTAGTTTTAAGACTGTACTATTTACCCTATACTTTTCCAAAGCCTCTTACACACACATACAAAAGGTCACCCCTCTGGGAACCTGATATGATGGGGTTGAAACTGAGATAATAAAAATTTAATTATTATCAGTGATAATGGCATTTAACAATTGTGTTCTCTCTGGGAACAATTTCCAAGAGAAATCATTTTGTTTCATTACCATATGTGAATGATGAGACTAATAAAACTTCATATGAGATATTTAAAATTCCAGAATGAAACTTTCTCTAACAAATATTTATTATATTTACATAAGTTGCTGAAACCTTTCATTTGGGAAAGAAGATGAGAGCAGATTTTAGATTTTCCTTGGTCATAAAATATAGTCAGTCTCCTGAGGGACTGAGGCGGTGGATCAATATAGTTACCACGTCAGGGAAATGGAATTAATTTTCCATGGAGCAAGGTTGAAGGAAGACAAACTTAGATGTAAACTAGTCTTTAATTTTGAAAGCAATGTGTAGTCTTCAGTTTTTTTTAATTTTTTCCAAGGTTAAATTTTCTCTCTTCATTGGAATAAAGTTTAGTCATACACTGTAAGGGGCTGGCTGCTCCACTTCAACGTGGAGATGTAAAGGGTACAAACCTAGAAGAATGACATTGAACTGGATTTGAAGAAGTTAAACTTATTTCCCATTAATAATATTTAATGCTCAAATTCTCTTTAAGAAGGAAGATCCAACTCTATTTTCCCTGCTCATTCTAGAATTCTTGTAACTATGAGAACTCTAATATGCTATAAAGATGTTTCTAAATGAATGATACTGTGAAGCATCTATATCTTTGTATGTATATAATTTTAAACAAATGTAAGGAGCAACACTTCAAACTTTTAGTTTCCATGTACAATATTTTATCCTTGGTTTGTGAACTACTTTATATTGTTGGATGGAGAAGCAGGAGAGCATGATTCCAAAGTTTTAGTTAGGATTAAATGGTTGATAAAACATTATCCTGGTTCATTATAGCTAGGTAGATAGAAAAGGGAGAAGAAAAACACTTTTAGATATTATCACATGAATCTTGTCTATTTCTTTCTTTTCCTTCATACTAAGGCATCTAATGAAATATGGTTGACAGAATGACAAGGGGACAATAAATATTTTCTGATCTGGGGAAATCAAGCTCTGCCCTACAGTGTCATGCTTGAAGTGTGAAATGCTCCTTCTTAAGTGAAAAAAAAAAAATAACCTAGAAATAAAAATCAAGTCACATCTCTGGATAGATGATGACCTTTACTTCCAAGAAGGTCTTTGTGATGTTGTGAATTTGATGTTCTTTAAATGACACCTTATAACTACTTAGTGAGAGAGAAGCCATTTTCATCTTCACATTTTATGCATGCACAATTGATTGAAACTGGTCTGACAGATTTGCTGGTGGAGCATTTCCTCAAAAATGCCTTGGTAGTATGAGTTTCCATCAGAAGTCCTCCCTTGTTGAGCAGTCTTTATTTCGATTGGCTCACTTTTTAATTTTTTTCTTTAAACAGAAGGCTTTAAAAGTATGATTTTGCATTTAGAAATGAATATTTAATAAATTCCAAAAAAATGGAGTAATCAAATGGTTAATTTTCTTTATTCACACAGCAATAAAACTAGAAATTATTAATAGAACTAGAAACAAAATTGAAAAATCAAAAATGTTACCACCTGATAATTAAAACTTGAAAATATTTTCAAGTATCAGTGAATTCAAATGAAAAATCAAAACCAAAATTGCCTAAAACAGATTAAATGACAACAATGAAGATCTTATAAATCAGAACATATGGGAAAAAGAAGAAATAAGGCCAAAAGGAAACTTTAGCACCTTACATGTATATAAGTTTGAAAGAATGTAAATAAATAAATTGTCAGATTTCAAGAAATATAAGGAAATATTCCTGATCAGGGAGCCTCCTTTTCCCTAAAACCAACTTTGGAACCACCTGAAGAGCTGTCAGGTCCTATTCCCACTTCAGCAGTGTCCTATGAATCATTCTTTATCGACTAACAAAGAGGTGATTGGTTTATAGAAGGAAGTTGTAACGTGAATATACAACATTCTGTTTGGAAGTCTGTCATTCTGACTTAAGGATATAAAGACAAATCAGCTCAGTGGGCTGAATTGCATACATTTTTGCCCCTATCTTTGAGTTTTTATTAACTCATGGACAGTGGCTAATGGTGTGGTCATATGGTCAAGCAGAAGGGCATTGGAAAACTAGCCTATTAAAAGGATGCTTATGTGAAGTGGGCCCTGGCCCTATGGAAATCAATATGAGAAGTTACTTGGTTCATTGAAATAGGGCATGTTGATACTTATCAGAAGAAACTCCTTCCAGGACAGGAAGATGACTAAAACCTGGAGGGATATCCTGGTGTGCTCAATTGAGGTAGCCTCCTGAGTGCATGAAATGAATGGACATTGGGGTCTGCAACAATTCAGAAATGGGCTGAATCCAGACATATATTTTTGTACTCTCTGAGGCAGAAAATGCCAACAAGAATTGCTCGATCTGCCAATAAGAGAGAGACACTGCAGAGAGCTATGGGACAGTTTCCCCAGAGGGAAGGTCCTGTACATAGCTGCCAATTGGACTGATGCTGATAGCCCCAAGAGTCCTAACAGGGATAGATGCTTACTCTGCATGTGGATTTGTCTACTTGTTGGTAAATTCAAATATTCAGAATATTATGAAAAAGAAAAGAACAGGAGATATTGCACGAATTCACACTGCTAAGTCACTTTTCTGCAGGCCAAGGAACACACTTTCATCCTCAGATGATTTAATAGGGAAATAGAATGGGCAATTAAAATATTAGTTGTCTAAAATTAAGAGAGGTAAATACATGAAGGACCGGCTGACACACCTTCACAAGTATGTGCTTACATTCAACAGGATGAGGACCAAAAGTGGGTCCCCACTAGACATTTTCTTCTACTTTTGTGGGGAAACTGCAGAAGAGGTGATGTGTAGAATACCCATATGATTATATAATCCTTCCCATGGAGCTGAAGTTGATGAAGCAACTATACAGTTTTTTCTATATCACCTCAACTTTCTTTTTTCTTACCTGGTACAGTGGGTCCAAGACCAGGGCATCAATTGTGGATACTGAAAGAAGGCACAATCCCTAGATAAGAAGCTGTAACTATACCTTTAAACCTTTATGTAAAAATTCCTGAGGATCTCATGGGGAAGGTTGTATATTGTCCTCATCTGACAATGTTGGGGTTAACAGGGAATGCAGTTATATTGCTTATTGGTTGAGATAGCCAACTAGTTCTGATCTGTGACACCCTACCCTATATGAATGGGAGTGAATTTTTGGGATGGTACTTGCTAGACGAGTATTGTTGCTGGCAGTCTAGCACAGGACAATGCCTGAACCTAATGCTCTTTCAAAAAGTGGACAAGGTCAACTAAAATGATAAATGGTGAGAAGAAGGAATAGTAGCTGAAGGTAAAGGAATGCATAAATGGGTTATGCAGGGAGGAAAATCTGACATTACATTGGTACCTTGAGAGAGGCTCAAAGCAAGAGATAATATTGTATCTTAGCTCATTTAAACTTGAAAAAGAGAAGCCAAGACCAGTTTTGCTTTTGGAACCTGACAAGGATTATGGAAGCCTGTAAACTTGAGTGGCATAATTCTAGGAGACATTCTGGTTGGTAAGATGAGATAATGGACTGAATTAATTATTTATAACAATGTGAAACTCTAGTAATGTACCAGTATCTTTTTACTCTAATTTTTCAGGTTACATCTATTATCATAGTGTAATATGTAATAATACTGGAATTGTAGGTAAGATTATAATACTGATATTCATAGTCAAATGTATTGGGAAATTGAGTTAAAGCTTCTTCAAGGATGTAATACTGGTCTGCCATAGAAAAATGACTGGCCTGATTTAGAACTGGATTTAGTTAACCATGAGCTGATTTCTAATTCTAAATAGTTCTTTAAAAGTTTATTATAAGATACAAATAGCAATAGATCAAGGGAGAAAAGGGTAATTAAATTAGTACAAAAACACGAAAATATATATAAGGCTTTATAGGACAGATTAGATGTTTACTATTGCTTTGTTTGTCATATAAATCCTATACTAAATTTGGATGCCCAAACATGGTGGTTTTGCTAAAAGAGAGCATTGGCCAAAGGCCAAGTGGTGGCCTTTATAAGAAAGAATTTGTCATTGCCCAAAGAGAGGTCTGGGCTTGGTCCTCAGCTTCCGGGAAATAATCTGTCACACCAGGTAGTAGGATCTTTGTTTAGGGGTTAGTAACACCCAACAGTCTTACAGTGCAGGTAAGAGTAACCATGTACTTGAAGTTTGAAGGGACTACACCAGAAAGATCAGCCATGTGATTTAGGGTGGAGCTTTGAGTCTAGCAGTATCAGTCGATATAGAGACTGAGTTCAACCAACATCAATCATGCATATCTTATGAAACTCCATTAAAGCTCTGATCACAAAGGATTTGCTGAACTTCCCTCATTAGCCCAGGGTATAGTCACACATGATACCAAAAGGGTAATGCATCCTAACTCCTCAGGAGAGTACAAAAGAAGCTTTGCGTTCAGAAGCCCCCCAGACTCTGCCTTATACATATCTTCCCTTGCCTGATTTTGACCTGTATTCTCTCCCTGTATTAATTATAACTGTGACTATAGTAGTTAATTGTTACTTCTGTGAATTCTTCCAGGGATTTACCAAAACTAAGGGTAGTCTTGGGGACTTCCCAAACTTATAGTTGTTGTCAGAATTGGGGGCACTTGATAGTTAGCTCTAAACTTTGCAGTTTGGTTAACTGTGGGCAAGAGGGAAAATACTAGAAAGATTCCCATTAGAACCAGAAAGCAAAAGGCAATTTTTATATTATTATTTTTAACATTATTCTGAAGGTACTTGCTAACACATTTAGAAAGAAAAAGTAATGGGAGGGTGTAGCAGTTTGATATTATTTATGAATTCCAAAAAGAAATATAGATTATGTTTGTAAACTGGTTGGTTTCTCTCGCATAATAGTCCTTTGATTGTATTAGATTCAGCTGAGAAGTATGATTAAATTATGTTAAGATTAGGGCTCTGATCCAACCATAGATCCAAACATAAAGTGTGATTCAGCATCAACCTCCAGTCCCCTTGGGGATAAACAGATGCTCACATGGAAGTAAACCCACAGAGAAGAAGAACACAGAGGAAGAAAGACAGCTCATTAGAAACAGCAGAGACCCCAGGAAGAGAGATGAGCTGATAGTCTACAGCTGACCTTGTGAAGAGAACTGAGTAGCAAAGCCTGGAAAGAAACAAACCCTGGAGAGAGAGATGCTCCTTAAGTCAACCTACAGCTGAGATTGGAAGAAACTGGGACCTTGGAACCTTAAGAGGAAAGGAGGAAGGCTGAACCCTGGCAGACATCGCCCGCCATCTTAGTCCAACTTGTGGCCAATGACTTTGGGTGAGAAAGTACCACTTAGAGTACTTTGTTTTTTTTTTTTTTTTTATTATGGGTAAAAATCAAAATTCTCACAATACATACAAACATTTTCAAAATGATATATAAATATATATGCATATATGTGTATTTGTTTATAAAAATGTTATATATATATATATATATATATATATATATATATATATATATACACATATATTTTAAGAGGTGCTTAGATTACCTAAAATATTACACGGAACCCACTGGGATTCCCATGTTGCCCAACACCCACACCTCCCACCACATCCAACACAAATATCTCCCACAGTGTGGCCCAACAACCTCAATGAACTTACACATCCTGGAGCCTTGCCACCAACCATAGACCACAGTTCACACTGTAGACCACACTCTCTCCCACTCAGTTCTGAGTGGTGTGTGCTGATTTAAAATGGCCTACATCCATTGCCACAACAGTACTCAGGACAACCTCCAACTCCCAAAGAAGCCCCTGTATTTCAACTGCTCATCCCCTCCCTACCCAAAAACTGTCAAGTGGCCACTGGCTCCACCTCATTGTTATAATTTCTTGCATTGCAAGAATCACCATATGTGAGCAAGAGAATACCATCAAGTCCACTCTAGTCCATAG
>JAKSZT010053819.1:1428424-1520622 GCA_026826555.1 Tolypeutes matacus | reverse complement strand
TCCATGTGTTAGCACTTTGTTCCTTCTTACCGCTGAGTAATATTCCAATATTCCATTGTATGTATGTGCCACATTTTCCTTATCCATTCGTCAATATATTAACTTTTTTTTTTTTTTTTTTTTTTTTTTTTTTTTACTGGGAGGTCCCAGGGATCGAACCCGGGTCCCTCCATATGGGAGATGGACGCCCAACCAGTTGAGCCACATCCGACCCCACAACTTACAGTACTTTGAGTTGGATTCTTTAGGGCCTTGTGACTGAAGCTTCTACCCCAAATAATTACCCTTTATAAAAGCCAACAGAGTTCTGGTATTTTGCGTCAGCACTCCTCTGGCTGACTAATACAAAGGGTAAAAATATAAAGAAAGTTGAAAAATTAAATTTTTTTTTTTTTTTTTTTTTAAAGATTTTATTTATTTATTCATTTATCCCCCCTTTGCTGCTTGTGCTCGCTGGGTCAGCTAACCACGCCGTGCGGGCGGGCTTGCCTTCACCAGGAGGCCCCGGGAACCGAACCCGGGGCCTCCCATATGGTAAACGGGAGCCCTACTGATTGAGCCACAGCCGCTTCCGAAAAATTAAATTTTGTCAAAGATATGATTGGAAAAAAATCTGCAAAATTTAAAAATAATAAATAATTTGGATAAATTCCTAGATAAACATTCACACAGGAAGAAGCGGCTTTCATATATTTTATGTTAAACAGATAGAAGATAGAATAATATACCATATTTCCGGGAGTAACTTAAAAAGAAAGAACAGAGGTCACCAGCCTGAACCTTGAATGTGCACAGAACCAGCCCGTGGCACCTCTGAGCCTCCACTCCTGCCCAGTGGTGGCAGGTTTGGTTCCCACCGTAGACGTCACACAATTCAGGTTATTTACAGTTTGTAACTGCCTAGCAACGCTATTCTCATTCCTATAGAGATTAATATGAAGATCTGACAGAGGACAGAATTTAAGTGGAGACCAAATAACTTTGCCAATTACAGACAGATGTTAAAGAGTAGGCTTCTTGGGATAAAGGGACATCCACAATTACAAAGCTTAAAGGAGGGAAAGGGAATGTGGAACACAACAAAATGCTTTGGAATAACTTGAACCTTTCTATTTTAAGGACATGACACCAACTATAAGGAGACTCAGAAAATGGTTAAGAAGAGAGAACCATTAAATTTTGGCATCCCAGATGGAAGCACAGGTTTCTCTAGTAGGTTAGTGGCTATGCAAGATGTGCCTTTTATTCATCAGTCTCCTGAATTAGGTGACTTAGATACAGGGCAAGAAAATACCAATGCATTGGAGGAAGAAGCAGATGTGGTATTTGCAAGGAGAAGAAGTTCTGAGGCAGCAGAAAACAAAGAGAAAAGAGAGCAGCAGAACAGCAAAGGACAGAAATGTAAAAGGAAGAAGTGCAGCTAATGCAGAAGGAACAGAACAAAATTGGTGTGACACTTCATAACAAATGATCTTCAGGCATCATAGTGCCATGGGAGAAATCTGAGTGCAACAACCCAAACAACATTTATATGGATTTACGAGTATTTTCAGAATAAAAATGTGCTGTTTGATTTAATGCATTCACCAGGTCATCAGGACACCAGGATTCTCCCAAAGTACTTTGAACTCCTAATGGTCAAAACTTTTTTTAAAAAAGGCTTATGAGACAATATTTTAATCAACATGCTCAAGTATGAGAGAGTTGATTACTGTAAAGAAATAATTAGAAATGGAATATAATAGCACTTTGTCAAGCTAGTGTTTCTAACTAAGTTAATAGGTGTAAATAATTTTACCGTGGAAAAGAACTCTGCCAGTTTACTTTCTTTCAGTGTGCATAATGATAAAATAAATATTTTAAAATATGCTTTTGCTTCCATAATTACCTGATCTAAATAAGACAAACTGTAAGGATTAAACTAACTTATTTTTGTTACCAGAAGCTGGTGTTTTCATATATTGTCTCTAATTTGAAAAGGTATTATTTATGGTTGATACAACATTAAACAATTTGATGATTTTGTTTTTATTTAAGAAAATGACATTATATACAATAATTTTATTATTTAAAAAGAGCAGGAAAAATTTAAGAACTGTGCAATATCCCTAAAAATAAAACAAAAGAATATGAAGAACAAAAGAAAACTTGAACAAATAAAAGATATACGATGACTCTGATTAAAAATTTTAAATGTCTGCAGCATTAACATGCCAATTATCCCTAATAAATCCATAAAATTAACAAGATCCTCTAAAAAATTTCCAAAGGAGTTTTTTAAACTCATCCAGAAAAATTAACATGCTATAATGTTCAAGAAAATTCTTACAAAAGATATTGAGAGCTGAATGGTGACAAAATAAATCCAAATTAATATAAATTATTAAGTTTTAAAGAATAAAATCTTATCAATGGAAGAGAAGATAAAATCCAGAAATACATTCAAATGAATGTAAAAATTGGGTGAAAAAAATCAGTTTCATAATAGGAGAGATTAATGAATTTTTCACAAAATTGTGTGATGAAATGGGTAGAAATCAGGAAAAATATAATTTGTATTCCTATTTCTTAACTTGCAGCAAAGCAAGTAATGGGTAGGTAAAATAGTTAAATATTTAACTTACACAAAACAAAGCATAAAACTTGAAAATAATCATAAGAAGTTTAAAATACAAACTAATAGAGGGGAATTTTTGTATATATGATTCACAATGCAAAAAAAAAAAAGATGAATAGATTTAGCTACTTAAAAATAAAAATGCTATTCTGAATGGCAAAACATATAACAAAACGGGAAATAAACAATAAATGACAAAGAAATATACGTATGCAATTATAGCAGAGAAAAATGACTAAATTCCTTTATAAAGATTTTCACAAATTGATGGGACACACAACTCAATAGAATAGTTGCCAAAGGATATGAAAAATAGTTAGCAAAAATGTGAAAAAAAAGGAGCAATATTATAATATTGTACCCACATAAATAGTTTATCAGAAGATATAATATAATTTAAATATAATATTTTTAAATATTATAAAACCACTTCAATAATAATAAATCTATAATAGAATAATAATAAGTCTACTTTTAGTCCATTGTTCATTCCCCAATCTTGAGGATTTGGGGATGGTGATGCTCACTCTGTTTCTAATTGAGAGAGGGCTTAGATCCCAGGGAGCAGGTGGATGGAAATGTCTTGCTTGCAGTTGCCGACCCTCTCTGTTCCTTGGGATGGGTGTTGCCATAGTTGTACTGACAATGGAAGAATTTGTATCACTGATATAAAGGCAGTGGCCACCAAAGGTTCTGAGGGGAGGGAGAGGAAGAATAGGTGTAAAATGGGAGCATTTTGGGGACTTTGGAATTGTCCTGCATGACCATGCAATGGTGGATACAGGCCATTACACATTTTGTCAAAACCTATAAAATTGTGCATGACAACGTGTAAACTATAAGGTAAACATAGTTCGTGGTTAGTAGCAGTGCTTCAATATGTGCTCATCAATTGTAACAGGTATACCACACTAATGAAAGATGTTAATGTGGGAAAGTGTGGAAGGGGAAGGGGTGGGGCATATGAGAATCCCCTATATTTTTTATGTAACATTTATGTAATCTAAAGCTTCTTTAAAAATTAAAAAAAACACTTTTTTAAAAACCACTTATCATATGGTTAAATATACGATACAACAATTATAACAACATGTTAATATTAGAATCTAGGTAAGAATTATTTCAATTTCTATGTAAGTTTTAAAAATTTCATAAAACATTGGGGGAGATATATGGTACCATTTTTTTTCAACTATGAATTGATCAAACAAGAAAAACAAAGTAAAAACATCTGACAAAACAGTATTAGAGAGAGTCTGAAGAAATAGAAGCTCATACATTTTTATAGAGAACAACTTAGCAATATCTATCAAAGTTTTTAAAAATCACCTAATTTTAAAATCTTTATACTTTGCAATTATCTTATAGATGGCATTAGGTAATGATATTCATTGAGCCACTGGATCTAATAACAAAAGCTGCTAGAAATTTAGATTATGTATAGTGAGTGAAATTTTTTAAAAACTGTGGTACAAACATACACAATGGGATATTATGTAGTCATTAAGTAGCATGATTGATATGGGCTGAATAACAAATTGCAGAACACTATTTGGCTTGTGCCAACATATGCTTAAAAAATACAAATAAAAAGTAACACATGTGCATATAAAGTTATATAAGATAAAGGAAAACATGCACATAAATATATATAAGATAAATTTTCTCTGCTATCTTTAGAAGCATTTTTATAATTGGGGAGACTTGTACATCTTAAGAGAATATGTATGGGAAAGTTATTGTACATAACTCTGTTAGATAAGTTCAATGTGTTCATATTAGAGAAATGGTACAAAAAGAAAATTTAGAAAATGAGCATTCAAGAGTTCATTCCTGTAATTTTAATGAATTATTAACTTTATAAACTTTATTTTCCCACAAATTATAGTATTAGCCCGTACTATTGCTAACCAAGATGTTAAATAAAAACAAAACTTATATTAACCTAGGTGTCAAATCTACTATAACTTAGCTTAAACAAGTAAATCCTTGCATGTGGTTTGTATAAATATATAAGCACATATACATTTTTTTCACTTCTGCTTTGGCTTTATATCTAAAATAACGTTACCTAACCCAAGGTCATGAAGATTTTTCACCTATGTTTTCTTCTAAGTGTTATAGCTCTTACATTTACATCCATGATCCATTTTGAGTTCAATTTTTGTGTGTATCATATGAGGATGAGGTAGGGATCTAACTTTAGTGTTATTCTCTTTTCCTAGCACCATTTGTTGAAAAGGCTGTTCTTTCCCCACACAATGATCTTGGGACCCTTATCTAAAATCAATTCAACTTCAAAGTAAAGGTTGATTTCTAGTCTCTAAATTTTATTCCATTCATCTATATTTCTATCCTTATGCCAGTGACACATTGTCTTGATTAATGCAACTCTTTAGCACGTTTTGAAATTAGAAAGTATGAGTATTCCCAATTTTTTGTTCTTTTTCAATTTTTTTTTTCCTATTCCATGTCTGCTGCATTCCTTTATAAATTTTAGAATAAGCTTGTCAATTTATATCAAAAAAGTCAGCTTGGATATTGATAGGAATTGTGTCAAATATGTGGATCACCGTGGGTATTATTGCCATTCTAACAATATATGCATTCTGATCCATTAAGATGGCATATTGTTTCATTTATTTCTCTTTAAAATTTTTAAACAACCTATGTAGTTTTCAGTATATGATTCTTGAGCTTTTTCTGTTTAAATCACTCCTAAGTATTATTTTATTATTATTTTTATGCTATTGTAAGTGGAATTGTTTTCTTAATTTCATTTTTAAAATATTCATTGTTAGAGTATAAAAATACAACTGATTTTTGTGTACTGATCTTGTATCCTGCAACCTTGCTGAACTAATTTATTAGTTCTAACAGTTTTTAGTGAATTTCTTAGGATTTTCCATATCAAGATGATGTCATCTGCTACTTCTTTTTCAGTCTGGATAACTTCTATTTATTTTTCTTGCATAATTTTCCTCACTAGAAACTCCAATGTAATGTCAAATAGGAGTGGTAAAAGCCAAAAATTTTGTCTTGGTCCTGATCTTAAGGGGAAAGAATTTGATCTTTCACTATTAAGTATGGTGCTAGTAGTGGGTTTTTTTCATACATGGTTTTTATGAGGTTGAAGAAATTCCTTTCTATTCTTAGCTTTTTCTGCATTTTTACCAAGGAACAGTGCTTTACCAGGCAATTTTGTACCACATGTGCACACACACAGCACATACACAGCTATGTCCTCATTCCCTGTCCTCCTACTTGGCTTAAAATAGTATATATCAATAGTTGCTATTTAATGTACTTATTTTTTGCTTATTTATTGACTCTCTCTGGCACTAGAACTTAACTTCCCTAAAAGCAGAGACTTTGTCTATTTTGCTCTTTCCTGTATCCCAGTCTCTTAGAATAAATAGTAGCTAGCACATACTAGATTGAATATCCACTCCTTCTGAATTATTTTTTTTTTTAAGATTTTATTTATTTATTCATTTATCCCCCCCTTGCTGCTTGTGCTCGCTGGGTCAGCTAACCACGCTGTGCGGGCGGGCTTGCCTTTACCAGGAGGCCCTGGGAACCGAACCCGGGGCCTCCCATATGGTAAACGGGAGCCCTACTGATTGAGCCACAGCCGCTTCCCCTTTCTGAATTATTGAACGAGGGTCTTTAGCTATTATTTTACTGCTCTTTTCTGAATAAGGCTTATGAAAGTTAAGCTTGGAGAGATTAATTTACTGGAATGGGCAGGGCCTGTGATTAAAACTAAGCAGCTTGATTCCAAACCCAAATATTTAAACTCAGTATTAAATGAGCATGTTTCAAGATAGAGATATATGTTATCTGATAGTCTCTTACAGCACAAATGCATTCTTCTCAGTGTTAAAAGGAAATTTTTTAAGTGAAAGAAGCCAAAATTGACGTGATTGAATCTTTTTTTTTTTCACGTTATCTATGTACAGGTCCCTTCTTAAAAATAAGTCTAGCACCTCTTATTACCAAGCAGCAATAAAAATGTTTATATTGTGGATCTAAAGGGCATCTCAAATTTAGTAAATCCAAGAATGAAGAAACATGCAGAATCTCAAGTGAGAGAATGCTAGGCCATTTCTGGCACACAGTTGCTATCTTGGTATCTACCTGAATTTTTAATATTCCTGAACTTCTAAGAACTTTCCTAAGTCCCCAGTGGGATATAATATTCACCAGTCAAAACAAGGGTTGTATTTTATGTATATGTCTTTTTTAATGAAAAATGGACCATTTAAATTCCTCCCTCTGATACTTATAATCTTTTTAGGTGAGTATATAAGAGAAATCACTATAGAATTAGTTGTTAAAGACAAAGAGAAGTACAGAGTGATCTTCTTGACATACAGAACTTTCATAACTCTTAAAAATATTTTGTTCATTAATAAGAAGCCCACAAAAAATGGTATCTTGACTTATTCTTTCAAATCAACCTTTTATTTCTTTTGTAGATCATTGATTTGCCATCATAAGAAATATGTCTCTCTTGTTTGCAACTTTCTCTTTTTCCTAAGTATAATACCTGTCTACTTCCTTTTTTAAAAAAAAAATGTTTTTATGAGGGAAGTTGAAAACGTACAAAACAATCATGCACCTTTATGGAATTCCCATACAGCACCACTCCACTAACACAGTACATTGTTGTGTAACATTATTTTACAATTTTGAGATAATATCAGACTATTAGCACTAACTATGGTCTTTAACATACGTTTGGTATATTTTTTCCATATTCTCCTTATTATTAACACAGAACATCTTTGGCATTGATGTAAGAATATTGCAGCATTGCTGTTGTCAGTCCATAGATTACATTGATTGTATTGTCTATTACCTTTTGAAATTATTTTTTAGAAAGACTTTTAAAATACTTGGTTCAAAGAGGTGGATGCTGGTAAATAATCACATATCATGTTAAGGAATGAAAATTTACTTCATTTAGATGACCTAATGATTAAATTTATGGAAAATGCTTTAGAATGTGGTTGCTAATTAATAGAGAAATTGTTACTTTTTCATTTGTGGGACTTGATCTTGAAGAATTGCAAATGTTATCATGGAGTCAGCAGGTGACACTAATTGAAAGTAACTCATTCTCAGATGCAAAAGTTTTACACTCCTGAAAATTTCTAACAGAGCCTTGTACCAACTTTACAATGGTCAGATATTTTACTAAAGTTTTTGGCCACTGTTCTTAATTGTGTACCTGTTCCTTCTCTGTGTTATTGCTCTTCCTAATAGGGGTCATGCCAATCATTTATTCCATCAACATCCCCCCTCCTATGGCTAATTTGTCTGTCTCTTTATTCCCAGTGAAATCCTTTTATTCTGTGCTACTTAGGGGGGTAGCTTCAGACACTTCAGAAAAGAAAATTTTTTACGGATGCCCATTGTGATACAGATTTTTGTCACTCTTAAATTTAAAGATTATGAAATAAAGAAATTGAAAGGTAGGACAGAATATATATGGAGATATTAAATTTAGAATCTGCTTTCTGAACAAATTGATTTACCTTGTCTTACCTTTAACCTAGTACATTTCTGCATTAATGTGAACTATAGAAAAAAGCGATGATCCTAATTCAACAGAAAAAGATCACCATTTTTGTGAAGAATTCATAGACCTTTTTCTTTATTTTAGTATATAGTATAGAGATGACTACCAGTAAGCATGGATGACTGGTAATCAAACAAATATCATGGAAAAATCTTCCTTGGCTTGGCATAGAGACCCTTGATCCTTTGGCCTCATAGTGTGTATCTACAACCTATCTATCACCTCCCCCACTTTCACACACTCCTCTGTTCCTAACTTCTACAGGCCTTATGTTAAAAAGTAGAGTCTCCAGAGTCAGGGAGGCTGGATATCAACCTAGCTATACTGCATACACTGGTAATTAGCTCTCCAGTGGTAGCTTCTAAGGCACTTTGTCTCCCCAAATTTACGTTCTTATGTAATCCATTCATACTCTGAATCTGGTGTAAGTTTTAATTTCCCTTAGTCAATAGTATACAGCAGAATTGTAACTACACCAGTTCTAGGTCTAAGCCTTAAAAAAGCTTGATAGCTTCTTTTGTTGTGCTTTGGAGAGCTCTGAGATGCCATGGGGAAGTTTTGATTACTCTATACCTAGATATCCCAACCACATGGAGATGAAGGGGCCCTGAGAGAATATGGAGAAGGAGTCCCAGTTTTCCGGCCTTCTCCACAAAGTCACCAGGCATGTGAATGAGCCACCTGGAGCGTTCCAACCCATTCAAGCCAAAAGAAATGGCCAGCTGAACCCAGGTACACCATAGCATCACGAAAGAAAATCAAATACTTGTTCTTTTTAAGGTATTAAGTTTTAGTGTGGGTTGTTTTATAGCAATGGATTGCCAAAACATGTACTGTGAAATCTTGGGAAAGGCACTTGACCTTTTAAGCCTGTTTTCTCATCAGTATATTCAGAATCCTAACAGTAATTTTTAATTTATTGGGTTATTGTGATTGTTAAGAGAACTAGACATTTAAGCTGTTAGATCCATATCTAGCATATAGTGGCCCTCAATAAAAGAATTGTTATCATTACACTACTAATACGCATAATTCTCCAAATTCTCCATACCCTTTTATAGCTCTCACTTTTACCCATCGTGATCATTGAGTGTGGCCTGGCCTGACCTTCTTTCTCTCACTCCAATGGTTGTTAGAAGAAACGAGTTATCTATAGAAGCCTGAGATTACATTCCGGCTTGACAATTTCCTTACTGTTTGAGGTTGTCTTTTTGATCATTATCTGTATAATGGCCATGGTGACATCTGACTGTGATTTCTGGTGTGAGGTTTGAGAATGTTAATAAGTGTGAGGTATTTGCACATATTAGCATTTAAGAACAATAGAAATTATTAAATGGGCACAGAGCAATTATTAGGACAAATAGTATCTCTTCTTTAAAGTCTTCCCAGATTACTATATGCAGAATCCTTTGCTCCTACCTTTGTAATCCCAAAGTAATCTGTGAAATATCCCATGATATATACAAGAACACAAGGTTTTGATTTGTTGATGTGTCTGTCCAAATGAACTGTGAACTTCTCAAGGACAGAGGCCATGTCTTATCCGATTTTGCATAATGTGACTATGTTATAGAATGGTTCCAGTACCAGTAACTGGTGTGTACGACTACCACCACATTTTTTTTTTTTTTTTTTTTTTGGCTGCCCAGAATGTAATACTCTCCTGCATCTGCAGAATCTAAGATTGTATAAATTTAGGCAAAAGGCAGAGCCTCACTTCTTATTTTTAAAATGCCTGCTGCTCAGCTCCCCTGACTCCTGGCAGCTAAAGAATGGGCACAGTTTAGCCAGCTGGACTCTTATGTCCAAGACCCGCATTCAGTGACCCAAAGAAGAATAGAGAGTTCATTTCAGTGCTGGCAGCAGTTGGGGTTAGGAATCAGCAGGTTAATGTTTGCTGTTGTGGATTCGGTGTTAAGCAGCAGTGGCCACAATATCCTAACCTAAGTCTTCTTGTGGGATGTTTAGTTTCTGTTGCTTACCACGTAACATTTACCGACTCCTGCCACTTTCACAGCCTGATTCTCCAGTCTTCCCTTAGAACATGTAAGCTATATGAGATTCTTTTACTAAATTAGTTTTCCTCTTATGTTATTGGAACCGAATTCTGCTGTTTGGAGCTAAGAACCTTGACCAGTTTAGTGTCCTTGTCAAGAGAATTCTTGGAAGACTGGTTATAATGAAAATCCCTAAAGGAGACTGTTAGTGACATTGTAGCTAATAAGAAAAATTGAGAAAGGAAGAAAATAAAGAAGATGCTTATGATAGAGATAAGAATTAAATGCCAGTCCCTCTTACAAATCCAAATGTGTTTTTTGCATATGTTTATCTGTGAGTTTTCGAGAGCAAATAATTTGGCTAGGAAACATTTGTGACTCTTTATGTGGTCTTCAAGTTTTTTGGAATATCAATGACAGAAAGTCATAACAATCCTTAATTAATTAATATTGGAAAATAATTGCATGGGTGCTAGATGGTAACCATAGCAAAGGATGAAAAATTCCAATGGATCAGAACTTTTCTCATTTTCAAATATCTCAGAGGAGACCAGGATCATGTCATTAGCAGAACTAGATAAGGCAAATTTTCCAAATTATCACAGGGATGTTTTGTTACATTACATTTTTAGCTTTAGTGAAAAGATTAAATAGTTTACTGAATCTGGAATCTATTTCCCAAAAGCCATTTATACCAATTGCACAAAGAAAAATGGGACAACAATCTGCTTAATCTAAATACAGTCCATCATTAAGTGCTTTTGTTGTTGCTCTATCAACGGTCAGGAATATGCAATAGAGGAATGGAGATAACCAGTTGCTAGGTAGCTTTTGGTTTGGCAAAGTAATACCCACAGTTGAGAGGAAGTGTGCGATATTTAGTTGCAAGTTTAAAAGGAACATGTGAATAGGATTTGATAAAAAGTCATAAGTGTGAATCATTCTCATAACAACTCTCAAGTATTTTTCCAAGTGGGGTGTTCAGAACCACTGAGAGAGAAGAATGACATATCAAGAACTATGCTCACACATACTTCTTGTTTTCTTCCCAAAGATTCAGCTTGCCTTGGAGAGTCAATGAGAGGACACTGAAGGATATTGAAATTTAGCCTCACATTTTGTAAACCTAGGTAGGTTATTCTTCACTCTACCCAGATAAGATAACCTTTCTTCACTATCTTCCTAGAGTCCATGATGCTCTTATTAAATCAAAAGATAAAATATGATATTATGGACATGCATTTAAGTTTTATATCCCCAATTATCCTTAATGGGGGAGAGAACTTTAGTCAAAATATTTCCTCACACAACAGCAGATTTAATGAAAAAGTTATTTTATTAATTGGTAAAATTTCCCCAAGAGTCAGAAAAATTATTTTTAAAGTTGATTTAAAATTTAAATTTTAAATCCACACTGTTCAGGGTTTAAAACTGCTTGAAAGTGATAGACAATTTGGGGAAGCAGAAAAAGATCTAAAGAAAGTTACTGATATGCTTGAAACACCTAAATGGTACTGTAAAGAGTGGTTTAATATTATTTCTAAACTTCAGTTAAAAGCATGAATTATGTGCCACAGGGGTTTGTCCTTGTTTTAATAAATGCAGAATTTTGTGGAATTTATTTTTTCTTGCCTTCAAAAAACTCATCTATATTGGTTTGATGAACTACTTAATATAGACCCTGCAATGTACGAAAAAGATGAAATAACTTTGAGTTGATGTTTTTCAACTTTGGTTTCCAGAGCCAAGTACATTCCTTTGAGCATAGTAGTCACTCAATTAATATTGTTTGCTTGACTTATAGCAAATACTTCTTCAGAAATGGAGTATACATATTGTTTCTAAAAACAACATAAAACAAAAGGAACGCACAAACAAACAAACAAAAAAACACAAAAAAATGAAACAGATTACCTAAGAAAATCTTTGTTTTGTAAAATGAGGCCATATTTTCCCAAATAAAATTAGAACTCCATATTAGTAATGAACATTTTTCTATTTTATTCAATTTTAACAGATGAAAATGTTCTTCTGGCAGCAGAATGTCTCCAGTTTAATTCTTAATTTGATCCTTGTCTGTTTTATCCTGATGCAAAAGACAAATGAAGATTGTGCAGACCCAGGGTTCTGTTAGAGCTTCTTGAGGTAAAAATGCTTATCATGCCCTCTGTTTGAAAAACAATGGGGCATTGCCACTCCTTCATTTTTTTGTAGGTCAAACTAAGTCCCTTTTAGCACAATTCAGATTAAAAAGGGTAACTTCTTTTGCCATTATTTCTTCAAGTTAAATGAGCTGGACACCATCTCACCTCAAGGACTGATTATTTCTCAGCAACATAATTGAGAATTGGGTTATTTTAACTCAGCTAAGAAGCAATTGGGTGTATGTCGCCAGTGATTCTTGAGCCTGTCACCCTACTGTCCATCCCTAAACCCTTTCATACTAGGCTGAAATGAATGGAGTCTTTACTGATTTGCTGACCAAAGGAGAAGGCCTAAGGAAGCTGATGCATCAGGTGCTATGTGTAACCTTACATTGAGGGGTGTCCCCGGCCCGTGGAAAGAAAGAAGAAGGTGGCAGGAAAGGCAAGTTTTGACCAAGGAGTTTGTAAAACTAGCAGAAGTAGAGAAAGTAAGCCAGCCTTGGCCATGGTGACAGCCTCTGTCACAAGATTGGGGCAAATCCTTCATTCCTCCACATCCCACAGGCCGATGTACAATATTGCCAGTCTTATTGTGGTTTGGAAATAAAATTTCTCTGCTGTTTATGGTATGCTAAACTCTAGTTCAGGTCTCTATACAATGAGAGTGGATTAGGGGAATGAAATTACTGTCTGGATACTTTAAAGTCTGCAAGATTGGGAATGCTGAAGTGACCAGTTTGGTAATGGTCTGCATGTATCATTTTCCCCTCAATACTTGGCTCTCCAGTTCCGTTGTTCAGTGCTCTTTTATCATTGGCCTTGTGGAAATGAGGGTTTTCCTCCTTTTATTATAGCTCCTCAAAGTGTTGTGGAAACACTGGTATATTATCATATAATTATGTTCTCTCATATAAAGGTAACATTCTTGATCTCAAGTGGCTGATTGAATATATGAAGTTGAGTTTGTGTTGTTGTAGACATTAAGCTATTCAAAATTTATTATATTGTGGTAATGTAGTTCTGTGTATTAAGCTATTAAAAATTCCCTAATCTGCCATTTTAGAAGAAAATGCAAAACATAATGTCAAATAATTTATAAATGTTTGTTTCATAAATAGGAAAGAGTAGGTATAAAATATTAAATTTCATATTCCAAAAAGATAAGCAGCATGGAATAAATTTGTAATGGAGAGATACCTTAAATATTGGGGAAGAGGAAGGCTTCTATGTCGTATTTGGCAACTTCATTAACTTCCAAGGTGCCTCAATTTCTTGATCTGATAATGAGACATTAATATATACCTTATGGAAATTTTCCTAAGGATTATAGGAGAAAACATACATAAAATAACTAAGTCAGTGTTTGGCACACAATCAACATATAATAAATAGAAGCTCTTGTTGTCATTTCTTAATCTTTTTTTTTCTTTTCTCTAGGAGGCATTTGCAGTTCTTCAAAAGAAATTGAGGGTATTTTAAGAGCTTTTGTGTGAAGCTCATCCATAGTGTACTGCAAATACCTTCAGGGATCAATTCAATTTAAAGAAACACTTTTTAACTAGATTTGCGGTTGCACGTGATGTAACTCCCTAATTTATCTTCTACAGATGTTGCCTAGATGATATTCATGCATAAGGTCTAGTAAGGGAGGGATAAAAATATGCATGTCTAATAATATCTGACAAAGTGGACTCCTGAAATAATATATAATATTATATAATCTATGTTTTCTTTTGCCTTGTAAGCTCCCATTACATAATGCTCTATCATTCTCTGACTAGTTCCAAATCAAACATATTCAGTTTACAAGCCAAATGATTTCTCCACCTCCAGAGGTATAAACAATGACCTTCAGTTAAAAAAGGAAAATCTGGTTGTTATTATTCTGTTTTTGAAAATCAATAAGTTTAGTGTAAGGAATTTATAATAAAAAATTAGGTTTTTCTTCCTGTCAGTACCAAAGAATCTTGTTGTTGGAGCTCCTCTAACATGTTTTTGAGGTTATACAAAGTGGAAGGGAATCAGTTCATACGCCTGCGGCTATTTGGCTCTGTTTGGATACCAGGGGAAAAACATGACTTTGTTAGTACTGCAATCAGAGAGCTCTCACAGGGAGCACCTGAAAGGCAGTCTGAATCTGTTTTGTCATAGTTTCTGGTCAAAAAGCAGTTCTCCTTTGCAACTCAACACTTGCAGACAAAGACTGTAAACATTCCATATTTTGCAATAAAGAATTACCAGCATCCCTCATCATGGAGGGTGCCATTGGCCCCAACTCCAGGGACATCATGCAGCCATCCTACAGGCTGTAAAATAATGGGAAGAGAGGAGTCAAATGCCAGCCTGTCAAGATCCTTGAAGATGCTTGGAACTATCAATAAGCCAATAAAGCAAAGGCAGACTGATGTGAAGCTGTGATGCCTGTGACAAGGAGCTAGCTAGAGGAGTGACAAGACATAAGTCAATAAGGCTGTTTATTACAGCCACAGCTGATAAGTGATATCATTGTCAATAAGCAGATACAAAACCACCCGGGAGAATTCATGTCCCTTCAATCAAGAAAGGCATGTGGGTAGTGGATGCTGCTCTATATCTCATTCCAGGAGCAGTATAAACTCATTCTCCACTCTTTACAGAAAACCATGTTTCAGGGAACATCTGGACCAGTGACTTCCCACTCAATGCTCCAGGGCAGGATTGCAAAGGATGATTTTTGTTTGCGGCTTTATCTTCAACTCACTTCACTCTCTCTTTACATCATCAAAGCATGGTATTTTATTTTTCAAGATATTTTTAACCAAAAAGCCCAATCTGGGTTTCAATGCAGTTAGTCTTATAGTCCTATTATTACTTAAATATACTTGTCTGAAATGATTTTCCAGGTTATCAATGAGTATTGGGGTGATGCCTCATAGTAAAGATGTATAAAGTGATTTCACGCATGACTGTATGTGTAGGTCTTTCTGTGGACTAAAGAATGAAATTGAGATCAGAAATGAATGTGGAGAAATGCACATGGACTGGGAATTCAGGACTATAATGATCTGGGCATATTATTTATTTATTAATTAATCTCTAATCCATATGTCAAATAAGGCCATTTCAAAAAACTCAACAATGTAATTTCTCAACAATTCTGAATATTTTGTATATAGATATTGTCTCTCTGTTGCATTTTAACAATGAGGAACTTGATGAGACTATCAAGGGAGAAAACACATGTCAATATGCTATTTGCTACCAGCTTTATTGAGAATCTTTATAAAACAGAGGTGGTTAATTCAGGTTCATTTATATATGTAATAAGAAATTTATTCCACAATCAGAGGACTCATATAAAATTATTTCCTGAGAGAAGAGGTTTAGATCAAGTTCTGTAGCTACACTGAATCATTTGGTCTACCTACATCACCCAGCAGCACTAGGCTCACCGATGAGCTTCCCTTCACCAGAAATGTGAAAATCTCAAGAGTTTCAAGACCTCCCAGAACATCCCAGTTTACTAATCCCTAAATCATGGATTAATAGGAGAACAGGGTTTGGCTGAGAGTAGGGTTGACAAATATAATAAAAGACTCCCAGTTAAATTCCAATTTCAGATAAATAATTTCTTCGCGTAATATGTCCCATGCAATATTTGGGACGTACCTATATGCTAAAACATTATTCACTATTTATCTGAAATTCAAATTTAGCTAGATTTATTGTATTTTGTTTGCTAATTTTGCAACTCTGAGGTTAGCTCTCTAGTATTTCCATGCTAAGCTGAGTCTGAAAGTATTTTTCCTGGTGTGGGCTTCCTGTAGTTGTCTTTCAGAGAGCACTTTAGAATTCTCTAATTCCCAGCTCTCCTGACCCACTGCAGATAGGCACTTTGTGCAGCTCCAATTGCCTCCGTCAATCTTGCCTCTGTCCAAATTTAATTTAAGCTTGAGGCTACATCGCAGCATTTATTCAATCGTTCTCCTTCCCGTATATAAGTCATCCTTTGGCACATGGCTCAGTGAAATTCCAGGTAAAGCTATAAATGAAAATAACCCAAGATTAGGTCAGTTATCCTCAGAACTAGCTATTTCCTTATTTTCTTCCCACTCCGAAACTACTGTAATGTGAATGCAATATTGAAATCTCCAGGTCATGTGATACCAGCTCAGCAATAAAAAGAAAACCATCCATCTAATAATGTGTCCCATTACAATAATGGGATGAGATCATTCAAACTGTAGCATTTAATGGGATCTTCCAGCAGTAAACAGCTAACACCCCTGTTGCACTCAGGCTGTCAAATCTAATGTTATTTTCTACCTATGGATCAATTCACTTCACCATCCTCCATTTTGCCTTATTAACCTTATCTGCCAAAGTCCCAGTCCAGCACCCAGAGTTTCTGCCACCCACAGGAACTGTACAGTTAAATTTCAAGAGAAAACAAGCAATACTGAATTTTGTCCCATGAATACTAAGGCTGTTTTTATTCTTCAAAGTTCAGAAGTGATACCTTGCTTATTATATGATCCATTCTCCAAAGAAAGTTTGGACAAATAGGGTCATGGGCTTACCATTCAGGTCAGTTAGGAGGTAAGTCTAAGAGTGCTTTAGCACAATTGGTTAATATTTAGGGGGAAAATAAGTTCAATGATTTTCATGAAGAGTTTTTCTAAGTTGTTAGAAAAATATCTATGGTTATGATTTATTTTTTGATTTTTTTCTCATAAAATATTCATAGATTTTGTTGCATGGGTAAATCTTCAAGACACGGGAGCTTAAGGCATCCCCTTGAACTAAGTGTGTAGTATGTTAAGCCCTGGGCATAGGCCTGAACTGCAGTTAAATAGGAGAGAACAAAAGCCAACACTGAAAACTGAAAGATATTGGAATGTCTAACTACAGAGAGCAAGGCAGAAATTGCAACCTAAACTTAACTTGGCTGATTGTTTTCTAAATGAAAAAAAAAAAAAAAAAAAAAAAAAACATCAACACCACAACAGATAGTAAAAGGACCTGGAGTCTTACAATGGAAAATTCTACATATCTCGGATAAAATCCAAAGTTTATGTGCATACAAAGAAAAAGTGAAAAGGGAACAATTGTCAAGGGCAAAACATAATTAACAAATGCCAAACCAACTATGAGATGATCCAAATACTGAAATTATTAGACAAAGACTTTAACATAGCTATAATAACCATGTCCAATATGAAAAGAGCGAACATCCTTAAAATAAATGAAAAGGTAGACTTTCTTGGTAAAGGAATAGAAACTATTTTTAAAGAACCAAATAGAAATAGTAGAAATAAAAAAACAAAATACCTGAAGCAAAATAAAAATCAGAGATCAAGCTCAATAGCAGAATGCCAAGGAAAGAGCAAAGATTAAATGATCTTGAGGAAAAACAGAAAATATTCATTCTAAAGGACAGAGAAAAATTTTTTAAAGAACATAGTTTTAGAGATCTGTGAGACAATATCAAAAGGTCTTGCTATTCATGTCAATGGAATCCCAGAGAAAGAATGAGAAAAATTAATTGGTGCAGAGAAAAAAAAATTGAGGATATAATGGCTGAAGTTCTTGTAAATATGGTGCATGATATAAATGTGTAGAAAGAAGTACTTCAAAGAAACCACATCCATTCATACCATAATCAATCTGATGACAATTAATATAAATAAAAATCTTTAAACAGTCGGAGATAAATGATATTTTATATACTGGAGAACAAATATTTAATGACTGCAGATTTCTCGTCAGAAACCTTGGAGGACAGAAAACAGTGGGAAAACACCTTTAAAGTTTTTAAACACACACACAGAAAACTCAACCCAAATTCTATATCCAGTGAAAATACTTGTCAGGAGTGACAACAAAATAAAGATATTTTTAGATAAGAACTCTGAGAATTTACCATCAGAAAATATTTTCTAAAAGAAATGTCAAAGGGGTTTCATCAGGCTGAGGAGAAATTATATCAGAGAGAAATTGGAAGGTCAGGAATAAAGAATTGTAACATAAGTGGTACATATCTAGGTATGACAGATTATTTCCCTCTTAATATCTTCAAAACATACATGATTGTTGAAAACAAAAAAATATCATTTATTAATGGTTTTTCAGTGAGAAGGTGGAGCTGATGCTGAGTGTACGTAGAATGTTTAATAAGGGGGATTGTAAATGTGGAGAAATGCTTAGAGTAACACATTATAGTGAGTATAAATCGACACTGCTGATTTATAAATATGATTGTGGCTGAAAGGTGTAGTCTAGGGAGGTTAATGTCAATTGAAATAAAGCTAGAGAATAATCTAGGGACTGTATAACAGTGATTTCAGTGGCGTATGATGATTGTGGTTAATAGTACAAATATAAGAATATTCATCTATTACAAGGTACTAAGAATATAGAAATACATGGAGAAAATATAACTAATGTAATGTATAAACTATACTTAGTAATATTCTAACATTTTTACAGTATTGGGAAAGAAGGTAATATGCTAAAGGTCAATAATGGGTGGGTATAAGGGGATATGGGGTTTTTCCTTTTGGAGTAATAAAAAG
Organism: Tolypeutes matacus; assembly: GCA_026826555.1. NCBI lineage: Eukaryota > Metazoa > Chordata > Mammalia > Cingulata > Chlamyphoridae > Tolypeutes > Tolypeutes matacus. The sequence continues at coordinate 1,501,720 of JAKSZT010053819.1, read as the reverse complement.
GTTCTGCTGAAATGGACTGAGATGATGACAGCACAACTCTGTGATGAAACTGAGAGCTACTGAGAGTACACTTTGGATGGATTGTACAAGGCAGAGGACCGTATAATACCATGAACCCCATGGTGAATGATTGACTGTCATTAGCAATACAAATATGGGAACATTTTCTCATGAACTATAACCAATATACAATACTGAAATATGTAAATTATAGGATGATTTTTGGGGAAAATACACCAAATAAAGGCTGTGACTTAATAATAGCAGTAATATTATGACACTGTTCTTTCATCATTTAACAAACATGTCACAAAAATGTAAGGTGGTGGTGGAGTAATGTATGGGAATCCTGAATGGTATGATATGCATTATTATTTTGTTAACTCAAAACTTCAAAATTTAAAAATACATGTTAAAAAAAATCCAGGGGAGCAGGAGTAGCTCAGTGGTTGAGCACCTGCTTCCCATGTATGAGGTCCTGGGTTCAACTCCTGGTACCTCCTTAAAAAAAAAAAAAAAGAACCAACTGAAGCCAAAGAAACCAGAAAAAAAAAATGAATTTATAAATATCAGAACAAAAAACAATAAAAACAAAAGCAGAAAATCTCTTAATTTTTGAAAGATCAGCAAATTGATTAACCTCTAACCAGATACAATTTATCAATATCAGGAATGAAAGCAGGAAATCACTACAGATCCTACAGCTAGTAAAGGATAATAAAAAATACTAAGAACATCTCTGTATTAGTCAGGGTTCTCTCGGGAAACAGAATCAACAGGAGATATCTGTCAATAATATGAGGTTTTATAAGAGTCTCTCATGCAACTGTGGGGATGGACAAGTCCAGGTTCCACAGGCAGCCTGCAAACCAGGAGCTCTGATGAAAGTCCAATGAAAGGTCCTTGATGAGTTTCTGGGAGAAGTTAGCTGTCCAAAGACGAGCTGGGAAATTCTCTCTGAATGTTGAAATCGCTTCCCCTTTTAAGGCATTCAACTGATTGGATAAAAGCGTCACCCACTGCTGATGCAATCTCCCTGATTGATGCAGATGTAGTCAGCCTTCCATGCAGGAAACTCACTGGTGATGGAAGTCCATAAATGCTCTTGTATTACAATTAACCCAGTACTTGCTGGACCTAACACCTGGCCAAGTTGACACATTAGCCTAAGGATCACAATCTCTAAACCCATAACTTAAATATACCTTAGGTAAAATGGATCAATTCCTTGAAAGGTACAAATTACCAAAATTCACTCAAATATAAATAATTTGTATATTTTATTAAATAAGTTGCAACTATAGCTCAAATATAATTCCAGGCCCATGTGGTTTCACTGGTAAATTCTATGAAACATTTAAAAAAGAAATAATACCAAATCTACTGTCTCTTCCAGAAAATAGAAGAGCATGGGCTTTTCCCAACTTATTTTGTGAGATCAGCATTACTCTAATACCAAAACTGAACAAAGGCATAATGAAACAGAAAACTGTATACTAATATCCTTCATGAACACAGAAGCAAATATCTTGAGTAAATACAGCAATTTATAAAATGAATAATGCATCATGACCCAAAGAACTTTATCCTGAGAATACAAGTCTGAGTTACCATTCCAAATCAATCAATGCAATTTGTAACAAACTAAAGATGAAATCATATAATCAAGATCATCTCAACAGAGAAAAATCATTTGCCAAATTCAATACGCATTCGTGATTAAAAAAGAAAAACCTCACGACAAACTAGGAATAGAAGGAAACTTCCTTAACTTATAAAAGTAATATAGTAAAAAAATCCTACAGATAATATCAGACATAATGGTGAAAGATTGAATGCTTTCTACCTAAGATAGTTAATACATCAAGATCCAAACATTGACCACTCTTAATTGATATTCTGGAATTTCTAGTCAATACCTCCAGGCAGTATAAGAAAGTAAAAACATGCAGATTTGAGGGAAAGAAACAAAATGGTCTCTATTTGTGAACAAAAATATTGTCTACATAGACAATCCCAAGAAATCAACAAAAATATTATAGAATTTATAAATGAGTTTAGCAAGGGCACAAGATAAAAGGTAAAAATAAGAAAATCAGTTGTATTCCTATATACTAGCAATGACCAATTGAAATTTGAAATTAAATAAACAGTAGTATTTGCATTACCACCAAAATTATATGCTCAGGTATAAATCCAACAAAAATGATAAAAAGTATGTAGATAAATCAAGTATAATGAAAAAAAATGTAGAGATATATTCATGGATTGGAAGACTCAATACGGTTAAGTGGTCAATTCTTACAAATTAATTTATAGATTCATCACAATCTGTATCAAAAGTTCAGTAAGATTTTGTAGATATTGACAAACATATTTTTAAATATATTTTGAAAGGAAAAATAATTCCAATAGCTAAAATAAATTTGGAAAAAGAGAATATAGTGAAAGGATTCATGCTACATTATTTTTAGGCTATAAAACTACTGTAATCAAGACAGTATAGTATTGGCAAAAAAAAAGATAGTTAGCTAGCTAGATAGGCAGACAGACAGACAGATTGGCAGACATGGACATCAATATAGATATAGATAGATCAAATGAACAGAAAATTGAGTGCAGAAATACACCCACAAAAATATTGTCATCTTTGACAAATATCTAAAGGCAATACAATGGAACAAAGGTAATCTTTTGAACAAATGTTGCTGAAACAATTGGAAATCCCTATATAAGAAAATGAACCTTGACTAATACCTCAGACCTTGCACAAAAATTAACATGAAACATTTATTTAAATGTAATATGCAAAATTATTAAAGCATCTACAAATGATAGGAAAAATTGTATGACTTTGAGTTGGGAAGAGATTTTGATACAATAAGAGCATGATCCATAAAAGAAATAAATGGTAAAACATATATGATAAAAATTAAATTTTGCTTTGTGAAGGTCACTGTTAGAAGAATTAAAAGGTAAGCCATGATTGGTAGAATATATTTGTAAATCACATATCTGACAAAGGAGCTTTCTAAAGAACTCTAAAGGAGTTTCTAAAGAACTCTCAAAACTCAACAAAAATAACATTAAAATATCAAATAAAAACTTCATTTGAATAATGGGGGAAAGAGTCAAACAGAGATGGTACCAAAGGTATACAGATAAGAACTAAGCACATGAAAAGATGATCATCATCTTTAATCATGAGAAAAACATAAATTAAACTATAATTACACACCTATTAGGATGGCTATCAACAAGCAAACAACCCTTGCATCTGGTAAAGATGCATGGCAACTAGAATTCTCACATATTGTAGATATATAAAATTTTCAACCCCTATGGAAAGTCATTTCCATTTTCTAATAAATTTAATATACACTTACTATATGATCTATCCATCTACTTCTAGGCTTCTACCCAAGACAAAAGAAAACTTGTGTACATGAATGTTTATTACAAATTTACACATAATGGTCAAATACTGGAAACAATCAAATTTCCTTCCATCCATACAATGGAATATTATCCAACAACATAAATGAATTGACTTTTGGTATATGAAACAACATAGATCAGTCTCAAGTGCAAGATGACATTCTCAAAAGGCCACTGACTGAAAAGGCACATACAGAATAAACAATTCCATTTACATGAAATTCTGAAAAAGGCAAAACTATAGGGCTGGAGAAAAGATTAGTGTGTTTTTCTTTTGGCGGGGGGCGGGATTGTGTGTAGGGAGAGAATTCAACCACAAAGCAGGATCATGATGGAATTGTTCTTTTTATCAATTTTAGTGTTATTTACTTGACTCCAGGTATTTTTCAAAATTCACAGGATTACACACCATAAAGTATGTGTTTTTATGCAAATATTAAGAAATATATAAAGATTCTTAGGTGGATTATTATTTTTCTTTCTAGCTTCTTAATATTTTTACATTTTATACAGTGATTATATATATTATTATTACATACTAATAAAATTATCATAAAGAAAAAAATAATTGAATTTTGGTAATACATTTGAAAACTGTCAGTTTCATACATTGAAGCAGTGACTCAGTTTATCAACAAGGTTGGAATTTGTTTTACAACAAGTGGAGATATCATTCCTGTATTTGTATCATATATATTTTAATTTCTTTGGTCATACCCTAAGTACTTGGGAGAAATACTGGGATAATAGTATTTCAAGAAAGTAGACTAGATGCTGAATATTTTAACTCATATTAAAAATTTATTCCTGAGTTCCATGAGCAATTAAGTTGCTAGTGAAAGGAGAAAGATAAGGGGCGGGGGGGGGGGGGCATGATGAAGAATTAACACTGAACAGTCATTGTATTATTAAATTTTTCAACAACAGAGAATTAACATTGTAAATTCAGACACAAGCAGGCAATACAGGATGGTGGAACAAAAAAAATGAGAATCATTAAAGTCTAACCCAGCATTTCTTCCTTCTATGACACAGTATTTAAAATTCTACTGTAATCAAACACTTTGCATATTGGTTAAATATTGTCATTACTTTTTTCAATTCTCATTTAAAATATTAATATTTTGACATAGGCTAATATGACACTGCTAGTACTAAAACATGAATATAAGTTAAATAAATGCCATGAAAGTGGTTCCTAAAAATTAATAAAAAATAAGAGTGTCTTAGTAAAGGGTACTGAATAAAACCTAGCTGTTCTAAAGCTAATCCCTAAATCATGTTTCCTATCAATCCAAAGCCTTCAAGAAAAACTGAATGAGCTTGTGTCCCTGAAATACTCCTAATGGAATATAAATGATTTCTTAGCCAAATGCTAAAAAAATGAAATAGGATTGTGACAGTTTGATTATGTCATAAAGAGAAAGATTATTTTTTCTAACTAATCTATTCCTGGGGGTGAGACTCTTTGGAATGGACTATATCAGTGAGGCATGACTCAGGTTAAGTGTCCATCCTCTTACTGGGTCTGATACAAGCAGAGACACACAGAGAGACAGACACACAAAGGGAAAGGGAGCTCTGCCATCTTTGATTCTGTCATGTGGAAGAAAGGACTCCAGGTTTGCCCACAGCTGCAGAATGGCAGGGAAGTCCCAAAAGACTGAGAGAGGAGGCCCGGAAAGAAACAAGCCCTATGCCTGATAGTTCACAGCTGAACTTGAGAAGACAGTGGAGCAGCCAAGACTGGGAGATGTTAGATTCTGGAGGGGAAAGCAGAGACCTCAGCAGAGATGTGTGGCCATCTCTGCCACGTGGTCAGATGCCAGGATTACCAGTATCTAACCTTAGTGAGAAAGTATTTCTGATGGTGCCTTGATTTGGACATTTCATGGCCTCAGAACTGTAAGCTTTTACCCCAAACAAAATTCCCATTATAAAAGCCAACCTGTTTCTAGTACTTTAAAACAGCAGCCTTTGGCAAATTAAAATGAGAATATATGGAAATGTGTTTCTCTATTTTGATCTCTAAACTGTAAGATGGGAGAGAGAAACCAAACAAGAGAACAACAAAGCAGTGGCATTACTCGATGTTTCTTTTTGTTTGTTTGTTTTAATTTTTCCTTCTTTACTGCAAAGCATAAGTCAGGAAAGATATTACATGTTCTTCATCTCTCTCTCTCTCTCTCTCTTACACACACACACACACACACAGACACAAACAGCATTTAAAATGTCCTTAAGTATATTTGATTATTGCAAAGAAAAAATGCTAGGAATTGATCCCTTATTACATCATTGGTAAGATTTAGGACGTTTTTTAGGTGAAAGCAAGTAAGTACTAGAATTTTGTAAAATGGATAATAAAGATGCCCAATAAATGCTATTTTATATAATATGGGTCATATTATATAAAATCAATTTTATATGCATACTTCTAGAATGCGTGTCATCTGTGTAGAGTAAAAATGAAGTACTAAGGTGAAAGAGTAGAGAATTTGAATTTGGTTATTATAAAATATTAGAATTCAGACAACAGATCATTAAATCAAGAGGTTGAGGGAAAATCAATATATAGTAGAAAAAGAAATCAACCCTGAAGTAACATCTTTACATTTTTGAGAAACAGAAATTAAGATGGCAAATAAAGGAAACGTATTCTTCAAGAAAAGGAAGAATATTGAGGAAAATAGAAACTGACAAAATTTTCCAATAAATATGAAAAAAAAAAGATGTAGTTTTGATGTTTGTGTTGTTACATTATCTTCTCCCATGCCTCCATCTCTAAAACCACAAGGAAGCAGTTAATGGATCAATATCATAGCTAAGTTAACTAAACTTTGATACAGTTACATGAGTTGGCCCATGTTCTATTGAAATGGTGGTGCAACACTGTTTAAAACTAGTTTTGTTAGCCAACTCCCCTGTCTCAGAAGGAAAAATGTTTTTGCAAATAAAATAAACACTCATATAGAGCACATCTCATGGCACCTTGCAGACAGTAGATGCTCATTGCATGTCTGTGTCTTTTAGCAGTTTAAAATAGGCATATCATTTGACCTACATGTTAGTATTCAGCAACCAACATTTAAATATATAAGTGTATATATGGTGATCTAATTGTAAGGTGTGGTTTTATAGGTGAATATAGATAGGTCGTTGTGATGGTTAGGCTAATGTGTCAACTCAGCCAGGTAATTGTGCCCAGTTGTTTGGTGCAGCAAGCACTGGGCTAATTGTAATATACAAGGCTTCAGTCATCAGGGAGTTTACTGCATAGTTGGCCAATTACATCTACGATCAACCAGGGATATTGCCATCAGCAATGAGTGACGTTTTATCCAATCATTTGAATGCCTTAAAAGGGGAAGTGATTTCAGCCCAGGGAGAATTTCCCAGCTCCTCTTTGGACAGCCAATGACTCCTGGAAACTTATCAAGAACCTTCATTGGGCTTTCATCGGAGCCCCTGGTTTGCAGCCTGCCTGAGGAACCTGGCTTTGTACACCCCCATGGTTACATGAACGATTTTTATAAAATCTCGTACTATTTACAGATTATCTCCTGTTGGTTCTGTTTCCCTAGAGAACCCTGACTAACACAGTGGGTAACAACAAATTATGTGCATCAATTATCTCAGGAGAGAAGGATTTTTGGAGATTCCTTTATATTTCGTTGTATTCTTTATATATGGCAAGTAAGAAAAGCATTATATAAAATATATGAAATCAATTGTCTCATAATATTTTGAAGAAGAATGTGAAATGTTTACTCTTCCAATATTGTATAGCTTAGAGCATGTTTGAGAAAAATAATGAGGGTTAGCCCTCAGATGATATTAGATCTGTTTAATAAATTTTGCTCACTGCCAAGTCTACTCATGCAACATCCTGGGACATTTTATCCAAGAAAATTGGGATTCAAAGAAGAATAAGACGTAGATGCATTCCACAAGACTCCCAAATGCTGTTGGGGTGGAAGGACAGATGCAAACACATGATATTTGCCAGTGTATATTTAAAAAAAAAGAACCCAATTTTGAAACACTTGCTGCTGATTTACAGATTCTGACACAATATATCAAATTTTGTCTAAAGCTATCACAAAAGTATTAGCCTTTTAAGAAAGTACAGTTTGGGATGTGAATGCTTAACCCTGATGAGATTCTGAAAGTGTGAAAATAGAACATTTCTTAAAGAGAAGGAAGAAAATCTTTCTCTAGGTGATCTAAAGGCCTCAACTAAAAGTTCAAGTCAAATATAGCTTCATTTGCGGTTCAAAGATAGTTAGACTCATAAGCAATTTCAGACATGCCTGATTGGGCAGTATTCAATATAATGGGAAAAAGCAAAGCAAAACAAAAGGAAAAAAAAACTAAAAATAAAATTGTATTACAAAGAAAGGGGAATAAGAACTTAAGTAAAGGAAGAAAAAAAAAAAAAAAAGATCTTTTCACCCCTGATTTTCCCCAACCAAAATAGTCAAATAGATTAAAACAAGAATATAGTCCTTGGAACCAGCAAAGAAATTAAATTAAGCAGAATTTTGTACAAGAAACTTAGGTCAATTTGAAGACTGAAGGGAATTACAAAATGCTTTACATTTTACAATTCTAAGGTTATCAGCATACATTGGATTCACTATGCCTTCCTTTACCTGTTTTTATTTATACTTATTCAGATGGGTTTTTTAAAATTTCTTTTTGCCTTTTGGTTTTCTTCATTTTTGTTCACTTAAAATGTCTCTTATTATTCACAGGGGGTGAGGAGTGAAGCTATTTTTATACTGAAAAATGCTTTCAAGACATTTTTCTTTTCACATCTGTTTATATTATAAAATTCAGAATCCAGGACAAAGGCAAAAAATTTCAAAGATATCATTCTTAATCCTTACAAATCACATCCCATTACAATATTAGAGCAGATAAAACAATGACAACAACAAATCTTTGTATAACATGTAGTTTTCTGAAACCTCAGCAAATGCATTTCTTCTTTGATGGAATATGTTCAATGTGGTGAAATGCCAGAGCAAGAATGAGTTTAGACTTAATGTTTGTCACATGTCCATATGACACGGAGTTCTCTCAGAGGAGCACAATAGAACATTATTTTAGAGCAATGCACAAGATGTATATTCCATTTTGTACATTTTTCGAGGCTGTGCACAATGCTGAGTATCTAGTATGTGTAAATACCTTAAAGGATTTATTTCTTTATGCTCCACAAAGTGGCTTAAAAATCACTGCACATGGTTGACATCATGGCTTTAACATTCCAGATTTCAACTCTCTGGTTATACACACAAATGCCTATGGTGTTTAGTCATGTGCACTTTTGTGGATGCTCATGGACTGAACTGTTAACCTGGGAGGCTAATGTCAAGGAACTAGGTAACTCTAGATGATGAACCAGCAACTGCTCCTTGATGGTGGTCTGGTTTTCCACTGCTTGTGACAGCTGAGGTTAACTTTGAGAAGAAACAACATTTTCAAGGTGCAGGGAAGAGATGTGCTCAGAATATCCTAGGAAAATAAGGGTCCTCGTGTTTATTAGATAAATAAACATGGGGAGTGTATTACTAAGCCAAAGGTGTGCTGATGTAAAATACCAGAATTCAATTGATTTTTATAAAGGGTATTTATTTGGGGTAGAAGCTTACAGTTACCAGGCCATGAAGCATAAGTTACTTCCCTCACCAAAGTCTGTTACCACGTGTTGGAACAAGATGGCTGCCTTCCTCTTCCTCTTAAGGCTCCATGATCCCAGCAAGAGTTCTGGCTTCCTGGGTTGCTCTCTTCCCAGGGCTTGTTTCTCTTTGGGCTCAGCTGCTCTGCTCTCTCTACAAGGTCAGCTGTAGACTATCAGGCAAACGGCTCATCTCTCTTCCCAGGGCCTTCTCTCCTTCCTCAAGATCAAGCTCCTCTGTGTGCTTACTTCCCAGGGCTCCAGCTCAAAACTCCAACCTCCCTTCTCTGAGGTGTGGTTTCTCTGTGAGTCCCCACCCACCAAGGGGGTGGGGACTCAATGCTCTACTGACATGGCCCAATCAAAGCCTTAATCATTATTTAATCAATTAAAAGTGAAACATCTGAATCCAATATAATCTAATATGTCCACAGGAAAAGTCCAGTTCACAAACATAATCCAATATCTATTTTTGCATTAATAAATAATGCCAAACTGCTACAGGGAGTCTTCCAGCAGCCAAGTATCCTAGATATGGTGCATCTTTCAGTGTTTTTCAGGATACAAGTGCCACTCCACAGATATAGCAATTTTAGTTACACATAAACGATCTCAAACCATATGAGCAAAAAAATGGACTTAGTTTCTGCAGTAGAATATGCTTCCTGAATGTGTTATCCTCTTCTATTTGAGTTTATTACACTATCATTTACATTTTATCAAAAACTTAAGAATCAGCTACTGCTATTATATCATTGCTATTTTACAAATGAGATGACCAAGACTTAGATGGAGAGCTTAAGAAATGCTCCCATAGTCATCCAGCTGGGATTCAAACCCAGGTTCTTCAAACACCAAATCCTAAGCTCTCTGTGTTGCCTCCCAACTGAAAGTTGACAAAGGAGCTAAACCTGTGGTTAAAGCATATGCATGGGAGCCAGTTACTCAACAGATGACTCTCAATGGAAATGTCATTGAGGAGAATGAAGGGCTAACAAAACATTTCCATCTTTATGAATTTGGAGATTTTTAGATAATGTATAGCATAGCCCATCTTAATATCAGGGATCTCCTAGTGTCTCTTTCTCCAAAATTCCTTTAGAAACACATCCTTAATTTACTTTCCTAATATTACAATTTCTGCACATTGGCTCCAAAATTAATTAAGGATGTTTTACGTTTACCTACATGGGGTCTTGCTATGAGATTATAGTTATGAGCCGTATCAAAATAATGAGTAACATGAACAATTTGTTCTACATTAGTCTGAAATAGTAAGCTTTTCTCCATAGTCTCTCCAACTTAATCATCTACCCATCTGTGAACTACAAATTCCAAGTGGTTGTCTCAGAGATATGTCAAATTCATTGTTTCCAGAACTGAATTTATTTTCCATCCCAAAATATATTCTCCTCCTATGTTTTCCTTTTCAGTAACAGACTGATTATCCACCTAGCAGTCCAGGCCGGAAACCAGACACTGCCTTTGGCTCTTCCTTCTTCCTCATCCTTTATAAGCATTCATCAAGTTCAATGACTGTGTCTCTTGACAAGGAGGTCTCCTCTTCCAAGTGTTAAACTCTAAATTCAATACAAAAGGCAACAATTATATATTTAAAAAGTATGCATTTAGAAAAATGGGGAAACTGAGATTTACTTATTGAACAAAAAGTTCATATCACCCATCTCACTCTCATTTTGGAGCATAAACATTTATTCATGGGAATAACAATTGAAGTTGTTGACATGATTCAAATTCCTCTTTCTTTCTGTAGTGTGCACTCTCTTTCTCCCTACTTTCTCTTTTTCATTTGGCTGAACATACATATTTGAATGCATATAAGTTAAATGTGCACAAATGTCTATTTCTCTTTATTCCCATAGCCCCACCTCAATCCAGTCCATTTTTTTTTTCTGACTGGATTCCTACAACTGCCTAAATTAATTCCTTTCCTTATGAATCTGTACCCTCAAATTTATTCTCTTTATTTTATTCAGAGTGAACTTTCTAAGATTCATATTCATGTCACACCCTGTGTTACCTTCAATGGCTCTTTCTTGCTCTCTGAATAAAAGGTAAGTATTTTTGTACAGTTTCTAAACCTGTAAATGATCTGCAACAGCCTAATTCTTCAGCCTCAATCCTAAACATCTCTCCATGCATTAAATATTCTCATGCCACTCTCCCTTCCCAAGCATACTCTATACTTAGGCTTCCTGAATTTCTTTTATTCCCTTGAACAAGATATATTCTCATTGACAGGTTCTCATATGTTCTGCTCTCTCTGTCTGCAAAGACTCCCCTATACTCCTGTGCTGAGGATCTCTACTCTCCTCACTGCTAAGCATCACCTTGTTTAGAGTAAACCACCAGGCCTCTGGTGGCTATTTGGACTTGGCCAATAGGAAGCAGGAGCTGGGATGTAGAAGGAAGAGAGTGATAGCAGGGTCTTTATAATTCTGGTTCCCTCCCTATCTGTTGTCCACTATTGTGCACCTTGATCAAAGGGCTCTGTGCTATAAGGTATCTTCCCAAAATACTCCTTCCCCTTGTCCTTTCAATCTAGTGGTATTACCAGCCCATTATTTCTTATAGTTTCCCTATCTCACCCCCAGATTTAAAAAATATCCCATTATTAAACTATCCTTAAATTATCCTATTTTGTGGATCCCATCCCTTTCCTTTTGGGCCCTGGCCAATACCTCCATGCTGGCCCAACATCACCACCACCAGTCCATTGGCTATCCCTATGCATCCTTTGCTTCTGGTAACTATCGCTTCCTCCTAGCAGTTTTGCTCAAGCCCCCAGAGTAGGTGGTGTGCTCCTCTGCTTTTCCCCATAATAATATGTACCTCTCCTAGTCATAGTACTTATAATTTACTATTAATCCCTATTAATTTTTTCTCCTTCGTTGGGATGGTTAGCCTCATAGGAGTAGATACTCTCCTACATTAACACTGGGCCTGGAACACAGGGACCAATGGGATGCCTGGAGTCCTGAACACTTGGGCTCAAATCTTGGTTTTGCCATGTCCTTGCTGTGTGAGTGAGGCTATGGATAAGCTTCATGCTCATCAGTTGTAAAATAATGACTACTCCATAATGAGACTGGCATACTCCACAAGTTAATGCTTAGAAAATACTTAATACATTGCCGAACATGTAAGAAATAATAAATGTTTGGCATTGATATTATTATTATTATTATTACCTTATAATACATCATACATAATTGATGAATAAATAATTTAAAGAAAATCTTTATTTCATATCATGATGATCTGAAAGTTAAAATTCTCAGAAACTCAGGAAACCAACAAATAATTTGTTTCGTTCTGATCTCCACTCAATTAACCAAGATAGAAGTTGTTTGTCGTTTTGTTTGTTTTTAAGGACTTGTAATAGTTGTTTTATTTTGCAAAGATACCAGTTTTGTGATTTGTTAAATAACATAATTACATAAATGCAAATTAACCCTTTACCCTTTTTCATGTCACATGACTACAGAAAGATGTGAAACAAGTTTCTTATTAATTCTGTGAAGAACTTGACAACCATTTGTTTTATGTAATTTCAAATGCTACATGCATTAATAAAACAGTTTTCCACTTGGGGAATGAAAGTCCAAATTCTGAGAGGTCCAATTATTTGGCCACTGACATCAGAAAACTTTAACCAAGTCTACTAGAGCCTCCAAGGACCCGTTGTAGGATAAACACCCTACAGAAATAACCTGGGAGCGCTATAACCTCTTTATAAGCAATAGTTAGCAGGAAGAAATAGTGGATAGAGATTCTGCTGGGGATATTTAGGGAAACTCAATGAAATTGTTCTCTTCTGAATTTTCCAGTGTACTGACCCCAGGGTAAAATCTCCTAGACTCCTTCCATTTCCTCTGTTAATGCAGGTGACTAGTTTATCTCAGTCCATTTGGGCTGATTTGTCAAGTCCATTTTGAGAGAAAAAAAATCAAATGACTTCCCTAAAGCTCAGTTGAAGAGCCACTGGAATAGAGAGGACATCAATATACAGTTTTCTGGGAGGTAAGGGCAATCTGTGAAATATGAAATAAAAGGAAAAAATGTGGGCAAATCATAAGCATATAACATTACCACATAAAGTAGATTTACATTTAGTCAAAGGGCTGGCGGGATTTAAGTTTCTTTTACAATAGCTGCCATAAGAGAAATAAAAAATATGTAATAGAATTATTTGCTCTAGCTTCAATTTGCATAGGAAAATCCTTTCTAGTCCTCCATAGACAGTGAACTTCAGTATCAATTACTGTAACTACCAGCTGTAACCTAAATCCTACTCTAATTAATTAGTCTTATAATACTAAATAGGACCCCAAATTTCTTTCTCCTATGAACACATTCTGAAATTGTTTCCTGTGGGAACAAATGTCTACAAATTTATCCATATCAAGTGCAGACAGAGACATTTGTAATCTTTGCTATTCTGCAGAAATTGTCAAATGAAAATAACCTTGAACAGTACTGCAGCCGTTTCTCATCCTGGGAGGGTCAAAGTTACAGGCAAACTATAGAAAGTTCAAAATCATCTGTAAGTTTTCTTCTAACAGCTGAAAGGCAAGTAATAAGATCAGTCTTGGTGAAAAAAAAACAAACAAAAAACCACAGCCTCAGCCAACATTTCTCTCTCTCCTGTTTAACTCCCAATATTAAGTGTAAAATTGTTCCTAACGTTAGAAGCACAACAAAACAGCCCTTTATTAGATCCTGGAAATTTAGCTGCGCTTTCCTTCAAGGTAGGTCAGCTGGATCGTAAGAGGCACTGACTGATATGTCAGTCAAGTGAAATTGCAAAGATGACTTCTAATTCTTTCTTCCACCCAGAGACCTCTTTTGTATTATGGTCCCTGGGCAGTTCTATCTTTGGATGAGAATTACCAGATTCATCCCATCTCCTTGGGCTTTAAAATAGGTGTTGTTACTATTGTCTGAATTTTTCAGCTTTGCATGCTGTTGAAATTGGACTCAAAGCTCCACAAATTTACAAGGGGATGCATTTAAGATAACAGCATAGGGTCTGTGTTTTCATTTTCAACTGATTTAAAGATGCTTGTAGGGATAATTCAAATACATCCCACACCCACATACAGTCACACACACACAGGTGTGTGTATGCACAGTGACTGTGCTCATCACCTATTCCCCGTCAAGTCTCTTCTCCCATAAAATGACAGGCTAATTTTTCTTTTATGTGTCTCTGTCACAGACTTTTGTTGTCAGAATAAAGTATATCATATCTTGATATGATTAATTGTTCTCTGAAGCACAGTTACACTTGGAAAAATAAATTAAATAACTTAATTCTATCCCAATGTATTTTATTAGCTTGGTGTTTGAGGGTCATAACTGGACAGTTTGACGCCATGAAGCACTTAGGTTGCTCTTTTGGAAGGGATATTAATTTCATTACTGAGTCTTAACTGACAATGTTCACAATGATTTTTAATGGCAGACATTTTGTCTCTTGGTGTGCTAGGAATTTGTGTTTGTTTTTTAAAAGTCTACTTGAATGCTCTTATTTTTTTAAAATTCTGACTTCCCTCTTATTTTCATTGTGATTGAATACATCTCATGATTTGTGAATTGAGCAAGGGAAAGCTGTATTTCTTAAGAACAAAACACAGTTAACACAATTATACATTTCGCATCACTTTTCCCACTATGACAGTTCTAGAAAGCGACTTCTTCGTCCAAGAGACATAGCCTTTGCTTTGTTAAAGGTGTCTAGGTGGAAATCAGCCTATTCCTTATTTAGCAATGTAGAAATACTCTAAATTGCCTATGGGCAGAAACAGGCATGAGATAAATGTTCACCAGGAGTATCACTGTTGGATTTTGGACAAAAAAGCCATCATACACAGCTGATATGAAATGTAAATGTATTAATTTTTCTTGAAGTCCATAGACTAGACTTTGAAGGCATCTAGAGACCATCTAGACTACACTCTTTCGTGTCTCAGATATTTAAGAAATATTTGTAAAACAAATGAATTTTCAAGAGGAAACAGTGAAGGTAAATTTATTTTTCAAGAATTTACAGATAAATAGTAACATAGCTAATATAAGAATAGTTTTCTTACAGTAGATCACTTTTTGTCAATGACTAGTATTGTTAGATTGTGTTTTTATATAATTTTTGTTATTTTCCCTGTGTAGGAAAAGATAGCTTCCATACTCTCTAACTCCCTTCACAAGTCAACTTTATTTTCATATAATAGGTGTTCTTAGCATGAATGACTGAGATTTAAGGGGTTAAAAATCTGCACTCTGCCAATGACTTGAAACAGTGATTTTACTCTTCTGTTACTTAAAATATGAACTAAGGGTATTTTTCATATTATAAAAGAAAGTATTTGAAAAGCCTCATAGATCCTTGAGTATTGGCTGTTATTGCTCTTTAGAAGCTCATATACACAACAGCAACAACTGAATGAACCTCTTTTCAAAAATTGTCCTGTGCTGAAATAATCAAAATTAAAATTAAAAATAAATTGCGTGATATATTACCTTTAGAAGTATTTGGAAAGCTAAAATTTAGCAGCGTATGTGAAGTTAGATGTATTTTAATTGTGCATCAAACTATGCTTTCCTTTGATTGCTTAAAAAGCCCTATAAAATTCCTTTCGGTAAAGTGCTTGCAGACTACAGGTGAAAGCTGCGTAATTAAGAATGATAACTCACTTGAGCTGAAGATTGATCTAATTTATGGTGAACCTTACCACTAATGGCAGCATAGACAGGAACTGTATTAAATTTGGAAATTCTGGTCGAGCTCCATAATGGGAATTTGTACAGTTTTTACCACAATCTTTTGTATATTTTCCTTTAAATTGTTAATTGAATTACATGAGTTGGAATACAGGCTTTCAGTAAAAGCACAGATCTCACCTCTCTGTGCTCCTTAAGTTTGCATTGCTGCTTTTTAAAGAGCAATGGGTGGAATAAAGAAAGCCAAGTTGACACTTTTTTAAGTGAATTTTTATATTTTGTAATAAATATGCTTTTTCTTTAAAGTATTTTGTATAAATATTACAAAAATACAAGGCAAAGCACATGATAAATTTCTCCTCCCTTAGTGGCAACTTTTTAATGGGTTGAAAACACTCCACAGATATTTAGAATATGGTACATGTTTATCCTCTCAAAAGAAACAACAAGAATCTGATTATTATCCTCTTTTTCTGGATATATTTGTGTGTGTGTGTGTGTGTGTGCACGAGCATGTGAACATTCATATGTCTCAATTTCCTTCGGTTGATATGTTCAACCATGATAAGAATTTCCATTCAAACATTGCAATCGCATTTAACAAAGACCTGTATCTTCCATCTCACAGCATCTCTTTATTTGATAGTGTTTATGTCAAAGAATAAGTGGTTGACATGATGAATATTGTCAATTCTATATTTTCTATTTTACGCCTTTCCCAATAGAGACGGACATGGGTTAAGCATAACAAATTCATTGGCTTTTAACAATTTTTCTAATTTTTTTGCTTAAACCATCTTGTGGAATTTCCCATTTAGCTTTTTGCTTGTTTGCTTGTTTGTTAGATATAGTATCAAAAACCAAATTCTGAATTTCTTATATCCTCCCAGTGTCACTCTAAGAATATTCCATTTCATATGGACTTATTTTTCTATTATATCTCCCATAGTTCATAACTTTTCATTGTGAAGCATTTTTCAAACCACCTAACATTTTGCTCATATGCAGGTTGTTTCTTTCATGTTTATAGAATGTTAAATAAGGAAAAGAAGCACCAACAATTAAAAGGAAGAGAAAACTTTAAAGAAAAATCATTTAATTCTCAAAGCTTTAAAATCCCTACTTTCATGAAAGCATAATGTTGAACATAATTAGGAGAAAATAGTGGCCAAGGAGGAAAAAAAGGATAAGTAGTGGATGGCAAGGAATAGTCATGTGGATTTAAAGAAGGAAAGGTAAATGAGTAAGGATACTCTAATACTGAAAATACTGTCTCTTATTCTGCTAAAGAGAAGTGATATGAAAGGTGCATAAGTAGTCCTTGATGCAATCTGTTTTACCAAAATGAAGTATCTTAGGTAGAGCCACACTTACAAAGTTCAGGAAACAAGACTGAGACCAACTTTTGGGGGAAGGTGTCCTTCATAAACTGCCATGTTCATTAATTTGAGAATTAATTTTGCCCTGCATTTCTATTTCTAGTCTCTAAAATTAATCTGCATTGCTAGAGCCATATTCAGGGCTACAGTGGCAGCACAAATTTGTTTGAGCTGAGAGGTATCACATAAAGACTAGCGAATGATGTAATGATCTGATATACCTGGATTAATTTATTTTTTAGAAAGGCTGGAAGAAAAAGTCCTACACTTTTAAAATTTACGTAACACTTCAATCCTGGAAAGAGTGAATGGAGTTTGAAAATATTGCCATACATTTTATGGAAAACTGAAATAGAAGACAGACGTGACCCTAGAAATAGAGGGTAGGCATGGCCTTGGAAGGATCACTTTTGCAAAAATAAAATATTGCTGTTATTTTTGTGCTTTTTCATTGTTTCACTCCAGAGAGTAATTTGCATTCTTTTCAGACCTTGCTTATAGGATTAAGGCAGAAATATTTCATATTGTGCCAACTAGTGAAGCAATGAACAGCATCTGTGGCAGATAAGAGCCCTATTATCCAAGGTTTACTCAACTATCGACCTCTGTCTAGCCACCAGAGGGTCAATTGATGTAAAAAATGTGAGAGAGACATATAGACTTTTGGAATCAGACCAAGTCAGTCTATTTGTCAAGCCCTGTTCACCAAAAGTAATTGCCCTTTAGACATGTTTTGACTTGACACAGGATAAGGGTTTTGGACATCAATATCAATCTTATCTTCCTAAGAAATATTTTTATTCCCTGCATTATTCAAAAAATATGATCACTTCATAGTGTCTCTATCAACAATGTACTATTGTTGTAGGCATTTATTTTTTATCCAAAATGATTCTGATAATAAATTAATAATCATGAAATATCATACTAGAAATGTCAGATTTCCAGTAGAAATAATGTCACATGCTAGCTTAGGGTGGTTGAGTATCATTTCCAGCATAAACGTCATGAGATGACTTAACATGAGTGTAACTGCAACCAGAGTATTTAACTGAGAGATCAGAATTGAAGAGTGGAAAGAGAATTAGCAAAACATTTTAGATGGTTATAGAGAGAAGGAAAAACAAAGAGGCATGGCTGATTTAATGAAACAAAATCTGACTCCATCACACACATTGACTTTTTCATGATCTCATTGAGAAAATTAGGTGGGCTTCGTTAAATGCTTCTGATGGATATTACCAGAGTGGGCACTCAGGATTCTTATCAAAGTCATATTTTAAACAATAGAAGAAAATGTACAGAAAAATACAAAAGATTAAAAAAAAACAGTGAATACTGTATTTTTAACTTAACACTTTTCAGAATCTCAATATCAAAATAATGAAATGCCAAAGAGACAACTGAAAGCAAATGAGTGACTATGGGGCATATTGGTTTAGGAAAAGATTTATCCTGGAAGGGTTACTTTGCTTAATTATGGTGCTTTTTCTATTTGGCTATTTCTTAACCTTTATTGTATCAGTATGCTTTGGTGCCAACAAAACCACTGCAAAACCTGTATTATGAATAATTCATTTATGTTATTGCTCACACAATTTTGAGTATGCTGGGCAGTTCCGCTGATCTGAACTAGGCTTAGCTCATCTTGGCTGGGTTTTTAAATATGTTTGAGTTAAGTTTACTGGGGCTGGCTGGATGAGAATTATCTCACTCATATATCTAAGAACTGGTTGTCTGTCAGTGGGAATGATGGGGTGAATATGCCTTATGTCTTTCATTGTACAGTAGGCTAGCCCAATTGTTTGGGGCTGTTTTCCAAGAGAGAAAATGACTAGAGGTACATAAGATCTCTGTAGGCATAACATTGGAATTGGCAAAACATCAGTCCTGCTGCATGCAGGAGTCAAAGGTGAAAAACTAGGGTTGGATTTGCAGATAAGCAACATGACTTGCCAATAAGTGCTAGATATTTATTAGAAACTATTGATATTAAGAAGAAAGCATATCTGCTCTTTCTCAGGGATGGGATGTGTAACCATAATTATTTTTCTGTAGATATTAAGCAAGAGTACTAGAACCAGATGGGATTTACGGAGATTGGCATAGGAAACAATTGGAACCAATGCTGCCGGAGTTATTGCTTCTGAACAAAAGCAACACAGAAATTCTGAGTAAATATAAAACATCCCTCTGGCATTTTTATAAAATGTGTTAGAATTGTTCAAAATATTCTTGAAATCTCTGGTTAGAAGATTTTAATCTTTTGCCAAACGTGCCCCAGCTGCTTCATTTGGATGCTGAGCCTAGCCTTCTTGTTCACATTCCTGCTCAACTGAAAATTTATTATTACACAATTAGAACATGAGAATTACAACCATTTGAATTTTCTCAAAATATTTAGTTATATAGAAATTCCTGGAAATATCTACATAAAGTTTCTATGCTAAAATATATTTAATCTATATATTTTCCATGAGAAGAGATATATTAACTGACAAATATGACCATGCATGTTTTCTCATAGTCTTAAGACATATTTACCTATATATGCGTGTTTTATTAAGGTATAATTTGCGTAGTAAAATATATCCTTTTTAGAATACAGTTCTTTCAGTTGTGTACATTCAGGAATATATCCACTGCCATAATCAAGATATTACACGGTATTTTTTGTACCACATTGTAGCCAATTTCTCCCACCATTTCCAGCTCCTGGCAACCACTAATTTATTTTGTTTTTAAAATTTTGCCTATTCTATAATGCCATATAAAGGGAATCATACAGTATGCATGACTCTACCTTCTTTCACTAAGTATATTGCATTCGGAATTCATCCATGTTACTGTGTTTGTCAGTCATTCATTTTTTATTGCTTAGTAGTATTCCACTGCATGGATATACCACAGTTTGTGTTCTAGTCACATGCTCCAGTCACATTTATAGGTTTGGGAGATTATAAATGAAGCCCCTATAAGAATTTGTGTACAGGTTTTTGGGTGAACATGTTTTCATTTCATCTGAGGAAATAGAGAACTGGAATTTCTGGGACATACATTAAGCATATGTTGAACTTTCAAAGGAAGTGTCAAACTGTTTGCCAGTGTCTGCACCATTTCACATTCCCACCTATAATATATAAGAGCTCTGCTTCCCTCATATCCTCATCAGACCTTGTATTGTCAGCTTTTTATTTTCCTTTTTTTAAATAATTGGTGAGAGAAATATCTAATTTTAGTAACTATGTACAATTCCTTAATGACTACTGATGTTGAGCATCTTACCATGTGTTTATATGATACCCATATATATTTTTAGAGAGAAGCCTGTTCAAATAATTAGCTCATATTTAATGTGTTATTTATTTTGTTATCATTGAGTTATGAGAGTTTTCTTCTTATTTAATTTGGCAACAAACCCATTATGAGAAAGTTACTTTGCAAATATTTTCTTCCAGATTGTGACTTGTCTGTTCATTCTATATGTAATCACTTTTGCTGTTGGTGTTTTTGTTTCTTAACAATTGTACTGTGGTCTATTTGCCATACATAACTACTCATATTAAAGGATAAAATTTGATATGTTTCAACATATATATATATACACACTTATGAAACCATATCCACTGTAAAAATAATGATTTAGCCATTAACGCCGCAGATGTTTCCTCATGCCCCTTTGTTATTCATTTCCCTTGCCCATCCATCCTCCACTCTAACCCTGTCCCCAGAAAACCACTGATGGGCTTTCATTGTAGATTTAAATGTCCCTACTATTTAACCATAGGATAGAACAACTTTACTATTGGTCAGCTCTGAATTAGCATATATATATTTAAAATTCTGAGTGTTCCTTTTATATCAATTTTAGAAAATATGTCCATATAATAGTATATGTTTGGTTGAGTAAAATGAAGATATCTTATCTTTTCTAGTCTATACACTACTAGAGACATTTAGGCATAGTGTTTGTAGCAAGGGCTTTGCAAACAGAGAAAATTGATTTTGAGTAAGACTTCCTTCAATTTGGGGACATGTGATCTTAGGCATGGTACTCAACGTTTCCAAGCCTTTGCTTTGCATCTCTTAAATGAGTATGATAACCTGCTTAATTGTGGGTATTGTAAAAAGGAAATGATCTACTTATGTATTGTGTCTCTGAATTATGTATGGTAAGGTTAAACTTTCTAAGACGCAGGTCTCTAGAGTAATTTCTATATGAAGAAAGTCATAGTTTTATTTTTTTATTATATAGCTCTTGTATATATTTTGTTAGATTTTTACCTTAGTATTTCTTTCTGGTGCTAATGTAAATGGTGTTGTATTTTGAACTTCATATCCCAATTGTTCATTGTTAGTATATGGGAAAACAATTGACTTAAGTATATTAACCCTGTGTTCTGGTATCCTGCAAACTTGCTATGATCACTTACTAGTTCCAAGGTTTTTTTTTTTTTTTTTTTTGTCCATTCTTTGGGATTTGTTACACTGTCATATCATTTATGAAAATAAGACAGTTTTATTTCTTCTTTCCCAATATGCACATCTTTTGTTTCCTTTGCTTATCTTACTGTGTTACCTTGGACTTCCAGTACAATGTTGAATAGAGTGGTTAGAGGGGATATTCTTATCTGGTTCTTCTTCATAAGGGGTAAACATTGTTCCTTACTCTTGTATATGCTGTTGGCTGTAGGTTTTATGTATATATTGTTTATTGAAATTAAGAAGTTCCCTTCAATTCCTAGTTTGCTGAGAGTTTTTTTTTGTTGTTGTTGTTTTTTAAATCATGACTAGGTGTTGGCTTTTGTTAACAGCTTTATCTGCATCTGTTATTATGATCATGTACTCTTTTTCCTTTGGCCTGTTGACATGGTTAATTTCATTAAATGATTTTCAAATGTTGCACTAGCCTTGCATACATGAGATAAATCCCATTTGGTCACAATGTATAATTCTTTTTAAACATATTTGGATTTAATTTACTAATATTTTGTTGAGGATTTTTGCATCTATGATCATGAGAGATTTTGGTGTCTAATTTCCCTTCCTTCCAATGTCTTTGTCCAGTTGTTGAATGTTAATAATTTTTTTCATGAATACCTTTCCTGATATATTATAAGCAATATATTCCCATTCTATTCCCAAATATCTAACACAGTGCCTGACATATTGTAGGCAACTCATTCATTCATTCACACATTTGTTTAAAACGATTGAGTAAATATATATTATTTATATTTATTATCTAAGTATAAATATAATAATATAAATACATTAAGTATATATTTATTAAGTAAATACATATATATGGTAATTTTATGGAGATTAATGTGGGAGCTTAAAGCAAACTTGCAAGACAAGGAATCAGAAACTATTAAGATTGTTTATATAAAAACTGTTCCAACCACACAGAGAGCAAGAGGACAATGTTGAAAGCTTAACAGTTGGTCATCCAATTCTTGCTAAGAATTTCCAAAGAAGAGATTCTCAAAAGGCAAAAACCACAGATGTTGGAAACTCTCATTGTGAATCTTTCAAGCCATGTCCTAGGGGATTTTAGGAATCCAGAAAACAGTAGGGACCAAGGGAAATTAGGGGTGAGATGATCAGGCAAAAGTTGGAATGTTAGGGAAGAACAAAGTTCATTACCTCTATCACACATCAACCTGATCAGCTCTGTTTTGATTATGTTTTCATATTAGAATCTCATTCAAACATTTACTAATCATTGGCTTTGAGGTCATTCACAGTTGTTCATGATTATAAAAAACTGCAACAAATATCATTCAAGCAAAATCTTTGTGTACAGCTCTAATTTTATCTTTCTCATACATCCCTAGAAATCAGAAGCTTGTGTCTGGGCCTTTTTAGAATTCTTGACTCTTGATTTAAAACCAAATGCATTCTTGAACAGGGCTTCAGGATTTCCTCATTAAAGGCACTTCACAAGAATTGCATTTTCCTCATACCCTTTTCGGCACTGGGCCTTGGTCTCTTTCTTCTCTTCCAGGGTGGTTGATTTCAGATTCTCACATCCCTGGCTTTTTCTCCCTCTGAATTTCATTCTCTTATAAAGGACTCCAGTAATAGGATTACAACCCATCTTGATTGAGGTAACAAAGTAGCCTCATCAAATGGTCCTACTTATAATTGGTAAGTAAACTGAAGCCCAGGGAGGAGAATGATTTATGTGTGGACACAGAAAATTTCCTGGCTTCTTATCTAGTCCTCTTCCTATTTTGAGAGTTGCTATTAATGTTTTCTGAAAATTGAACCTCTTAGAATTCTAATTTTTCAGGTATACTGAAAGATAAACATTTTTGAACTACAAGCATTTGCTCTGGTCCTACTTTTGGAAGGCACCATAAACTGAAAGCACAGTAATACTGAAATTAGAACAGCATAATCTTTGCCTTAAAAAATCTAGCAAGTGGATGAGATATTTTAGAATTTGAAATACATCTTGAGTTACACTAATGTATTTTTTTTAAAGAAATACTAGTGATTGAACCCAGGACCTTGTAAATGGGAAGCAGATGCTCAATGACTGAGCTACAAACACTCTCCTACACTAACGTTTTTAAAATTTCTGTGAAGATGGGGTCAAGTATTCCAGAAAGCTTAATCAGAGAATGTGGGCAATAGCCAGTAATATTAGGGGTATTAATTCTATACATTTAAGAGCAATCCAGTCTCTATTTCAAATAGTAGAAAATATGTTTTAGATTTAGTAAAACTACTACTTGTATTATAAAAGTCTAAATGTAGTAGAAGTTTAAAACACTTATCTTCTAAAGCCAGCCATATTAGGCAGAAAAATAACCCTGATTCACTTTTAGTTAATATGTGTAAATCATTATAGTGTACTAGTGTGCTTAACCTCAGATTTATTAAGATAAATTTTCTTGTCGGTCATTCATTTTGTGAATATACAGCTATAAAAATTAATTCTAACATCTTCAATTTAATACTTCCAAACTTTGAGCTTCTATAGCATTTGATTTCAAATTCTGAATACCATAAACTTATTTCTCTGCTTTTATTGATAAACCTTACTCCTTTTCTGTCCTCTCTTTCTTCCTGGCTCACTGTAGCAAACATTTCATCATGGAAGCCAAAGACTAATTTTATTATTAAAATATATCTAGTTTTCTAAAATTACATATAATGGAATGATGCTGCTAAAGACCCTAGCTGAGTAAATATCTGACTTTAATCTTAAAGCTAACTATGAGAGGCAACTAAGGAATTCCAGATTATCTGGCCAAATGGATTGACAGGCAAACTTCCAAGGAGTGCTAAATAATTTATAAAGAAAACTTTGTTTAAGAAAATGTCTTTTTATCTCATATTGTATTTCTTCTACTCCTCAGATTTCAACTGGATGAGTTTATATCTAGGACACTTTAGGCAAAATCTCCTGATGAAAGTCTATTGTACCAATTAGTATATAAGCATTTCCAGAAAAAAAAAAAAAAAAAAGAAGAAGAAAAGCAGAATCTACAGGAATTTTTTCCCCTTAGGAACTTGCAAATATATTTTTCTTGTGAATTGCTGAGTGTAGAGCATAATGCTTATAACTCATCACTTTTCTTTTGCATTTTTCCATCCATAGGATATAGTTGTTTTTTTGTTTGTTTGTTTGTTTTTTCCAAATCTGAAAGCATTGTTTTGGCCAGTGCAGGATTTCAAATTCTGCATTTAGTGCTAAGCTTTGGATCAACTTGTTTGACTAGTTTATGAAATACACTTCTTGAGGTAGGGTAGGGGCAGAAGTTTTCTATAGTTTTTTAAGGCAAGGTTAACATAAAATATGTATTGATAAATGTATTTGAGATGATAAGCCAGAAAACAAAGAGGAATAATTATGTATGTACAGGACATCATCTTCTGCCAGTATAATACATTGAAAGGCACACTAACATTCTTAAATTTTGTTTCAACATATGTAAAATAGTACTAATAATAGCAATTAAATGAGATAATGAACATAAGGTTTCCATAAACAGTGCTCAATAAATGTAATTATTTTCATTGTTTTGTGTCATTTGGGATGATTAGAAAAGATTAAAATTTTCAGACAAGCATAAGGAAATATTTAAAATATTGAATTGTATATAATATTATGGAGAAGACTTTATTTCCTCTTAAAGAGCTATGAAATATTAATAGTAAATATGCTGGTTATATACTGTAATGCAAATGAATATAATTCAATAAACAACATGTCAGGTTTGAACCCTCTTCTAGGGAAGTTCATTCCTAACACCAAAAAGTTGATTCTAAGTCAACAATCATAAGTAAGGTAGTTTTATAAATCCAGGGTTCAAGGCTAGCCAAAGGACTGATGTTATCAATTTCATTAATTAGTTAATTAATTAACTTTTTTTTTATTATGGGTAAAAATCAAAATTCTCACAATACATACAAACATTTGCAAAATGATATATAAATATATATGCATATATGTGTATTTGCTTACAAAAATGTTATTTATATATATATATACATATATTTTAAGAGGTGCTTATATTACTCAAAATATTACACGGAACCCACTGGGATTCCCATGTTGCCCACCTCCCACACCCCCCACCACATCCCACACAAACATCTCCCACAGTGTGGCCCACCACCCTCAATGAACTTACACAGCTTGGAGCCTTGCCACCAACCATAGACCACAGTTCACACTGTAGACCACACTCTCTCCCACTCAGTTCTGAGTGGCGTGTGCTGATTTAAAATGGCTTACATCCGTTGCCACAACAGTACTCAGGATAACCTCCAACTCCCAAAGAAGCCCCTGTATTTCAACTGCTCATCCCCTCCCTACCCCAAAAGTGTCAAGTGGCCACTGGCTCCACCTCATTGTTATAATTTCTTGCATTGCTAGAATCACCATATGTGAACAAGAGAATACCATCAAGTCCACTCTAGTCCATAGTTCTTCCCCCAATCCAGAGGCGACTGGGATGGTGATGTCCACTCCAACTCCAAGTGAGAGAGGGCTTATATCCCATGGATATGGTGGGTGAGATGATCCTGCCTGCAGATGCAGTTCCTCTCCATTCCCTGGGATGGCCATTGCCCATCATTGTCTCCTCACCAGGTGACTTGGATGAGTCCATTGAGCTGTAGGGTAGGAGTTGCAGCTCCACCTAGATTTCATGCACACCTGGCACATAGGTAGGCGGGAGGCTCCAGTCTCTGGAAGTATACCTAAGAAACTCCAGCATCACATGTAGGTTTGAATAGAAGGGACTGGTGAACCATGTGCAGGGAGGACTTATTTGAGTCTAATTCTGTCACTCTCAGGAGCACAGATTCCAAAATAGAGCCCACTGATAAGGCATCAGTCTCTGGGGCTATCCCCCCTTATATAGGACCAGGGTGTCTCCGGAGCTCTCAGGAACCCCAGTGAGTGGGGTGATAGGCACTTAGATGTTCTATGAGCTCCTACTGAGGTGTGCGTAAGAGTTACCTCTGGGATGACCTCCCGACTCTCTTTGAAGACTCTTAGCCACTTGAACTCATTTGTCTTTACCATTTCCCCCTTTTATTCAAGGTCTTTTTCCAGTTGTGTTGCCAGTTGGCACTTGGTATTAATCCCTCGTTGCCAGGGAAGCTCATCCCCGGGAGTCATGTCCCACGTTGGGGGGAAGGTAATGCAATCATATGCTGAGTTTGGCTTAGAGAGAGGCCACATTTGAGCAACAAGGAGGATCTCAGGTGGCAACCCTTAGACACCCCACAACTGCAGGCTAAGTCTCTTTTACAAGAGGAAAGACACACGAGGGTAGTCATCAATAAAAAAACACATCAGTGGGTCATCCTATTTTGACAGGCATTGTCCCTACACTCAGAGGACTATTGCTGCTCCCTTGGAGACTATGGCAGAACTCTCCAGGCTAGGAATTCAGATTCCCTCATTTATTGTGTGATTATCCACCCATCGTGACCATGCCCCATCCCCCGATCCTTTGAATGATTTTGTATATCTTTCATGTATATTCGGATGAACCAATCCCCACGAAAACCCCCCCAGACACCCCCCCCAATAATCCCCCGCAGTACCCATTGTAACCCTTCTGTGATCCAAATCCTCCATGAACATTTAGTCCATAAAATAATCAAATACACTTACATAGATTATGTCCATATATATCCATATTAACCAATGGTAAATAAAGTGGGGGAAAAGGAATAAAAATGTAGTTATGCTTATAGTTCAAGGGCTAGGTTGGATGACTTTAAAGTATGTCTTTACCATAAAAGCTCTACCTTTAACAATGAAGATACAGTAATCTAATAGCATCTATGGTAAAAAAGAAAAAAATGGGGGGGGGAATTAAATCAAAGGGAATGGAAATCTACTTTATATCCCAAGTTTTAAATATATGTTATTTTTCAAAATATCTGAACATGCCCTTCAGGAAATGATGGACATGCCATAAAATAAAATTTTCAAAGCTTTTTAACAGTTTTTATATCTAGAATAATTGTGCTTTTGACAACCAACTCTTCAAATGGATGTCAAAGTGACACCCACTTGTAATAATTGTCATGTGTTTTCTCTACCATAATGAAAACTCTTTCCAAGAAACTAGCCATATTTTATGGTTTCTGAAATGCCTGTATTTCTTTCTTTTTTGCACCCAAGGATCCATCTGTCTTCATATTCTATTTCATAACAATAATCTAAATTTCTAAGAAGACAGAAAAATCTTGGACAACTGTTTTTATGGAATTTGTTTAGAAAACATGTTTAGAGCTGTGCTTCCTTTTCCTAGTTGCATAATGGTATTTCATTCTCTCTGTTCTTCCCCAGGTGTTTTTGTTTCATCCTTTTTAAAATCCTAGTTTAATGGTACTTTGTATACATGTGCTTATTTTGTAACTGCTATTTTTAACAGCTGTATCTCCCATCTTCAAGTAAACAATTCAGGGACTTTATATCAATGTTTTCCTTGATTATTCTACAAAATACTCTTTAAATAGTCTGCAAAAGATAAAAGTTGTTTAATACACAGCTGGGTATATTTAAACAATCTCTTCTTAATAAGCAACATAATGCTATGTAGGTAGATAAGGACTACAATTTCTTTTTACATAGTGGCTTCCTGCAAGACATTTACTTATGTCTTTGACTCCATGATGAATCGTGTGCTCAGTTTCTTATATCACTTTAAGCCAGACCTTGAATACCATGTAAATGTCACCATGGTATTAATAATCATACTCAAAATCCTTTTGAAGTCAGAGTGCTATTAGATGTGAATAGCAACTTATGCTTTGCCAGGAATTCCATACATATGGCTGCATTTTACTTATCTATTTTGACTTAAACTATGTAGAAGGTATTAATCATAAAAGTTATCCCCATGTGGCTCAATTTTCTCCCCAAATAGGAATGTTTTGTAAAAATAATATCTCTCTCTCCCATTGCCATATTCTTACTTTTATATTAGAAATTTGTATATTAATTTTGTAAATCGCCATAATTCTATAAGTTTTAACCTATATAAGGCTTAATAAAAAATAAAAATAAAAAGATAATAATGGCAATAGTGTATACAAAGTACCTAGCTTCATTTATAATCTAAACACTCTACTTAGTACCTTGCATATATTATTTCTAACCCAACAAATAACTCTTCTCATTTAATGAATTTTGGATTGCAGCAATACTATTCATATTTATTGATTAGTCTCATGTCCATGCCAGGCTTTTGGCTAAACAATTCCCTTTCTGTGTTAGTCAGGGTTCTCCAAAGAAACAGAACTGACAGTATGTGTGAATATAATAAATATATATTTTTTATTTATTATTATATAATTTCGCTTACCCTGGGGATTGGAAAGTCCAAATTCCATAGGGCAGGTCACAAGCGAAACTTCAAAACTGGTGAAAATCGAGACCTGGTGAGATTAAGTCACAAGGAGACTATATCAGTTTTCTCTGAAGTACCACTCTCAGGTCCTCTTGACTTCACCTGCCTCCTGCTCTTTGACAACTTGGTATCTTCTGCTCCTTGTTCTTCATATATTGATGCTATTTTATTGGTGAATACTTAATCTGTGGGGCACACTGATGCACAGAACACCTAAGCTGAAGTTATTCTCCTGCCTCAGCCTCTACCACATTGACTCGCTCTGAGGGGTTTCAAAAAATTCTCATACAAACATAACTAGACAGTGCTTCATGTAATACCCTCAAACCCAAATCTTTTCAGTTGACACTAATTTGACTCCCACACCTGCTTTGCTCAAGCATGTGCAATCCAGAAGTGCTGAGAAACTAACAGCCCATGCCCCAAACTTTGACCATTGGGAGACTAGAACTAGTAGTTCTTTGACTATCTTTAAGAGCAGTTTTTTGTTTTGTTTTGTTTTTTGTTTTTGTTTTTGTTTTGTTTTTACAGCCTTCCGGAAGAAGCCCTTGCAACATAGAGCAATGATTGTGCTTAGTCACAAGGATGGCTACAAATCTATTATTGATTATACCTCTGGGGCTGGGTAGAGACCTAGAGGAGAGGTAGGGCCCCCTTTCTCACATGCTTCGTGATCCTGTCTGCCAAGGACATCCATATTGGTACTAGAAAAGGTTCAAGAGCCCTGATAACTCCCCAGTCCATAGACTACAGATGCCCCTTGCTCCAGACAGGGAATTTGAGCTCCATTATCTCCCAGAGGGGCTCTTATGGCCAGTTTTACCCCTGGGGGCCATTTCCCCATTCCACCACTTCCAACCCAAAGAAGGCTAAGGGGAAAGGGCTGTCAGTTATAAGATGGTTTTTGTTATTGTTTTAAACAAAATGATGAAACATACATAAATAAAGTGTTTATCTCATCCTGCTTGACCCTCTTTCCTGCTTCCTAAGATTGTACTTGATAATAAAGTAGAAACACATAAGTCATTGAATGAGACTGCTTTCTGGAGAAACTTAGCTAAGACTGCAGGAAAAGAAGAAACCTGTATTAGAACATTTAATGGTTAAGAACAATCTCTCTTCTACAATTGATTCCCATGCATGTATATCACTAAAAAATAATTGGAATTTTGATTACATATTGTAGAGTTTTAAATATTTTCTCTATTCCTACTCCTATTTGCAATAAAGAAAGTGAATAGTGCTAATAGAGTTTAGTAATCTTCATAGATTACTAATTTTTTTCATAGCTGGTTCCAAATTACTTTAAAGAAAAAAGAAAAAGAAAAAACCCTATGATGGTGTTTGCTTTCCCGGTGTGTGACTAAGGAGTGATGACTAACTATAGAATTAGTATAACTCATGGTATAACTAATGGCATAAAAAATTATAATAACCTTAAGCAGTGTGGGTACAACTAGCCCTTTAAAGAACAAAAAGCAATTTCTGAGTAATGCGCCATCCACATATTCCTGCTGAGTACTTCCTCCATGAGCACTGAGAAGGAAACTGAGTCCTATTGCTTCCCTATTATGACCGTAGATTTCACTCCCAACCTTGTCTTTCAACTCCAACACAGCCTTACCCTTTTCTTACACCATTGCTGAGGGAAGGAGTTCTCCATTTCTCTTGAGAGTCAGACAGAGAAACAGAGTCAGAGACAGTCCATGGAAATACCATTAGCCAAAGGAGAAGAGAAGGATGGGTCATTGAAAGGGTTGTGAATTTTTAGGAATAGTAGTCATCAAACCAGTGAGACATTCTTCTTCCTCTCATTTTCCATCAGGTATGACCCCAATGAACATTCTGCACAGCACTGAAAAGGTATGGTGTTTCCTTGACAAAATCAAACCCAAGATGTTTTTAACTTTCTCGTTTGTCCTTTAAGATTAATGTAAAAATTGGTTTAAGTCTCGCTTTCATTATAATGAGAAATGTGGAATTTTTAGAAGAATATATATTTGCTAAGCACACGTGGCTCGGCGTTCTAAGTTCTCTAGAATTTCTTGATCTCTGCCTTGTATTTGACTTCCTGAAAATACTGGCCTTATGTTTCCCTGTGAGTTTCCACCCTGATGGTGTACTAGAAATGTGCATTAATTCAAAGCTCTTGGTATGGCACATTTCTTGGAATGATTGAGGGTGTTCAAATCACAGAGTCCTTCAGCAACAACTTAAAATTGTATAGATATCCCTGCTTTCAAAGTCCTAATGTTCTATGTGACTCCAGTGAATTTTGACATTTTCTTTTACTCAAATGCTGAGATGTCTCTGCTTTTCAAATTATCCTTATCTTCCTAATTTAATAATGTACTTATATCCTTTTCTTACCCCCAGCCTTTTCAGGCAATATACAGAGGACCTTCATTTTCATATATAGCATGCAAATGAAAACAGGAGAATGAAGTGAAAGTTGACAGAATGAAGGTTGTAAGCACCTCATCACTGCTCCAATCTGCTCCCCAGAGTTCTATCAGCCAGGATCTTTCTCTCCAGGGAGGATATCTGAAGGTTCTCCTGAGGGCAAATTGATCAGCATAAGGAATATGATTTAAGATAAGAGAGATCTGATGTCCCTAATGGAATTGCTTGGTCCAGATTACCTTAGTTTACCTCACACTGACAGGCCCCATCCATTTGCACACAGCTTCCAATCAGGTTTTAGTGTCCCACTATTTCAACTGAGAAGATACCTGAGGATTTTCAAGCAAGCAGAAAAGCAAAGTAGAAGAGAGGGATGGGAATTCTATGGCCACAGAGTAGACTTCCCTACACAGCAATGTCATCAGTGGCTTAAAGGCATGTTCACACAAGTAAGAGCACCTTTCTCAGGACTCTGAGCACGTGGCTAGCAGAACAAGAGAGCAAATAACATAGCCCTAGGCCTGAGAGCCAAGCCATCAAGTACCCAAACCAATAGAAGGTAGAAGAGACTGCTTGAGGTGCTGTGGACTGGACAAGAGACTCCAAGGACAGCAACCATTCCAGTTCAGAGCATGTCAGCGGGATCTGAGAAAGACATCAAAAATGATGAGCCAGCGGATTTGAGGTGTTTAAATCTGCTGAGAAGATTCTAAGAAAATTGGGACATAGTTTAGACATAACTTAGGGTTAAAATAAGTAAATAAAACCAGAAAATATAAGCAAACTGAAGTTTTGAGAAAATAACAAGTAATGAAAGTATAATGTATGGGTTATCTGATAAGGCCATTTACTGAGCCATGGTAATGCTAACACTCAATATTGATCTAAGCCAAAATTATGATAAACATGTATGTGGAGGACCAAGGACAAGAATGTAGGAAAGTGTGCTGGAAGTGTTAAAAGAGGGGGAAAAAAAGCTAAATCCACATTTGAGGTCGTGGTTAGTCATTGATCATTTCTAATGTCAAAAAAAAAAATTAGTCCATAGTTCTTCCCCCAATCCTGAGGGGACTGGGATGGTGATGTCCACTCCACCTCCAAGTGAGAGAGGGCTTATATCTCATGGATATGGTGATCCTGCCTGCAGATGTGAATTGTGGTCTATGGTTGGTGGCAAGGCTCCAGGATGTGTAAGTTCATTGAGGGTGGTGGGCCACACTGTGGGAGATGTTTGTGTGGGATGTGGTGGGAGGTGTGGGAGGTGGGCAACATGGGAATCCCAGTGGGTTCCATGTAATATTTTGGGTAATCTAAGCACCTCTTAAAATATATGTATATATATATATAAATAACATTTTTGTAAGCAAATACACATATATGCATATATATTTGTATATCATTTTGCAAATGTTTGTATGTATTGTGAGAATTTTGATTTTTACCCACAATAAAAATAAATTAAAAAAAAATTAGTAGATGCCATAATAAGCACTTTATTTAGATATATGATGTTTAAAATGTTAGGATGAGGGGGTAGTGAAGGAAACTGCTGTTTTATTTTGTTTTTTTACTCAGTCTTATAGGATTAAATTAAGTTTTAAATTATGTGCATTTAAAACTTTAACTTAAAGTATAAACTAAAACACAAATGTAGTACTGTATAAGTATTCCAAAACCAATATTTATTCCTCAATAATAAATATCTATGATGAACTTGAGGAGGTAGGCCTCATATCCTAAAGAGAAAGTGGAGAGATATGCATGCTTTTCTAGCATTCCTGGCAGTGTCCTTTCTATTTATTAGACTTTGTTGTCTAAAGGACAGTTGCTTGAAAGAACTATCAGGTTAATGTTAGTTACTACCAATTATGCCACAAGTCAGAGTAAAATATAAGAAAAAGCAAAAAATTGGAATAGTTCAAATTTCCAGCCCCAGAGTTCACCAGACCATGGCAAGTTAGACTGAAAGGCAAAACAATGTCACAAAAATTACAATAATAGAAGTTAGTGATTGAGGAAGGGACCAAATCAAGAGCACAAGACTGCAAGTATTTTATCATTATAATCAAGGTTAAAAAGCCCAAACTGTAGGTATGAAAACTGCAAGGAATATGTTATATTTGCTTCCAGAAGGAAAACTTCACCATTCACCCATGGATTTAATCAATTTAATCTCTTTGTTTGAGAAGAAAGTGAAAGCGCTATAGAATACCTCTTTTTATCAACGAGAATGAAGTCTTCCTAAAACAGGATGAAGAACACAAGTGGATGCAACTCTTTAAGTGTCCAGTGGTACTCATTTCCCTGGAAACTTTCTGGCCATCCTTGTCCACTCTACACATATGAACAGACACTGGGATCTAGAGGATGCACCTCTGGATCCATAAATGAGCAGGGCTCTAAGGATTTCTTCTGGCAGCATTCTCTATAATTAACCCAGATGTTCTCAAGCTTCCAAGTTCAGGGTCACTCATTATCTCCTCCTGTTCTCTGATGCTTCCTGATGGTGGACCCTCTGCTCTCCAGGCTTCAGGACCATCCATTCTACCAGTCATTGCCTCGTGTCAGAACTACTGTTATTGCTTAAAAATTGGTTTTTATAACATCCTAGGTTAATTCTTATTTGCATCCTAATAACTTTATACCTCATTGGAAAACAAGCTTTTACCTGGGGCATTCAGAAACTTAAAACCTAGTTTGAGAGTTGTTTAAAGAGTGTTAGATTTGCAAAACACTTCTGACCTTGGACTGAGCCATAAATCTTCGTTCCTAGGTCCCTTGTTTCTTACAATATTTACACAGTTAGTGAAAGAATGAAGGAATGATTGAAGATATGCAAGCAGCTTATTTCTTGCATAACAGAAATCCTTTGATTTTCTCAGATATTCCATCCTTTTGTGAAATATTTCATTTTCAACCCACAAAATAAAATTGATGTTAGTGGTTGGCAGGTATTTTTTTAAAGTCTCATAAGTGTAAAAAGAACCGAAACTAAAGTAATAAGACTGTGGAATATATAAAGTGATTTATTCATGGGCAATCCAGATTTTTCAGAGATAATCCATATATCTCACAGAAAAAGCAGAGACTTAGAAATAAATTATGTACTTCCTATGGAATTCTGGCTGTAACAGTTCATAGTTGTAGGACTTGAAACAAAATATCTTATTTAATAAAAGCCTTGAACCTTATTTGTTTTCTATAAGATGGAAAAAATAATAGCTTAAGTGCAGGCCACCCATTTTGATAGTAGGTTCAGCATATTGATACATCAGAAAGACATACAAAGACATTTAAATGTAAAATAATTCTTTGAAGAATTTGTCCATGGTTTGAAAGAATTGTAGCAGTTCCATAAGATCGTTAAAATAAATTCTTAGGAAAATTCTACACCTAAAAGAAGGTAACTGAAAAGATGTTCATTCTTTCAATCAGCCTACTCCCCCAAATCCCTCTATCAGAATCAACTTTCATTATTCCTATTAAATCTATGTATTTAAATTATCATTGCCTTCTAAGTTTTACTGAAATTGGTAAATTTCTTGAGGACAGGGATAGTATCCTGTGCTAAATAATCACCAGTTTCTAACTTTCTTATAGAATAGGTATTGGGAAAAAAAAAATCTGCTAATTGAATGATCTCATTTAAATTTCTAATTGGCAAGGGACTTATATTCCAGAAATTGAGAATGCTTAGAGATAAGAATAGGTCATGTCAAATTACTGTCAGTTCATTTTTACCGATAACTTCGTAGAAAATATAAGTGTTAGTGAATTAGATTTTATAATTTTTCCATTGTTCCACATGGAAAATATGTAATGTTGGTGGTCCACTTTATCTGGGGAGTTCATTTTCTTCAGCAAAACCTAAATCATTAAGGAGAACAGACATAAAGGAGTGATGAGAAAGAAGCCCTTCTCTAACCAGCTCCATCAAATGTACAGTAGTGGCCAATGGTATGTCCTGTATCCACTCAGAGTTGAATAACATTTTATGGAATTCTGTTCTCAGTACAGATGAGATGGAGAATTATTGCTATTTGGATGGATTTATAACTGCCTAAATGGTTTTATTCAAAGAAATGTGAATTGTGTTGTCTTGAAAACTTTATAAATCAAAAATTTGGATAAGGGTACTGCTAAATTATCAATCAAATTTTGGATGGTATAAAGCTGGAATGAGTAGTGAAGATGCTGAGGTATTTAGTCCGAATCCAACAGGATCTGGAGAGAGTAAAATAATGGATTGAATTTAAAAGAGAAGATTAAACATAATATCTTGTATTTACCCTCTTCCTAATCTACTCTTTAACCCCATTCACAATGCAACTTTCAACACCCAACAAGCAAATGTCACAATTTTAAATGGCAGAAATATGGTTTAGTGACATCATATAAAACAGATTTAGAAGTTGTAATAAGTGTCACATAAGTAAACAATGTAATATATGTTGTTAAAAATGTTAATGCAAACTTTATACTGCTTCAAAGAATGTTTAGTCTTCAGAATGAAGGTATCTTGAACAGCTCCAAACAATATCCACAATATTTGTAGAGAAGACAATGATGGGAATTGGGAAGGGATTAAAACCCAACCTATGAGGAAATATGAAGGAATTGGCATATAAACCAGAAGGCAAGTCATAGGGAAGACTGGAGAGTGGCTCTTAAATATTTGTAGAGCTGTCATTTGGAGGAAAGTTTATAAACATCTACTGCTTGATCCTGAAGGCACGACTAGGACCAGACATACCTTTCCTGAAGTAGAAGTTTACTTCCACAGATAGAGTTACACTTCTGCAGAGTACTCTGGAAGTATTCAACTATGGGTTCACTTTTAGAGAACATTCAAGCAATGAATTGGGAGTTTAGTTTAGTTGATCTGCAGAGTTTCATTCTATCTTGAAAATCTATTGTTCTGTATATTTATTTCCTACTTCCAGAGCCTTGAAATGGTGAGATATTTGTGAGCATGTGATAAATAAATTACTGTTGAGGATAGTTTTAGGTTTATGTGCTTATATTTAGAGATTCTTTCATTTGGAAGAAGGTTAGAATAGAGAACATATTGAATTACTATTCTAGATCAAAAGTGATAGCAAGTACAAATAATCTCAAACTAATGTAAAGAGTTTAGGTCAAATTATTCTCAGTATTATATAGTGAAAGAAGGAATATATATATGATATATATATATAATAGATATATGCTTATAATGCACCCATATTTTACACACAGATAGGATGATTTATAAACCATCCATAAACTGAGCTATAAAAATATATCAAGGGAAATATGCAAATCTACATTTTATGATAGGTTTCATAAAGCTGTAAAAACCTCAAGTGACTCCAGAGATAGACATTTGACTGTATTTTGTTTACAATACAGTATTAAAACGTCAGGCACTAGAAGACAGCCTTGGCTGATATCAAGAAAATATTACTGTTTGTACTTAAGAATTGATATCTTTCTCTGCCTGTCCACATACACTTGATCTTAGTAAATGTCTCTACTTGCCACTGTAGGGAAAATCAAACAGCTACAAGGTACAAACAGCATAGAGAATCTCTTCTTTCAATATCACACCATTTTTTGGCTCTGAAATGAGCAGCTCATTCTAACAAGAAGTGGAAGGGATAATAAAGATAAAAAATAGTATTTCCCCTTAGCCTAGGACGAAAAGAAAACAATGAGATTTTCAGGTCCTTTAAAAGATATACGGAAAATAAAATGTGTTAGAGATATGGAACAGGTTTGCCATGTAAGTAGCTTATTGTAAAACTGGATTACATTTCACACTCACAAGCATGAGTGTTATTCTAGCGTAAAGTAGAGAGAGCAGTGTAAGTCTCGCTTGTTTGTGAATGGGGTGGTGCTGGGATTCCAGAATGAGAGCCCATGATGAGATATTGAAAACATCGCGTAATGATGACATCTATTTATTCCAAAAGAGATACTAACATTATCCTAAGTGTTCCTAGTATCCCTAAGCCCAAAATGAACTTAATATAGACTAAGTTCCCTGTGCCCATAGGGCAAAAGAGTACAAGTAGGCATGGGGGTGATGTCATATCTCCAGGTGTCTCAACAGAGTTGTGTTTTGTTCACTTTTATACCATCAGCTCATATGGAGGGAGAACACTTCCCCTTCCACTCCCTAGAGTGCATTGCTGCCACTCAGAGAACTCCAGATTGTAGGCCTGAGTCCTAATATGTGGATAAAGAATGATAATAACCTATTAAAAAGCCTCAACAGACAGAGAGGAAGATCAGTCAGAAATGGTAGAAAATACAATGGATTATCAAGAACTTTAAGAGGAGACAGAAAATAAAAATTGAATTAAAATAATAAGACTATTAAGCAGTTTTACATTTTATGCATGGCTGGTAAGAATGAAAATTGGTACAACCATTCTAGAAAACTATTTGGCAGTACCTTCTGAAGCTTAAAAATGTGCATCCTCTATGATCCAATTTTACTCCAGAAGCACAACAGTAATGAATATATATGTGTGCCATAAAGCATATAAAAAATCTTCACAGAAGATTAATTCATAATGGTAAAAATCTTACTTATCAACTTAAG
Organism: Tolypeutes matacus; assembly: GCA_026826555.1. NCBI lineage: Eukaryota > Metazoa > Chordata > Mammalia > Cingulata > Chlamyphoridae > Tolypeutes > Tolypeutes matacus. The sequence continues at coordinate 1,463,587 of JAKSZT010053819.1, read as the reverse complement.
AGAGGGAGATGATTTATGGTTTATTCATAAATATAATACTGTACAACAATGTTAAATTACTATTATACAGAACTACATGGGTGAATCTTGCAACCATAATGTTTTAATCCAGAAGCAGAAAGAGTACCTACTATATAACTCCATTTACAAAAATTCAAAAACAGGCAAAACTATTCCATGGTAGCTAAAATGAGAATGGTAGTTTTGGAGGGAATACTAATGTGAGAGCACATAAAGGAAACTTCTGAAATGCTGGTCCTATACTAATCTGTGCTTGATTAAAATTTGGGTATATACATAAATATGTACTTTTGTAAAAGTTTATTGGGTTTTTCACTTAAGATCATGCACTTTACATATGTTTTTACTCCAATGGAAAGTTAAGAAAGAACAAAAAAAAAAAATTATAGACATTATCAAATGTAGCCCAATGAAAATGGATGTGACTCAAGCAATTGAGTTCCCGCCTACCACATGGGAGGTCCCAGGTTCAGTTCCCGGTGCCTCCTGGAGAAGACGAACAAGACAGTGAGCTGGCATGACAGGCAGGTGCGGCAAGCTAACACAACAAGGTGATGGAAACAAGGAGACACAAAGAGGAAAGACAATGAGAGACAAAACAAAGCAGGAGCTGAGGTGGCTCAAGTGATTAAGCACCTCTCTCTCACATGGGAGGTCCCAGGTTCAGTACCAGGTGCTTCCTAAAGACAAAAGGAGCAGACCCAGAGAGCACACAACGAATGGACACAGAGAGCAGACAGAGAGCACAAACAATGAGGGGAGAGGATAAGTAAATAAAGTAAATCTTAATTTTAAAAATGTAGCCTCTTATATTCCCCCAAAGAATTCTTTCAAAAGATGGTAAAACTAAAACAAAATCATAATTTTCCACTAAAGCAATTCAGTGGATGGATAGAAGGAGTATATGGTCACTGTAAATGTAAGGAGACAAAAATCACAAAGAAAGAGATGAGGCTTGAATATATCCAGGAAATCTAATAACTCTAATAGACATTCAGAAAGAAGAAACGAAGCAAAAGGAAGAGAGGCAATAGTAAGCAATTAAAAGGAAAATATATACCCTGAATAGAAGAAAGTCCTATGGCTGTAGATTATAAGAGATCATGGAGTTCCAGAATCCTGGCAATTTTTGAATTCTAAGGATAAAGAGAAACACTTCCAAAAAGAAAGAGTAATGTGCCTAAAATGGAGAGATAAATTACATCACATCATTGAAAACAGGAAGACAAGATTTATAACTGCAACTTATTTAGATCAAAACAAATCCATCCCTAGGACTCTTTCCATCCAAGACATCATTTATCTTTATGGCAAGAAGAAATATTTGCAGTCTTTCTGGGTATTTAACTGGTAAATAGTCAGGTACTTGTAACTGCCCCTCAGGTGCAACCTATTGAGAATAACTGGACATTCCTAGTTACTGACCACATGCCTTCTACTAGCATAAGGCTAGGTGTTTTCACATGCACTCTCTATTCATTAGAACAAGGCACACTGAAGCATAGAGTTAAATAATTTCCCAAACATACATGAATTTCAAGTTGTAAGGAAGAAATCAAATCAGGTCTGTGTAAATCAACTTTCACCTAAACTCTGAGCCTGAGGGGAGCTCAGCTCAAGCACTCCCCCACTAAATGCCAGACCCCACTTAGCTGATGTTTTATATCCCTGATCACCTCAGTATAGGCTTTATCCCCTGGTGAAATGCTGAAATTCTTCTATCCCTAGAAAAGATATCTTTAAGCTACCAGATCCTTTTATCTTATATCAAATAAGGAGAAGGGAAAGAAAAAAAAAAGATTTTAATAGAAGACTATGAAAAAAGTATTCATTGGTCAATAAGTCTAATCAAAGCTCACACTCTGATTTCATACAATAGGATTTCCACAGATGGGAAAACACATGTTCCATACCTCTTCTGAATGCCTAATTTGTCAAATGTTCTATGCTTAGACCTTCTTATAATTTATTCTATAAAAATTAGAGATAACCTAATATTGGCCAAAAGATACAAATTGGTTGATGATCTGGAAATGGGGGGAAATTGAGGGGACTTGACATTTTCTTCCTAGTGAATGGAATATTCAAAGACAACTTAGCCTGTATAGCAATATATTTGAGATAGACACAGGTAGTTTTCAAAGACTTGAGAAAAAATTGAGTCCACATTTAGAGGTTCTTGAAATTAGGACATTCTCAAAAGCATACTATGGAATTAGTAACCAATATATAACTTCTTTGTGAAAGAAAAGTTGCTGATATTTTTAAAAGTGTTGAGGTAAAGATATTTGTTATGGGCTGATATATGTTAAGAACACCACTATATTCTTATCACCACTATCATCATCATCATCATCATCACCAGTGCCTTCAGCAGCACCATCATCACCAACACCACCATCAGCAGCATCAGTATCATTGTCACCATCATTATCGTCAGGAAACCCATGGAAAAAATCTCCCTAGGCAAGATACAAACATCATAATCACCACCACCACCATCATCATCATCATCATCATCATCATCATCATCTTATTCATCATCATCATCATTATTATTGTCAGGAAACACACACACACAAACCTCCTTTGGCAGAAAACACAGAAATTTATGTTAATAAGGAATTTTATAGGATTTCCCCAGTGCACAATATTCAGTCTAAATGGGCTGCTTTTATAGATAGTTGTCAGTAAAAATTTGACTCCCAAGACTGATATGTTTCAAGTTTTATTCAGCAAGGAAACTTTTGTTTTTCAACCCCCAAAAGGAAATCTTCCATGGAAATCCATTACATATAACAAAAAGGTCATGAGATACTTTTGAGTTGAGTGGCTATAGGGCACTTTGCCCCTCCGTTCTTCTCTGGCTGCCCAGTCCCCTCAATCCCTAGCATGACTAGAGCACCTCAAAGAACTGTAAGCTCTCTAGAACACTCTCTCAAATATATGCATCTACAAATTTAATCCAGGTTTAATACAAACTTGATATCCTTCCTTTCATATGTCAATTTTAATCATTAAATTCCAGGAACCAATCCAAAAGAACATTTAGTATGAAAAAAATCTCAGTAAGTATTGGGGTTTGTTTCTGGGGAATGTAACCTGTTTTTTTGTTGGATTTGGTATAAACCATCATTTGAAAATAATTTTAACTTTATGGTTGTCTTCTCCAAAGGCAATTTGTTCCAAGCACATTATTCTATTAATTTAGAAACCCAATATGTATTTCAAGGGAAATTTTACTTTTGTGTCTGTGATTAATTCTTACTAAAGTCATCAAAATACAGTCAAGTGAGAGCCATTTGATATCCAAGTGCTCTCTTATGAAGCATTTCAATCCTTTCCTTCTTAATCAAGAAATTAAAAAAAAAAAAAAAATCCAGCCATAAATAGAATTCAACCTCTAAAAAAGCCTTGGGTTTGCATTCAAATGTAAAGCCTTATGAAATCAGGGAGATTTCAAGTATGTTCTTTTCTATCAGTAATTCTAAATGTTCTCTGAAAAAAAAAATTGTGTTCTTAAGATTATAGAATTGGTTCATTTTTCTTTAGGGTAAGAAAATTAATGAGATGATACCTGGATAAGCAATTTTGATTCAGAAATGGATGCTACCAGTGTGATTCATATTTGCCATTATTGCCGGCTCTTGTATTTACTTTTTACAGGTATGATGAATCTGGCTATAATTTATTACAGTTGTATTAACTCTATTGCGTTACTGAATCATTGGGACAGATAATGCCACAGGATCCCCATATCTCTGAAACCGTGCCTTTTTATTGACTGAAGTATCGCAAATCCTTAGAGTTTATGCATGTGGGATTTCTAGATAATTAATTTTAGTAGTTAAATTACTGATAGCTACCTATGTGCCAGTCACTGTATTAAGTGCTAACAAGACACGCTTTCTTTTACTTTTCAAACAACTCTGTAAACCGAGTTTTATACCCAGTAAATAGTTAGTGGATGAACTGGACTTTAAACCTGAGACCATTTTGATCTTTTCTCTATTGGTTTTCATGAGCTGTATGAGAGGGGTCTAAGGAGACTAAAAGCATAGACTGTTCCACTCTGGCAAACTAGCACTATCTTTCTGTTAAGCTTCTTTAATTTTGACTTTAAATTTTTTGTCTTAGCGACCTACTTTGCCTTATCTTCTTGCTTGATATATTTTATAGATAAAGATATTTGAAAATTGCAAAGTTTTACACAAATATAAAATAAATACTACATTATTTGAATCTCCCAAGAACCTTGTTTTGGAAGTCCAAAAAGGGTATTATTAGTCTTGCTCTTTTTCCAGTGAAGAAATTGAGGCCTATAGAAGTCAATATATTTGCATAAGTTTAACAAATTGCTAATGAGGAATTCAAGACTTCAGATGAATGGGAAATCTCCAGCCACTGCATTCTACTGCTTGAAGAAATCACCCTTTTCCCTTGACTATTTATTTAGAAACTTTAGATTACATAAATATTATGTTAAAAATACAGAGGATTCCCATATACACCATCCTCTCCCCCTCCCACACTTTCCATTAACAACATCTTTCATTAGTGTGGTACATTTTTACAATTGATGAACACATATTGAAGCATTGCTACTAACCATGGACCATACTTCACATTATAGATTAAACTTTGCCCTGCACAATTTTATAGGTTTTGGCAAAATTTATGAAGGCCTGTATCCATCATTGCATTGTTATGCAGGACAATTTCAATGTCCCAAAAATGTTCCCATGTTATGCCTATTCTTCTCTCTCCTTCCCTCAGAACCTCTGGTGGCCACTGCCTTTATATCAATGATACAAGTTCTTCTGTTTCTAGAATAATAATAAGTCTACATAGTTGCATTCACCCCTTATGTTTCCTTGACTATATTTAATAATAAAGGGAAATCCTTCTCTACTGTACTATAAAACATTATATACTCTTTATCATCCATCTATCTACCTATCATCTATTTATCTATCTTTCTATCTAATCTATCATTTATCTGTATATATGATATCATACATTGATTCACTGCCATTCTATATTTAGTGACTACTTTAATATGTATCATTATGATTATTATTAATATTAACTGCAAGAATAAATAAATTTGTTCTTTATTGTCTGGCTGTCCCTTTGGTAAATGGTTTATATAACAAATCTAATAAATCTCAGGAAGGAAGATTAAATGCATAAAGAAACTAAAGGACCAGAGTGGTTAAGTCATTTGCCCCAAGTCACCAGGAGAGCAGGATAGGATTCAACATAGATATTTTTTGTTTATTTCTAAAAACACATAACATTTCATGAGAACATACTTTATATGATTTCTATCTTTGCATAACAATAGTGGTAAACTGCTCTGTTTGGGTGTCAAGCTATGCTAGAGATAGTAAAGGTGAATTATTTTTATTTAATAGATCTCCCTTACTTCTTAATTTTGCAGAGATCATCTGTCTGCCTCACAATGGAAAAGTCAATATTCTTTTTTACATTTTCCCAAAGGACATGTGCTTCCATTACCCTTTGTCTTTTACTATGCTACACAGTACTCATACCCAGTGAAGATACATCATGTCCACTGTGGAGTATTAAAATACTGGAAATCTCACATATGGCAGCCTGGACCCATTCCAACAATGCTCCCATGCCACTATACACACACATACACACCTTACACACTTTGCACCTCAAGCTTCGCTCAGTTAAGGAAAGTGTGATCATTATCATATTGACTCTGGCCAGGGATGCACTATTGAATGAGTCGGCCATCAGATAACCTCGATTTTCAGCTTTTGTAAGCTAATTATATCTATTAATCATGAAAGTTCCTGAAGTTGTCTCTTCTAGTAAAAATGTTCCAAAGAACAACTCTGGCCTTTTTTAAATCCCATTTACCAACTCCTAGCTATTTTTGTCTCTCTAAAGCTTTATTTTCTAACCTTTCCAAGGTAAATAATTCAAACCATTTATTTATAAAACAATCAGAATGAATATACTTTTTATTTATTATAATTAGGCACCTTAAGAAAGTTTTTTAACAACAACAAAATCAGAAAATTATCTATGAGAAAAATTTTGTAAGAAATTCAGATTTATTTTGAAATAGAGATGCATCGAATTAATACATCTATGTGATGCTTTGCTGTTAATCCAAAGCTTAAAATCTGCATAAAAATGATCTAATAGCTATCTCACCAAAGTGTCTATTACTTATCATTCAAGTAGTACTACTATAATAATTGTTACACTATATGTTATTTATTGAGCGCTAACCAAATGTTAGCTATATTTTAGACCTGTCCCGTGATAAACAAGAAGCTTGTGATTCAGAAGCACACTCAGAGCCTCTAGAACCCTCAAGCTTAAATTCCACAATAAATTCAGCCATGAAGATGAAGTACTCCCTAACTTTAAATGTTCTAAACCTGTGTGGTCTAAAATGGTAGCCAAAAGCCACATGTGACAGGAGAATACAAAACCCTGGCTAATGTAACCAGGAAACTAATTTTTAAAGAAATTTTAATTAGTTTAAATTTAACTTTAAACACTAAAACATTGCAAAATGTATTTTTATTTAACACAACTTCACTGTTTGCGTAGGTCTATAGTTTACTTTAGGCGTTGCATTAGGAAAGGTAGCATTGTGTTACCATAGTGAGTCAGGTGTTTGTGTCATACTGAGTATTGCACATAAACAAATCTCTGATCTAGTCAATTTCAATGGCTTATTCTTTAAATGATATTTTTTCCTAGACATTGATGTAACATTGTAATGTGTTCATTTGAATAATTTATGCAGAGGGCCTAAGTTACAATTATATCTATGCAAATCATAATTGGCATTTAAATTAGCGTACTTAATTTTAGTTATAATATTATTTTTCTAGTTTAAAAATAAGCATGGACATATTTTTACATTTTAAACAAAGACATACTATTGATGCAGAACTAAATGAAGGTGCAGAAGCTATTACTCTGACTGGAACAGCAAAAATAAAAGTGTTTGGAGCAAGGTATTTCACAAAATTCACTGTCAAATGCAATTTGCTACAGCAACGTAAAATAAAATAAGCTCTATGTTGTATTAAAAAAACAGAAAACAGAAAACCTAAAGATAATAAGGACAATGTTAAGAAATATATTCAAGAAATATATTGTATCTTTGATGGTAAGTTTCCTCTCAACAATCAAAAAGGAAGCAATAAAATTAATTTCCTGAAATTAGAATTAAATGCCTAACAAAAATTATTCCAATTAATTTTAAAAGGATCTGAGATGATAACGTTGGCCAGCTAACAAATAATTTTGATTCTTACAGATGCAAAAAAAAAGATCATTTTTTAGATGGAGAGATGGTAAATGAAATTATTTTAGTTATAGAAATTTTGTTAGAATATTATTAAGAAAAGACTAAAAATGGCTTTTTCACAAAAAGTGAAAGGTCTTTAATTAAGCCACCAATCAATTTCCCATAGATTACATGACCTTTCTATCAAAATCAAGCATTAATTAATTCAAATTGTGAAAAGTTGTAGATACATCTCTTTAGATTTACATTAGCCCTACAATAGAAATAGCATTACCAAATCAATATTTTGGATGTGTTTTGACTTTTAAATATAATAGATATTATATCTTATACATGTTATTGTCCTGCTACCGTGATAAGTTACAAGTTTCCAGAAAGACAATAGTATATGCTTCAAGTTCAATTAAGAACTACCGAGTAATAGTGAAACTATTCAGATATTTTCTTGAGAAATCTTGGTTTCTGTTAGCATGATTCCACAGTAGTCAATTATATTATGCAAATGTTTTGTCTACCCTATGACCAGACCACAGGTTTGACTTACATTTTGTCTGAATAATCCTAAATTCTATAGAAGAGTGTTAAACTGCAATCAGAACCCTATGGATGAGAATTAACACCACGAGCACAAAATAGAATAAGGTTCCGTTTTACTGTATCAACGCCTCTTTGGGTATGCCAGAGGCAATAGCATTTTCTCCCATCTAAAAGAAGTCATAACATTAAAATAATCATATAAAAGAGATACCAGTTTTTCCCCAAGTGAATGTGTTTTTTTGTTGTTGTTGTTTCTATTGTCTAAGAAAAAGAAAAGAGGAAGAAAATAAAGAAAAGAAAAACTCTGATATCTATCAATTAATAAGCACAAAATAAAAATAAGGCTAAGACAACTTGAGTAAATAAAAACACTGATGCACAACAACCAAGTTCCCCAGACCTTATCTGAGAATCTGGCACTTAGTAGCCACTTGGTACCTATTTGTGGATTGAATTAGTGTTCTGTGTTTTAACCAAATATTGTGAAACAGCAATTCTCCTGATAATGTCTTGAAACTTCTCAGTCCTATGGATTGAATTTAATAGATATTTCTAAAAGATTTGCCCAGAATTTAAAATATTTGGATATACAATATTAAAGGCAATGATTTAATATTTAAAGACCAAGGATTAAGAGCAAGCTATATGTTTATTGTTATTACCTGACTATTTGTAGTGGAGTAAATTGTGCCTTAAAGTACTTATGATATGTCTGTTCAATTGCCTGGACAGAAAGACCATCTTACTAAAAGCAACAATAAATAACAATTATTCTGATAATATATTTTTTATTGATCACTTACTATGCCCATGTACTATAAGAATTGTTTGTAATATATCAATATCACAGCAACCATATGAATAGACATTGTTATTTCCCCAATTCATAGATGGAAAAAAATTAATAAAACAGCACAGTTTTAAACAGTGAAAAGTCATTAAAATTTTGTTTATAATTATAAAGAATAATTAAATGTTTGTAGTAATGGTTTTTACAATTTGCATCATTTCTCTAAGTGTGCAACTGTGCAAACAGAAATGATAGAAAAATGTAAAATCAATAAGTATTACCGCTAATTTTTAAAGTTTTCTTTTATTCACTTGAATGTGCCACCTATCTTAAATTTTCTTCATCTGCCAGCCACTTTTCCTGCCAGCTGCCTTCCCACGCCTTATCCCTAACGACTGTAGTGCCTCTAGCCTGGATTATATGCACAACCAGCTGATCAGAATCAATTCCTTCAGTGAAATACAATGTTCTAAAGACAAACAACCTTAAAGATCATACAAAGTCTACATTTTCACTTCCAACAGTCCTGGCATATAAGACCTGAGTTTCCTGCTTATTTTTCCACTGCTATCTCTTTTTTTTTTAGCCTCCTTTAACTTTTTCGAGGAAAACAATTTACAGAATTTTCCCTACAATTCTTTAGGTGCCATGTATTTGGGTTTTTCTTCTCATGAAATTTTGCCTTATACCCATCTATTATTGATTGATTGATTTGTACATGCTGAATGAGCAGTTGTTATGTGCCAGAAATTGTTCACAGGCCCTAGAGGTTGCCCTTTAAAAATAGAAAATTTACCTTCAGTCATGGGTTTTAAATTCTAATGTGATGGTAGGGAGAAAGGGTGGTGGAGGAGGAGAGGGACAATAAATAAATAAAATAGAAATAATTCCTGGATGTTGTATATACAATGGAGAAAAATGTAGCAGGGTAAGAGGAGGCAGAATTCCATGCTGGGATGCCTGAAGGATTTTTATAAATAGTATTGTCAGGGAAAGATCCTCTGCTAAGTGGCAGAGCAAAGATCTAACATGTGATATTGAACAAAAATCTAAAATTACTGAGGAAGCAAGCCAGGTGAATTCTTGTGGAAAAGGTCTTCCAGACAAGGTGGGAGTAGAGTGGGAGTTGCTTATTTTGAAGAATAGAAAGAAGGATTTGCTATAGAATTGGAGGTATGATAAAGGAGAAAAGGTAGCATCCATGGATGCTCCAAAACAATTTTGTCCTGAGTAACTGGAGAATGGAATTGCCATTTACTGAAATTGGAAACAAATTACAAATGGAGCTGGTTTCAGGAGGTAATACAAGTGGTCAATATTGGCTATACTATGGTTGAGATGTCTAGTAAATATTGAGTAGATGAGTTCAGAAGGCATTTGAGTTTGGAGTTCAGGGGAGAAATCTGGAGAAAATCATGGGCGTCTACAGTGTATAAATAGTTTTTCTAACCCTGAAGCTGAAAAAATCACCTAGGAATTGAGTATTTATAGAGAAGGAGAGGTCCAAAGACTGAGTCCAGGACATGCTAATATTTAAAGCTTAGGGTGAAGACAATTACTTCTCACCAAAGAGTCCAACAAGAGGCCAGTTATATACCAGGGAAAGCTGGAGAATGTGGAAGCCAGAAATAAAATGAGAATTGAGAGAGAAACTGACACAGATACTGCTGATCGATCAGGGAAGGATCACTGAGGATTGTCTGTGCAGGTCATTAGTGTCACTGACTAGAGCAGTTGCAGTGAAATCATGGGTATAAAAGCTTAAAAGAGATTGGATCAGGAGAGAATGGGAGGAGAAAAGTTGAAGGCAGAAACATATATATACAAGTTTAGATTGCCTTTCTCTTCACTTATAAAAGAAATAGTGGTTAAAAGTACAGGTTCTAGAGCCAAATCCTTGTTCTGCACTCACTGACAGTATGCTCCTGGACAAATTACTTTCCTTGATGGTGCCTAATCTGCTCAACTGTAAGAGGAGGAAAACGATCATACCCAATGTCTTGAGCTGTTGTCATGAATAAAGGAATCAATGCATTAAAGAAGAGTAAAAAGTGCTTGGGACAAAGTAAGAATTCAGTAGATGTTAGCTGGCAAAGTTATCCCAATCTTGAAAGCCTGGCATTATTCTCACTCCCTTCATGAAATATTTCCCACTTTCTTTCGTCCACAGGAATTATCCTAAACAACCTTGAGCCTTCTATTGTCTAGTCATGTTTTGCTCATTTTCAAGTTTTTACAGTGTTTCCCTTTCTAGATGTTAGATTCCTTGAAAGAAGATCTTTGTCTTATTTTGTAGGTGGGGTAGAGGGAATATTCATATTTAGGATCTACAATTTCATACCTCTTTCCTTATTTGAGACACAGTTTCCTTTTGGTATAACATAGAGATAACAAAATGTTAAAAGGTTTTCACGGATCCCTAGTGTGACAGAATTGGATTCAGTCTTGGTTTCCCTACACATGGTTCTTTGGTCCCATCTACTTGAACCTATAGTTGGTGCTGGAGTTGGTAGGTTTATGTCCAAGAGATTTGGATCTTTGGACTGTCCATATGCCAGCTGGGCCCTGAGCCTCAACGGAGTTGCAACACCTACTATCCAGTTCATTGGACTAACAAGGTGGTGATAATGGGCAATCACACAAGGAACCAAGACAACCTACAACTGCAAGCAAGAGAGTCCCAACCATTGGCCATATGGGACTGAAGCCCCCTCTCAATTAGAGGTGGAGTGGGCATCACCATCCCAGAATCCTCAGTATTGGGGAATGACCTATGGACTAGAGTGGACTTACTGGTATTCTACTATAGACTTATTGTGATTCTAGCAATGGAAGAATTTATATCATTTATGTGGAGACCAGTGGCCACCGGTGGTTCTGAGGTCAGGGAGAGGGAAAACAGGTGTAATACAGGGGCCTTTTCAGGACTGGGAAATTGTCCTGAATGACATGGCAACAACAGATACAGGCCATTATATATCTTGCCATAACCTACAAAATTGAGTGGGAGAGAGTGTAAACTACAATGTAGACTAATCCATGCTTAGTGGTAATGCTCTAAAATGTGTTCATCAATTGCAATGAATGTACCACACTAAGGAAGGATGTTGTTAATGGGGCAAATATGGGCAGTGTGGGGAACAGGGAATATGGGAATCCCCTATATTTTTTATGTAGTATTTATGTACTCTAAATATCTTTAAAAAAGAAAAAGAAAAAATTTTAAAAAAGAAAAAAAAAGCTAAATATAGAATTACCATAGCCCCAGCAATCTCACTTCTAGGGAAACCCAAAGAGTGAAAGCAATTGCAAACAGATATTTATAGACCAATGTTTAGTTAGGACTATTCACAATAAGCCAAAACCTGAAAACAACCCATGTCCATTATCAAATGAATGAATAAATAAATATGGTACATACACATAATGGAATATTATTTGGCTGCAAGAAAAAAATGAAACTATGAGATATGTTGGAATATGGAAGAACCTTGAAAACATTATGCCCAGGAAAACAAGCAAGACATAGAAGTATAAAATTCTATACTAGTGCTTATAAGTGATCACTAGAAATTCTAAGCTTTCAGTGAGATAGAAAGCATATGAGAGGATACTTTGTGGAAGGGGAAGGAATCAGGAGAGGGCATATATTAAAAGGAGAAGGGCATGTTTGTAAAAACATTTTTTTAATTAAAAATTCACAGGAAAAAAAAGGGTTTTCATGGGAAAGTAAATGTTTACATATCTAAAGAACCTGGAAGAACACACATGGTACATGTTCAATAAATGTATCCTGATTTCCACAAACAAGTCTTTAGGTGGGAATTCATTAGTCTATTGTTTTTACCTGAAAGCAGCCACGTGTCTACTGCTCTTTAATATATACATCAAGAACCTGCTAAAATGCTGCTTTTCATGAGAATTCAATTCATACTTGACTGTCTGCATACTTGTCCTTAACCCTCAGAGGATTTTTACCTCTGTGCCAATTTCCCAGATAAAGTGGGATAGTATTCAATTGACCACTGAAATATATAAAAGAAAAATTGTGCAGAAATCCTGGCCTCAAACCTAAGGAATTGCCAAACTAATTAAAGTTAAGCATTTATGGCAGAGGAGCAGAGAAGGAAATAAACTATTTTGTGGGTAATTAAATGGTAGAAAAAAGCTGAGATAGTTGATGAGCACAGAAGTCATTTACATTGAGTAAATTCCAATGCAACATACATTTCTCTGATTGTATTAGAAGAGATTAAAGAGCAAAGGGGCATCATTTTCTGGGGGGGGGGGGGGATTTGTTTTCTTAGTTTGTGGAAAATGAAAAATATGGGAAATTCACAGATACCAGCTGGAAGCAAGAGTATGACTCAACATCACCATATTAGGAGGACAGAGTATTAATAATAAAATAAAATGGATTTATGTGAGAATTCATTCACCAGTACAATTTTTTTCTAGTCTGCCATTAACACTAGTGCAAATACTCAAGAAATACAATTGGGACTTTCCAAAATTCTGATGTGAACACCACATATGTCTGTCTTATAACATAAGTGACAGTAACATCTAAGTATTTGCTGACTATAGTGTTGACTGGTACACATGTGTTCAGGAAGAGAATACTGGCGAAATGTCTGCTAATGTTACATAAGCTTAAGTATCGAATATGATTCATTAATGGATGGAATCATTCATTCTATACATGTTTATTGACTGATTACTGTGTCTGGCACTATTCTACAGCTAGGGATACAGAGGAATAGAACGGATAGAGACCATTGTCTAAGCTTGCCAGAATCATTGTGACAAATCCCAGACAATGGGTTGACTTAAGTAAGAATTAGTTGTCTGAAAGTTTTAGAGGCTAGAAGCACTAAATCAAGGTGTCAACATGGCCATGCTTTCTCATGGAGTCTGTAAGGTTCTGATGATGGCTTGTTGCAAGCCTTGGGCTTCCTTGACATGCACCTCTGTCTCTGTCACTGGGGATGTCTTTGGTTTCCTCGTATGGCTTTTGCTGACTTCTGGCTTCTCTGATGGTGACAAAATCTTTTCTCTTTATGAGGCCTCCAAAAATATGGCTTAAGATTTGAGCATGTCTTTTGTGGGGGGTTGCCCCAACAACTGTGCACTTGTTGGAGGAAGATAGATAATAGAGAAACAAAAAGTTCTATTTTATAACTTCAAATTTCAATAAGTATAGGAAAACTCATAAGATATAATAAAGTATAGGCTAGTGTTTTGAGAAATTAGGGGCTATTTTAAATGGGATAGAGTAGATATTCAGGAGAGACCTGCATGAAATGATGGAATGAAACATGAATATTTGGGGGGAGAACATCCTATCAGAGGAAGAGCAACTGTAAAACTCCTAAGATGGAAATGAACTTGGCTTGTTTGAATACCAGCAAAGAGGGCAGCATGGTTAAAGCAGAGTAAATATGGGAGACACTAGGAGAAAAGGTCTAAGACGTAGGAAGGGTCAGTACAGGGAGAAGAGTTTGATGTCATTCAAAGTGTGATAGGAAAACATGATATATCCAAAGTCATATATTCTAAAAAAGCATATTACAGCAGAGGTTTATACTATTTTTAAGCCATTACAATATTCCATACATCATGCCAGAAACTTTATTGTATATTGTCTCTTTGATCTTCTGAACCACATTTTAGATAATTATTATCTCTATTTTATAGTTGTAGAAACTAAGGCTCTAAAAGGTAGGTCAACTTTCACAAGTCATTGGTGGAGTCTCCACTGCAACCTGAGTTTGTGCAACTCTAACCTCTGCTCTTTTTTTTTTTTTTTTTATCTATGGCACACTGACCTCCAAAGTTATGTTGTATTTCCTGGGTCATCAGAATTTTCAACATATGAAATCAAGTTCAAATTAAAAAAGTATTTTTTAAAGGAGGCATCCAGGCTCTCCATAATCATTGTTCATTTAATTCTTACTGCAATTCTGTAAGAAGGAAGCATAATTATTTTAGTTCCATTGATAGGGGAAACTGAGGATCACAAAATACATAATATATATAATATATAATGTAATCAAGTTCACACAGCCAGTCTGGTGGACCAATGCTGTCTTTATGAAAGGTAGAAAACCTATGACATATTTAGGAATAACGATACTTTACCTGTTAATTATAGATATATGTGTTGTCTGAGACAAGTTGCTGCAACACAGAAAACTTTAAGTACCTTGCTACAGCAAAGATAATTCCGATGCCTCTGAGTTGTCCAGCCCTTCAGAATTCCCTCAAAGGACACTGAGACAGTTTGTCATTTCTCAATAAAATTTTGATGGGTTGGAGGCAGGCAATGAAAAAGGAAGGACACACAGAAAGCTTTTTGAGAATCTTGGCTTCATAAAAATTTGTCCAAAGTATTGGTTTGACCCCTATAGAAATCAGAGATTGAAGAAAGCTCTTACTAGATTAATAACCAGGAAGGAGCAATCTTATTTTGTCCTTTGTAAAGCAGAGTAAATGAATTATTTTTATGAGATAATCTCTGGTTCTGTGTTAAAAGTTTCATTATATCTGAATAAGCTTAAATTCTGAGTGATTTCTAATATTCTATATATTTAGTAAGGCATTCTCATCTTACATGTAAGTGTGGGTGGGATTTTATTGCCACTGTCAGCAGCATCAAAGATTATTTTCCTGCTTTAGATTTTGTTCTTGTTTATCATATGCTTCATTCTGTCTCTCATATTTATCACTTGCATTTCCAGCAAGAACAAAGAAACACCATTATCTGGCATCTTAACACTAAAAGCCCAATTTTTTTCTTTTATTTCAAAGTCTGCTGAAACATTCTTCAGTTCCCATGTTTTCCTTCCAAAAATGTTTCAGCTAAAATGAAACATGAGACTTCATTGCAGAAGTCATTAAAGCAGTGTCTGCAGCAAATCTGAGAATCACAAAGACATAAATCCTGTTATTCTGGAACCGCGAAGGAAGCAAAGGTCACTTAGAAGTCTGAATATCCTGCCTAGCTTTTAGGAATTAGACTCAAAGGATTAAGTCTAGAAAGTGATGAGATATATTTTAGGATATAATTGTAAGCATTAATTTTGATGACTCAATCTACAAGAATAAGCATTGCCAAAAAAAGGATATTCAGAAAGATAGTGTTGCCTACAATGTATTATAGCACACATTTACCTATGAAAGAGTCAAACTGATCCACCTGAAAAGTCTCATATAAATTACAAATCATGGCCAGGTATTTTAATTAACAGGACAAAAAAATGGTAAGAGTGCATGCACATAAAATTCCAGAATAAGAAATTCCAAACAAATACTGAATTTTTGTGACTTTTTGGTCATATGTCAATGATTAAAATATTTCAAAGTATTCTTAAAAAGTAGAAGGAAAAAAAAAATCCTTGTGGCTGTTGACCTAAGAAGAAGGCATCCACCTTTGTATTTCTAGTAGTTTTCTTAATTGTCCAAGATTAGGTATCTAGTTAAAGATAAATGAATGCAGTGTGAAAGGGGAATAATATGAAAAAGAACATAATGTGACAATATGGATGCAATGGTCAAGAATGGCTGTTCAAATGTTAAAAGAAGTAGGAGCATGGATAAAGAAAATGTGGTATGTACATACAATGGAATCCTAAATTTATACATATCCATTGGAAATGAACATATAAGTTTATGAAAAGAAACAAGAAGGTTTATTCGTTATAGCCCCAGAATGGAAATAATTCTATGGTAGGTTGAATTACGTGCCACAATAAACACATGTTCTTTACCTAAATCTGCACCCCTGTCGTGTGAACCCGTTGTAAAAAGGATCTTCAGAGGAAGTTATTTTTAGTTAAGTTGTGGCACACTGAACCAGGCTGGGCATTAATCTGGCTTACTGGAGTTTGTGGACATTAATCTGGATTATGGAAGTCTTTATAAAGTGAACCCAGAAATCACAGAAGGCAGAAAGGATAGGACATCACCATGGGTGACAGGAAAGTCAAAGAAACTGAAGGATTGCTGGCAGTCAACACCAGAATGTTAGAGTTTTCAAGGATAAAAAAAGTCTTGCCAATATCTTGATTTTTTACTTTTTCTAGCCTCAAAGCAATTAGCCAATAAATTCCTATTTTTAAGCTAAATTCCATTTGTGGTATTTGTGATAGCAGTTCTGGTAAACTAAGGAAACCCCAAATATCCATCAACAGGACTTTCAATAAACAAATTGTGGTATATTTATACAATGGGAGCAAACTACAAATTCCAAAACATGCTGGATATATCTCTTAGATTTTGATGGAGCAAAGTAAGCCAGACACAAATACAATGAAATTATTGTATAATTCCTTTTATATGAAGACAGAGAGAAACAAAATTAATTGGTAGAGAAAGAAGTCAGAATATTCATACTATCTCTCAAGTGTGGCTGAGAATTGACTGAGAATGAACAGAAGGAAATATTTTAGGATGGTTGAAATATTATATTTTGAATGGGTGGTATTATGTGGCTGTATATGTGAAACCCCACATTTGGTAGATTTGAGGGCACATTTTGCACTTTTTGTACATTTTTATACTTCAATTTTAAAAAGTAGGGATCATTATGAGACCCATACTAATCAGGATCTCAAACACCAAAGATAGAGAGTCCTGAAATCAGGAAAAGACATTCATCATGTACAAGGGATACCCAGAAAGATTAAGTACTAATCTCATCAGAACCTATGTAGGCAAGAAGGCAGTGGTGTGATATATTTAAGATACTGAATGAGAAAAACTGCCGCAAAGAGTCTTACATCCAGCAAGATTGTATTTCAAAAATGAGGGTAAGTTTAGAACATTTATAGATAAACAGAAACTGCAAGAGTTAGTAATGAAGAGAAAGGCTTTGTAGGAAATGCTACAGGGAATGCTACAGCTTGAAAAGAAAAGACAGGAGAGAGAATCTTGGAAGAGAGTCCAGAAATGAAAATTATATCACTAAAAGTGCTAAAAATATAAAAAGAGTGGTAAAAATGAGATATGACAGATAAAACGCAAAGATCAAAATGGATGAGGTAAGAATGTCTATACAGTAATAACATTGAATGTTACCATTAAATTACCCAATCAAAAAACATGGACTATCAGAATGGAAAAGAAAATATAAGTCATCTATATGCTGTATATAAGATACAAATAGATTGAAAGTGAAAGGCTGGAAAAAAACATGCCATGCATGCAGTAACCAAAAAATAAAACAAAACAAAACAAAAAAGCTGGAATATATTGGATAAAACAGACATTGATAGCAAGGCTGTTATTAGAGACAGGGAAAGTCATCATATACTAATAAAAGGGGCAATTTACCAGGTGGAAAGAAAATCATAAATATATATACACCTAACCAGGATGTTCCAAATTACATGAGGCAAACACTGGCAAAACTCAAGGGAAAAATAGATGTTTCTACAATAATAGTTGGAGACTTCAATATGCCACTCTTATCATTGGATAGATCATCTGGGCATAGGATCAGTAAAGAAACAGAGAACTTGAATAATATAATAAGTGAACTAAACCTAATAGATATATACAGAACATTGCACACCCAAACAGAAGGATATACATTCTTCTCAAGTGCTCATGGATATTTCTCCAAGGTAGACCACTTGTTGGGTCACAAAGTAGGTATCAATAAATTTAAAAGATCAAAATTATACAAAGCACTTTCTCTGATCATAATGGAATAAATCTGGAAATGAACAACAGGCAGAAAAAGGGAAAATTCACAAATATATGGAGAGCTAATAACACAACATTAAATAATCAATGGGTCAAAGAACAAATTGCAAGACTAATCAATAAATATCTTGAAATCAATGAAAATGAGAACACAACATATTTGAACCTATGGGATGCACTGAAAGCAGTGGACCATAGTTAGTGGTAATAGTTTGATCATGTTCTTTCATAATCTATAACAAATATTCCACAACAGGGTTAGGTGTTGGTGGAGGGCTGATGCATGGGAATTCTGCACATTATGCATGATTGTTTTGTAAGCGCACAAAAACAATCTAATAAAAAAATCTGCATACAAATCCTGAAAAAATAAGTAGAAACTGTATCTCACGTGCCTATTTAAATGTTTTGCCCATTTTAATTGACTCTGAGTTCTAACTTTTGTTTTTCAAAACTCTTCTATATTAGAAGCTTTATATTGTGAATGGTGTCATTGACTATATGTGTATGGAGAGTGTATTTGTGTGAGTGTGTGAAATATTTTTCTCAATTTGTGACATGCCAATGCAGTTTATAAAGTAGTTTTTGATGAAAAACATTCTTCCTTTTAATAAATTAAAACTTGGCGTTTAAAAAAAAAAGAATGCTGTAGAAGTCTATAATTGCTCAAAACAATATGCCTCTAGGGAATCAGAAAGGAAACTGTGAGGTTTTTAGCCTCCTTTGCTTCCCTTAGCAATGATCTTTGGAATCATTGATCCTTGGAAAGTGACAAAAGCTTTTAATTATTCCACATATAACACATTTCATTGGGTGACATGGTGTACCTTACTGCTCTGCCCCTGCCTGGGCTGTATTGGGTCCTTGTTTACCAATAACATACCCAGAAAGGGTTTTCATTATATATTCCCCAGTGGATATGCTAATGCTAGGACTCGATGTACAATCAAACATTTTCTCTTCCATTCCTTCACTATTCTTAAACTCCCTCTGCAAGTTAGGGAATAAAGATACATATGCTCAGCTTATTAGATGGTAAAATAGAGGTTTAAGCATGCAGAACCTTATGTAATCTGAAAGCTACAGAGTGCCATTGAAGAGGTATAAGCAAGTGAGCAAACTGCTCAAAATTGAGGGTTAGAAAGATTAAACTGGCAATGCTGCCTGGATGGGGAGAGACCATTTAGGAGAAAATTACAGAAATCCAGGCATTAAATAATGAGGGCCTGGATTAACACCGTGATAAATGTCATTTAGAGGAGGAAATGGTTATAAACCACAAAGGAGAAAAGAACCACGTCAGTATCTGGTGGTTTATGGTATGAAATGTGTGAAGCACTAAGCTGGGGCAGCCACTCTTCTAGATTCTGGTTAATCTGCAACCGTTTAAAGTGTTTTACATAGATTAATTTTTTTAATCCTTATCAGAATCCTGTCAGGAAGATATTATCAACCCCATATTACAAATGGGGAAACTTTGGAACAAAAAGTCTAAGCAACTTACCAAAAATCATACAGCTGGAAGTGGCATAATGAGATGTCACCTAGACCAAATGGCCTCAGGTCATCTTTACCTTGTAAAGAAAAAAAATTAAGAGTTGCCCAGGCCAATGGCTGCATTGAAGGAGGTCAGGGAAGGGGCAGGAAGGTAGAAATAATGGCCCATCAGAGAGAGGACATATTTAGAAACTAAAGGCTAACTTCTTAAGCCTGGAAAAATTGGTCAGGACTGATGAAAGATGAGGCCAACATAGGTAGGATGAACTGGATTATGGAAAGCCTTGCATGCCATCCTTAAAATGTTTTGCTGGAGATCAGATGTAGCTCAAGTGGTTGAGCACCTGCATCCTATGTATGAGGTAATAGGTTCGATCCCTGATACCTCCTGAAAACCAACCTACCAATGAAAAAATCAAACAAAATAACCCTCATTGGGGAACAGATGTAGCTCAGTGGTTGAACACCTGCTTCCCATGTATGAGGCCCTGAGTTCAACCCCCGGTATCACCTTAAAAAAAAAAATTGTGCTTTATCATTAAGATTGAAATTACTTGAACTATCGAACCTATGAAAGTTCAAAAAGACTTAATTCCAAATCTAAACTGTTGAATATGACATTGGGTTAGTTAGGTAGTCTGACTCATTTACCTTAACTTTGTGGGTTTTTTTAAATTTTTATTTTTAAAGAAGTTTTAGATTACATAAAGGTTGCATAAAAAATTTAGGGGATTCCCACGTGCCCCACCCCTCACTCTCCCACACTTTCCCACATTAACAACATCCTTCATTAGTGTGGTACATTTGTATATTTATTTGTTTGTGTGTTTTAAGTAGAGCGAGTTGGCAAGGATTAAACTATCAAAAAGTAATCAATATGCTTACACTTTGCTGCATTCTGCAAAGGATCAGAGGTCTGAGGTTGTTTATAAAATACATACAGTACAAGAAAAAACAGAAAGTAGAAAAAAGAAAAGAACTTAGTATCATTGCTTCTGTTGGTAAGAGAAAACCCAAGCAATCCTTAATAACAGGTACAAATTGTAATTACCTGTTACTGCAAATGTATCTATTCTTTAGTTCCAACTCCAATAGAGCTATACTTGGCATTCCTTTTAAATGTGATGTAGGAATGATTCATAGCCACTAGGTTTTTTCTTTGGACAAGAAACTGGAATTCATGTCCAGCTAAAGAGGTAATAAAAGCAGATGCAGAAAGTATGAAGAAAGGAGATTTGAATGACACAAGGTGGAAGGTAAGCAAATTGTACAAAAAAATGTGATTTTAACTCTGAATTTCCTCCAAAAACCTCAAAATAAATGAACTATTGAAATCTTGCAAAGCCAGTCTGTTTCCACGGGAGAATATGTTGAGCTTGTTCTCTCTCTACCTCCTTATACAGAAGGTATTACGGATATGAAGTTAAGCAGTGTCATGGCGATTCTCCTCTAGCACAGCCCCAGTGGAGCAGGAGTGAATAGTGAGGTTAAGAGGAAGAAACGAGATGACGAAGCCTCACTTTCAAGATATTAGGGTGTAACTTGCATCCCTCCATAAGCATTACAGCGTGAGCATTACGACAGTACATATTGGGAAGAGACTAGGTCATGCAACTACAGTTGCACCTCGTTTGCCACAGGAAAGGTTTTTGCCTGTTTGATTTGATTTTCTTCTTGCTTTAATGGACTGATCCCTCCCATAACTTCTTTCCATTTTAACTAAGGCTGTGCTTCTACATGGTAGGTGAGCAGATGAACTGGGCCATTGCACAGCCAATCTGTCTGCTTCCTGATCAATACTGCCTGCTGCAGTCAAATTGATTATACAGCAAATCTTTAGACAACCAAAATTAACAGACTACAAGGTTTATATTTTTTCAAATGTATGCACAACTGCCACTTAATGTGCTAAATTGATCAATAGACAATACTTACAACTTTGATTTGTAGACCACTGAAGCAGTTTGAAGCTTTGTGTGGATCCCCAAAAAAGATCATGTTCTTGAAGCTAATCCATTCCTGTGAGTGTGGGACACTTTAATCGGATTGGATTCAGTTGGGGGCCTTTGATTGGAGGCATGACTTCAGTGAGGCATGACTCAGGGTGGGTCTTGGTCCTCTTTCTGAAGTCCTCTATAAATAGAAGACTAAAAGCTGAGAGACACAAAACAAAAGCTGCAGAGATGGAGAGAAGAAACCCAGGAGCTCAGACAGGAACCCGGGAGAGAGGAAGCCACAGAGGGAGCAATCAGAAGCTGATAAAATGAGACACAGAAAAGAAGCAGATGCCTCATGGAAGGAGTCCAGAATCAGCTACAGCTGAGAGAGCAGTTTTGATGATGCCTTGACTGGGGCATTCTCACAGCCTCAGAGCGGTAAGCTTGTAACCTCATAAATTCCCAGCAGCCTTTTAGCAAACTGAAACAAGCACTTAAAATTATTGTTTTGTGTTTTCCCCCGGTCCTCTCCTTTTCTTTCCATCCTTTTTTTCCTTTTCCTTCCTTCCTGCCTCCTTTGCTTAGTCTCTTTAGTTTCTCTCATTCCTCATTCCCCAGTGCACCTGTGTGTGTACCCATTGTGTACCTCTCAGCATTACGGATTTGTTGATCCACTACCATGCACCTATGGTAGGAACTTTCCTTCGTACCTTCATGACTTTCCTTCATAAAAGTGAAAGGAAAAAAATCAAGTTTGCACCTCTGGCTCTTTGTATTTATTTTGATCCAGGTTTCAGCTGCCATTTTGACTGCATGGGCTGGTTATATAGGAAGAACTCTGTCTCAGCAGTCAGTGTATTGAACACTTGATAAATTTTCTACATCTTTTCTCTCCAGTTGAAGTCTGGGATATTGGCAGAAGAGGACATGGAAGAAATTTTGTTTGCCGTAGCTAATCTTACAGTTCATTAGCACCTTAGTGTCTAGTAATCTCACTTCATTAAATGTGTTTATTTGGTAATGTCAGCTTTCCTTTTGAAATGTCTTTAAATACTAACCCTTGTCCCTTTAAGGCCGGTGCTTCACAAAGTGAAGAATAAAATTGTGCTGCAACAGGCAAGGGGATCATTTGTGCTTTAATCTAAAATGAGCAGCCCAGGGTCATTTGGATTTTTCAGATTGAGAAATTAAAGCTCTGATCTCATGCTGTGGAAATATAATGTAAAACTTGCAGTTTAGTTTTAGGGAGCTCATTTTATTTAAAAATTTATGATTTGTCCAACCTAGGAAAAGTCTATTTTATTTTCTTGAATTCAGAATTAAACCAGTTGTGCCAATGGTGGTACTAAGGTATGAATAAACACATTAAAAGAAAATTTAAAAAAAAAAAGAAAATTAACACAGTAATTTGGGATCTCTCTTATTTATTAAGTGAAGTACTGGAAAACAGATATTCCTCACAGTCATATAAGCACATACCTCCCAGCATCTCATAATATATGTAATGGTGAATTCCTATCACTAAAGTATAAGCTTAGGGCTCATTGTGATATGATGCCTGTGTCCTCTAAGTTATTATTCATCTGATAGTGGGCATGCACTGTTTCATGATAATTATTAATTCTTTAGTTATACTCTCAGTCAAATAAGCAAGAAATAGCCAATTCTAAGAAATTCAAAATGAAGTTCAAGTTCTTTAATTTCCAGGGCTTAATAATAAATATCGTAACAGAACACTGTTTTATTCTTTTGGTGAATACTATTCCTAGCAGATCCCTACTGTAGATTCCGGTTACTTGCAGAATAATTTAACTGATACCTTTCAAAGAAAAAAGTTTTGTGAGACTATTTCTCTTGTTTTCTCCTGCAGTAGTTTATTTAGGCAAAATGCACCAAGACCTTTGAATAAAGTTACAAACTAAATTGTTTATATATTATAATATATTCTTCTGAAACAGCACATTTACTAGTTTTCTGTTTTTACCTTCTCACTTACATTTATTCAAACTTTCTTGCTCAGAGATATCACCAATCTTTCTGGCTTTATATACCCAATAATTATTTCTTGAAAACACTTCCTTTAATTGAATGTCTTAACAAAATGTTTGAGGAAGCAGAACTCTTATCTTTAATATATATTACACAGAAAATCTTCAATAATTACTATTATGATTATAGCAGATGTTTGTCTTCTTTTGTTGTCTCTCTTTTTTTAATATCCTCAGTAAAGTAAGGTAGGATAGTGACAGGATATCTCTGTAGTATTTTAAAGAAATAATAAAAATCACAGAGAAACTAAGCACATAACTACCAACAAATGTTAAGGCACAATAGTGACATATTTTTAAAGAATTAAATTAATACATTCAGAATAAGAACTTATGCTTTTATAGGCTTGCATATTGTGCTGGAAGTATATTGGTTGGTTATTCATTTATACAGCAGATATTCAGTGAACATCTATTATGTGTGAGACACTAATTATGGGCTGGGGATCATCCTTTTTAGTGATGAAAAAGCAACTTTTGAGAGAAAAATTTCACATGGGAAATATATAATGCCTAGTGAAAAACCAATGTTTTTATTGAGAGTCATCACAATTTTTAAAAAAATCTTTATAGAATACAAAACTTTCTGTTTGCAAGCAGCAGGAAACTACAGATACAATGAGAACTAGTTAGGCTTAGATTCTGGAAGGTCAAAGATCAAAAAAGATGTTCCGATTTATGCAGCACATTTACTTTGAGTAAAAGTGTTGATTATGTGTTTATGGAGAAAGCTGAGAATTTGGGTCGCACCCATTGTGGGCTGGTGGTGAGGTTCAGAATAAGACAGCAAAACTTTGTGCAGACACTTTGGAGAGGGAGGCTCAAAAATAGAGCTGGTAGTTGTATTGATACATTGGCCAAATTCTGGACATCAGAGGTTGGAAGATTAAAATCCTAAGAAGAAAGACTCTGGAACGAAGAGTAGGACAAACAGCAGTCTCCTGAGACAAAGATTAGAGCTCCGTGACCGTAAGATAAAAGATCTCTAATTAAAGCATCCAACTCTGTGTTGAGAACCTAGAGGGCCAGGTGTTAACCAGAACAAGACTCACCAAGACAACATGCCAGCCACTATCCACTACCGTCTCCGGCTGGATTATAGTGGGCAGCCTCTCATCTATTATATTAAAAAATGGAGGGTAGACTCCTCTCTGGAAGAAGACAGCCTTACCATACAGTTTTTATACATAATTTCAAATTTATTCAGAAATTGATTCATATGCCATAAGACTAGCAGCATGCCTAAAATAGAAGAGCAATAACAGATAACATAAACAAATCCACAAATATTCAAGATATTGGATTTAATTATAGTAAACAACAAAGCTGAGATCAATAGAGAAAAATATAGAAAAACATGAAGACAAAGATGAAATATGGAAATATAATCAGGTAATTGCAGTCTTTAAAATGAGTTTTGTTTGTTTGTTTGTTTTTTGTTTATTATTATTGGAATAATGAATGTGCCCTGGGAATGATTGGAGTGATGAATGCACAAATATGTGATTGCACTGAATACCATTGATTGTACTCTTTGGATGGATTTATGTTTTATTAATATATAACAATAAAATAGATTTGTTAAAAAACAATTAATATTATATATATTATATATTATATAGAATATAGAATAGAGAATGCAAGTATGTTTTTATATTCTAAGATCAATCAATGTAATTCACCATGTGAACAGAAGACTAAAAGGAATGAATAAAGGACCATTTCAATAGATGCAGAAGTATTTGGCATTATTCAATATCTATTCATGATTTTAAAAATAATTCTTAGCAAACTGGAAATAACCTGGAAGAAGGCATCTACAAGAAACTTACATCTAACATCATATTTAATGGTACCAAGGCAAAAATGTCTCACACTCTTATATAATACTATACTGGAAACATTGTGCTGTGCAATAAGCCATGGAAAAAGAAGTAAAATGCAGACAGATTGGGGAAAAATAAAATTTTATTTATTTTCCCAAAGCCATGTCTACATAGAAAATTGTAATGAATCTACACAAAAGTGTACTAGATCAAATAAATTATTTTTCATGGTTACAAAATACAAGTTTATTATTCAAAAGTAACTTGTAAATGTATATATTATCAATTAATATTTGAAATAGAAATTAGAAACAAATATATAATTTGCAATAGTTCTGAAAATATGAAATATTTAAATGAAATCTAACAAAATATGTGCAGAATTTGTATGATAAAACATAAAAACATTGATGAAAGTACTCAAAGATCTAAGTAAATAGATAGCTATACCATGTTCTTATATTGGAAGATTCAAGTTTGTTAAGATTTGAATTCTTCCCAAACTAACCAATAAATTCGAGGTAATCCCAATAAAATCTCCAGCAGAATTTTTTTATAAATTAGCTATCATATTCTAAATATTATATGGGATGGCAAAGAAACTGAAGTAGCCAAAACAATATTGAAAAAGAAGTACAAATTTGGAGGAGTCACTATACCTAATTTTTTTTTTTTTATTATAGGTAAAAATCAAAATTCTCACAATACATACAAACATTTGCAAAATGATATATAAATATATATGAATATATGTGTATTTGCTTACAAAAATGTTATATATATATATATATATATATTTTTTTTTTAAGAGTGGACTATACCTAATTTTAACACTTTAGTATAAATCAACAGTAATCCAGACAGCACAGTATTGTAGTATTACAAAATCAACTCAAAACGGATCAAGAATTCAAATATAAAACCAAAAACCATACAGAATCTTAAAGATAACCCAGGAACAAAACTTCATGATATTAAATTAGGACAATATTTCATAGATACAACACCAAAATGATGGTCTACATATAGGAAAAAAAGGATAAATTCAAATTTGTCAAAATTAAGAACTTCTGCTTCTTGAGAAACGTAAGTAAGAAAGCTAAAAACAATCCACCAAATGCAAGAAAATATTTGAAAATCTTATCAAATATAGGAATGTATCCAGATTACTTAAAGAAATCCAAAAAAACCCTCAATAATAATAGAAAAACTCTTAAAATAATGGACCTAAAATGACATAAATGGCAAACAGACCCATGAAAATTTCTTATCATTAGTTGTTAGTGAAATGCAAAGTAAATCCACACTATGATAGCACTACAACCCTTAGAATGGCTGAAAACCAGCAACTCATAAATGTTGACATACCGAGTGTTGACAAAGATGCAAAACAAATGATTTTCACATATATTTCTGAAAGGAATGCAAAGTGGGTTCAATTACTTTGGAAAACTTTGGCAGTTTCTTAATAATGTTAAGCATGCGACCCAGCAATCCCACTCCCAGAAATTTATCCAAGTTATGTGACAATCTATGTTCACACAAAGCATGTATGTAAATGCTTATAGTGGTTCTACTCATTACTGCCCAAAATGGTAACAACTCAACTCAAATATCCCTCAACTAGGGAATGGATAATTAATTTGTGATACAGCCACAAAATGAATTGCTACTTAGCAGAAACTGTTAGCATATGAAACAACCTGGATGAATCCAAAATGCCTCAAGCTAAGTAAATGAGGGCAGACTCAAAAGAATAAGTACCATAGGATTCCCTTTATATGAATGTGGAAAAGAAAAACTATTTGGACAGTAAAATGATTAGTGTTTGCCAGAGGGTGTGGGGAGAGATTGACTCTGAGGAGGCATGGAGAAAACTTTTTAATATTATAGAAGAGTTCATTATTTTAATTGTTGTGCTGTTTACATGACTCTCTACATTTGGTAACAGTTGTAGAAGTGTGCACTAGAAAAGGTGGATTTTACTGTATCTAAATTAGATCTTAGTGTATAAAATTAAAGTAATTTCAATCAGTGTGTTTCCCCATTTTATAGAAAAAATCATATGATATATTAGTTAATACAATAAAAACATTTGACAGAAGTCAACATCCATACATGATTAAAATAAGACCTTTTAGCATTTTAATATTAGAAAGGAACTTCCTTAAAAATAAAAAGCATCAACATAAAACCAACAAAAAAATGTTAGACAAAAGGTGAGCTATTTCATAACTTTCCTTGAAGTCAGAGCAAATAACAAATTAGAAGTTTCTCTACCACCAATCTTTTTTTCTCATTTTACTGGAGGTCCAGCAATTGTAATTGGTAAGAGAAAAAAATAAAAAGTTTAATTACTGGAAAAAGTAGAAATAAACCTGTCACAATTTGCATTTAATGTGATGTGCACTTTAAAAATCTAAAGACTTTCAAAGAATCTATTAAATTTAATAAGTGAACTAGCAAGTTCAGTGTAAATATAAAAATTATTTTATTTTTATATATCAGATACAAATAGAAATGAAATTAAATGTATATATATATATATATACAGTTTGCAACATCATCATAAACTTCATATAAGTACCAATAAATGTAATGAAAGATGTGCAAAACTTCTACATTGAAGAATTCAAATTACTATACAGAGAAATTTAGAAATACCTAAATAATTGGAAAAATAGAGCATGTTCAGGTAATGGAATAAACAATGTTGCTAAGAAGTAAAATCTCCTTACAATGATTTATAGATTTAATGCACTCCTTTTCAAAATTCACAGCATTTTTTTGTGGAAAGTAGCTGATTGTAAAATTTATATGGAAATCAGCATGGCCCAGATATCCAAGACAATCTTGAAGAAGAATACACCTTGAAAAATCATATAGAAGACATCAATATTTATTTGATATGATGGCAAATAAACCAGCAGAAATGTAGCAAAACTAACAATATAGCAGCATAGGCTGTCTAGAATCTGTATCACACATATATGATAAACAGAGGTGCAGTGGAGTATGAGTGGCCTTTGTATTAAATGGTCCTGGGAAAATTGAATTTCCATCCCTACTGCACACTTTACATAAAAATCTCTTTCACGTGGAAAATAAATATAAACGTGAAAGATGAAGCAATTAAACTTTCCAACAAATCACAAGAAAATATTTTCACGACCTCCTGGTTGTCAAAGACAACTTATAAAGAACAGAAGTGCTAATATAATGGGAAAAAATGATTAATGGAAACTTATTAAAATTAAGACTATCATTTCATCAACAGTTGATGTGAAAAGAATTTAAGAAGAAAAAATGAACAGATTAGGGGAATATATTTGTATGACATAAAACTGAAAAAGAACTTGTGTTTAAAATATATAAAGAAACCCTAAAAACCAATATGCAAAAAGAGTAGGAAGACCAATAGATGAATGGTGAAAAATTTAATAAGTACTTCATAAAATAGGGTATTCAAATGATCAATGGACACATTAAAATAAAAAAAGTTCTCAACGTAGTCATCATAAAAATGGACATTCAAAAATTCCAGCCAGAATGAAATAATTGGAACAGCTTTGCCCACACTCTGTAATTAGTTATAAAACTGGAAAAATATATGAAAAAAATATTTTCAGCCTTCGGACAACACACAGAAAAAGATGGTGACCACTGAGCTGAAGATGAGCACTAAGATCTTCTCAGTTTTCTGTAAGAAGGCAAATTCCAAGCCACCACATGATAAAGGGGATACCCAAGCAAGGCTCAACATAGGGAAACCTAAAACACAGGGTTTTGTGAGCAGAGTGCTAGAAGGGCGGAGAGTATGCACAGATTGAGCTCCTAAACTCTTCATGACGTTCTCAAGAGTCTGGGGCTGATTCCCAAACTTTGTGTAACTGCACAAGGCTGGCCAGAAAGCTGAACAATCCCTAGACCTACCACATTAGAAAGGATTCATTAAACACATGGGGCATTCAGTACAGACAATAAGTCACAGCTTAGTTAAAGGACAACCCCAGTTTGGAGCAGGGTTTCTCAACCTTCTCGACTATCATGGGTGACGTCCAGTGTATTTTAAGATGTTTAGCATCAACCCCTGCCTTTAACAGTAGATGCCAGTGATACCCTCTAGTTGCCACAGACAGTAATGTTTACAGACATTGTCAAAGGTACTTTGGAGAACAAAATTGTGCCTGGTTAAGAATTACTACCCTAAAGTAAAAGGTTATTCTAGCCCTGCCTTAAAAAGTAAAACTTAAAACTATGCTTCAAAAAGATCATTTATCTACAAGAAACTAAACAGCTTGGAAAGTATTAATTAAAAGAAGACAATGAAATGCATAAAACAGCAATGTTACATTCAGGAGCTCTAGTATTCTGTCATACATTACTGAAAATGTGAAGAAGCAGGAAATTGTAACTGATATACTGAGAGGAAAAGGAATCAATAGAAACAGAGTAAGAAATGACAGATAATGGAATTAGCAGACAAGGAATTTCAAAGGACTCACATAAATACGCTCAAGGATTTTAAAAATATCATGAATATAATAAGAGAAATTGGAAATAAATTAAAAAATTAAACATTGATAAATGAAAAATAAAGTGTCTGAAATGAAAAATGATACTCACAGGCTTAAAAACAGATTAGACACTGCAGAAGATAAAGTCAGTTTACTTGATGTCATGAAAATAAAATTTATCCAAACAAAAGCACTCAGTAAAAAAAGTGACAGAAAGTAATTAACAGAGCCTCAGTAACCTAGGAGAAATATCCCAATTAGTATAATATACATGGAACTGGAATCTCAGAAAGAGGTGTGAGCAGAAAATATAGCTGAAAAAAAAAGTCCATATTTTACCAAATCGATTGGAAAATATAAACCTACATATCCAAAATAAGTCAATAAACCCCAAATAGGATAAATATAAAGAAAGCTACACCAATGCACATCATTATTGAATTGCTTAAAGTGTTATTAAAAAGAATATCTCAAATCCAGCCAGAGAAAATGTAGATCACATTACATAAAGGAGAACACAAATAAGGTTGAGTACAGACATCTTGTACAATGCAAAAAGCCAGAAGGAAACTGAATAACATCTTGGAAGTAGTAAGAGAAATCTAAAATTATAAAGCTAGAGTTCCCTATCCTCCAAAAGTATCTTGCAAAAATGTAGCCAACAGACTTACACACACACACACACACACACACACACACGCATGAATAAATATCTTAAAGAAGATCTTCAGGCGGAAGAAAATTGAACTAGAGAGAAACTTGGAGCTACACAAAAAATTGAGTGAGCCAAAAATTATAAAAATGAGCATAAAAAGAAAAGAATTTTTTCTCATTTTAAAAATTACTTTAGAAGAGAATTAACTATTTTATTAAAAGGCAATAATTATTAATTGTGGGGTTTTTTTGTTGTTTTTTTTTACCGGGAGGTCCCGGGGATCAAACCCATGTCCCTCCATATGGGAGACAGACGCCCAACCATTTGAGCCACATCCATCCCCCTAATTGTGGGTTTTGACCATATGTAGAGTCACTATATGTGATAACAGTAATACAAAGGATAGAAGGGGGAATGGATTTCTATTGCTCTATATTTCTTTTTTATATGTGAAATTATAGGATATTATTTAAAGATAGACATTGATAAGTTAAAGACACATATTGTAAACCTACAATGCTAACAATGAAAGAGGTTGAGCTAGTAAGCCAATAGAAGAGATAAAATGGAATACTAAGAATATTCAGTTAATCTAAAAGAAGGCAAAAAAAAAAATAGAAAAAGATCAATGAATAAATGAGAACAATTAAAAAATAGAAATATAGTAAACTTGTATTCAACAATATCAATAAGTATTTTAAATGGAAATAGTTCAAACAGTCTATATATAAATCTGAGATGATCAGATTTGATTAAAAAAAGGAAAATTCACTGTCTTCTATATTCAAGAAACCAGTACTTAATAAAAAATGCAGAGAAGTTACAAGTAAAAGGGTGAAAAAATATGTACCTTCAAATACTAATGATGTGGTACAACACAAAGAGTAAACCCTAACATAAACTATGAAATATAGTTAATAATAATAAAACTAATCATGTAAAGCTGGAATCCCTGTATTAAAATCAAAGAAAATAGACTTCAGCACAAGGAATTTTATGATGGGTAAAGAAGAGCACTTCATATTGACAAAAGTTTCAATTGATAAAAATGCAAAACGATCCCAAGAGTCTACACATCTAATAAAAGAGCTTCTAAATACATTAATCAAAATCTGGCAGAACTGCAAAAAGAAATAGACAATCTCACAGTTACAACTGGAGATTTCAAAACTCCTTTCCCAATAATTGATAAAGTAGATATAAAAAAAAAATCACTGTACAAGACCCTCACACAACTATCAACCAATCCGACTTAATTGGAATTTAAAAAGAACCTCAGATCCTCTGCCCTGACCCTAGTGTCTAGATGTCCCTAGAACCCTCAGGAGCCCCCTGGTTGCTTGAGTCAGTTTACTGTGACAGTCAATGAGATCCTGCTGAGACGTGCATAAATGTAATCACTGGAATGACCTCCCAACTCACTTTGAAATCTCTTAGCCATAAAAACTCATTTGTATTTAATATTTCACCCTTACGGTCAAAGTCTTTTTCCAAATGCATCGCTATTTGGAGCTTGGTAATAATCCCTCAGTTCCAGGAATTAAGAATTCAGCACCCTGTCCGTAGGCCTTACTTTGTTTGTAATATAAGCTCCCCAATGTAAGAGAGATAAATTTACTTATAATTTCCTTACACATGACTCTTTTGCCCCTTTTATCTGAACCTATAATTAGCACTATGCTCATTAAATATATGTCCCAGAGACTTAAATCTTCCAGCTGTTCATATGCCGGTTGAGCCCTGAATCTCAGCAAGCATTGCAACATCTACTCTCCAGTTCATTGGATTCACCCAGGACAACTAACAGGATGATGATGATGGAAAATGCCCATTTCAAAAAGCAGAGAGTATCTACAACTGCAAGCAAGACAGTCCATCCATCTGACCCATGGGATCTAAGCCCCGTCTCAATCAGAAACAGAACGGGCATCACCATCTCAAAAGCCACAAAACTGAGGAATAAACAAACATAAGGGGGGAGTGAAACTATGGGCTTACGTAGACTTATGTTTATTCTAGCAATAGAAAACCTTGTATCATTGATATAAAGGCAGTAGCCACCAGAGATTCTGAGGGGAGAGGGATGAATAGGTATAACATGGGATTTTGGGGGGACATTAAAATTGTCCTGCACTACATTACAATGACAGATACAGGCCATTATACATTTTGTCAAAACCTAATATGTGTAATGGCTGCTGAAGGACTATTTAGATTGTAAATGTATATATCAATTATCTATACTTTATGTTGTTTTATTAGGAAATCCACTTAAATCATATTTCTTTTCAAAACCAATAAAAATATACCCATATCATGTTCTCATTTAGAGCTACTAACTTCGAATATTTCTTTCCATGTTCCTTATATTCCTCTGGTTGTACTATATTTGTTCAGTTCCAGCACAAATATTTAGCCCATTTCTGGAGGAGATGCATTTCACAAATTAATGGCTCACTGATGTGAGAAGACAATTGTCTACAAGCCTATCATATTTCTACATGGCTTGCAAATTAAGTCACTGACTGCCCTTTTTTCCCAGATTATCCTTTAAAGGATGTTTGCGTAGTAAACAACTTTGGGAGATAGAGATAGAGTTTCCTGTCAGAACAAAGTACAAGCATGCACTTTGTAAATGCTCATTTTACTACCCATCTAAAAAAAACTGCATTCCCTAAGCTTAGGGCTCCTCTCCTGTAACGCAATGCTCCTGGGCCCATCCCTGCAGCCCTTGTGGGAATGGATGCAAATATTTCTTGCCAGTTATTTTTCTCTGGCCCAGGAGTCTTGTGTCTTTTACCAGCATCCATGCAACTGTGGCAGGTTAACTTTTAACCTAGTAAGAAGAGTAAACATCTCAGACCATTCACAGTTTTTGATAATTGATTGGAAAGCATTTAGGGAAGCATAGGTGGAAATGGACTACATGGGGATAAACAATTCAGCCTCATTATTTGAAAGACCTATACCCTAATCCAGGCTTTCTCAACAAGGTTTCCTTGAGAGAATTAAGTATTACTTCCCTAAGGAATACATATCCATTTCATATGATGAAATAACTGCTTTTCTACACATTTAAAATGGCAGTGGTTAGGTAACATGCTTGGGAGAACTGAGGAAACAGGTATTCATGTGATTTTCTGTGTTTTATGGTGCAGGTGAGGAACTCTGGTTTGCTTCCTAGACATTACCTTGAGAATGCATAAAGGAAAAGGGTTATTGATGCTATTAGGGCAAAAAGTCATACACTCTTCTAGGTGCTTCACATGCATTAACATATTTAAATCTCTTAAGAACCTAATATCACCCCAACTTTTCACATGAGAAAACTGAGGCACAGAAAGGTTAGCTTCTTGCTCAAGGCAAGAGAAATACTAAATGGCAGAGTCAGGATTTAAACCTAGAAATCTGGTTCCAAAGACAATGCTCTTAATCACCATTACTGCTGGTAATTGAATATATCAAAGTCCCGAAAGATCCATTTGCCTGACTTGATTGTCTGAGGTTACATTTTACAAAGCCTATATCCCCGCCCCCCCCCGGCCCCAAGAAATTCTGTTTAGCTTTAACTGAGCAATTCTACCTCTGTTGATTACATTTCCAAAACAAGATAAAGTTGCCACTTCTTCTCTGGTATCCTCGGAATAGTATACCATTTCAACATACCTCAAGCATCTGCCCAAGTTTGTGTGACTGGACTCATCCTTACTCTATTAAATATGACTTAAAGTAAGTCAGCATTTTGTTGGAGTTTTAAATTACTTTTTCTTTTACAACGATGTTTATCTTCCCTGTGTTACTACATGGGGAAGGGATTTTTTTGTAATGGTAGTTTATTACATTTATTTAAATTTTAAGTGGTTTTAAATAACAGGGACTTTAATTTCCCCTCTAGATATAATAATTGGTGAATGACGTTACTTTATGCTGAGATCAGTATGATGGTACAGACAACTCCTTTGGTTTGGATAGGAATAAGCCACTAAGTATATTTGCACAAAGAAATCTAATATTAAAAACAATTTTGATTCTAATGTATTATGTGGATGGGTTTGGATGAAAAGAAAGCTGATCTATCCTTTTAGGAGAAATTCAGGAGCATTTCCTAAGATCCTAAGAATTAAAAATAAGCACTATAGAGTTTGATTTAGGACAACTCTGCTTCTCCAGGACCAGAAACAAAAGTAAAAATACTAGAAGAAATATTGTTCTATGTAAATTCTAGGCCAGGACCACAAACCAGATAACATTTTTCTAGTGCAAATAATATTGTTATATATATATATATATATATATATATAGAGAGAGAGAGAGAGAG
>JAKSZT010053819.1:1342158-1428213 GCA_026826555.1 Tolypeutes matacus | reverse complement strand
ATAGATATAGATATAGATATAGATATAGATATAGATAGATATAGATACACACATACATATTTATTCTTTTAAGATTATTACTTAAGTAGCTAACCTTTACAACCTTCTAAATCACCCTTGATGTCCATTTTAACAATTTCCAATGTATTATAACCAAATAACTTGAAGATTTTACAGTTATCACTTTGTCAGTTACATTTTTAAGTATTGTTATTTGTTGCCATTTTAATGCATAATTCTTGCAATAAGAACTTGAGTAAGGTTAATTTTTATTCTCTATGACTCTTTATTGCTTAGTTATGTCTAGATATACCACACTTCTTTGGCAATAAACATTTGAGTTTGGCTTCATAATGCTGTTGAGGTGTTTACATCATTTATGTCTTATCCATCCATCATGATAATGTCAAGTAAATTTATGGCCCTGGCGCTACTTAAAATGATTACTCTATGAAAAGAAGATTAACCACAAGAAGCCCATTGGTGAAAAAGCAGGTAAGGCTGTTTTCTGTCCTGAAACTAGTCTGGCACATTTGTGATTGTATTAGACTCCTTTCTGCATGGATCAGATAGAACAGTATTGCTTAACGTTGGATAAATATAAGAGAAAGGCAACCTCCTGAGCTCTATTTTCCAATAGTTTTCTTTGTTTTAAGTGATAGATGAAAAACATGAAAGACAGTTTATAATTAATGGCTGATCAATATAAGTACTGAAACTTTAAAGAAAATCTGAATAAATATTGATATTTTATATTTTAAAACTATGGTGTATTTATGGTATTGTTTTTAAATCATTTAAAATAAAAGACCTCAAAGTGCTTGGCAAATTTTAAAGTTTGTTTGAAGCCTTTTCTTAGTCTACTGATAATTCTGTAACACTATATTCTGCCTAAAAAGGTGTAGTCTGAACTTGTCCAAGCCAGGACTGAATTCCATCTAAGGAGATAAGTGCAAAAGCCACCTCCTGTATACATGTATGAATAGGGCTATCTCCTTCTACCCACGTGACCCTGTTCTTGTTTTCGGTTACTATACTATAAACAATCACAGAGAGTTATTGAATCCATTTCTGAAGACTAGATTTCATTTGCCTATAAATCTCACAATTCTATTTACAAAACAGATTCCATTATTTTAAATATCAATATTTGCATTTTAAAAGGATTATTTATTGGTTTGGCATTGGGAGGGGTTGACAGCAGGAAAATAAATTGGAAAGCCAACAGCGAAGGTGAAATAACATAGAATAGCAGAACTCTGGATGCTTGAATATGAGATGAAATTTCTGTTTTCATAATTTCCTCATTTAATGAAAAACATAACAGCAAGAGCAAATGGCCTAAATTGATTTTTTTTTTTAATTAGCTCTCACTTATAAAAGACAGAAAGTTTTCCAAATAAAAGATATTAAGAAAACTCCTTTTTGTTTCAACCGGTTTGCTACCTGATCAATTGAATACACACTCAGGCATTTGGAAAGAACTGCTTGATCAGAAAAGCATGACATTATGAACGATGTGATATTGGGTAAACTTTGTAACTAGAACAAGAACAGATGTTGAAGCAGAGTACAAGAGAACTTCAAGATTTTTTCATGTGTAGCACATCACAAAAAAAGCAGGTGTGTTTTATTCCAATATTTTGCACTGTTTTTTTTTATGACAAATGCCCTAGGAAGTTAAATTTAAAACAGCAGATAACTATTGTTTTAGTTTCCCGGCTGATAAAACAAATGCCATGTAATGAGTTGACTTAAGCAATGGGAATTTATTGGTTCATGGTTTGGGGTCTAGGAGAATTCGAAAGATGAGATGTCAGCAAGGCAATCCTTTAACCCAGGAAGATCTGCAGGAGTGGATTAAGATTAAGAACATGTTTTTTGGGGGGATTACATAATTCTAAACCTCCACAACCATACTGGAATGGAATAAAGGATGTGATCAAATGAGTAACTTGTCTATTGAAACACTTAATTGGCACCTGGGTATGTCACATGGTCATCAACATATAGGCATTTAATCTTATTTTATGGGAGACTTTGTGTCAGGCACTGGGAGATTCAAAAGTAAATGAGATTTGGCTTCTCTTCTTGCTGAACCTGCACTTTGATTTAGGCCATGAGTCACACTAAGTAGCAAAGGAGAAGTATCAGACCTCCTAAGGGATTTTAGAAAAAAGATTGATCTCTGTAACCTTGCTGGTGATGAAAGGTTTTATGGAGGAAATCAGACTTGACCTAGACCATAAAAATGTGCAATAAATAATAATAATATTAGTAATAATAACTCATAATCGATATAATGTTTTATCAGTTTGAAAGTACTTTACTTAGACATTACCTCATTTATCCTTCATGATTGAGGAAGAGTAAGCGTGTTAGTCTGGCACAGGCAGGGTTATTAGGAGAGCAAAGGAAAGCTATTATTACAGAGGAAAGTTGGGGTCAGATAGAAAGGGACCTCAAATTCTAGAAGCAGTAAATTTTTTACTGTGTCTATTAGGTTATTGAAGTTTTTCTTATGCATGCTTAGATGTGTGTGTATATGCTTATAATATTTTGAAAAACAGGTTGAGTTCTTTCTAGGTTGATTTTAATGTGTAGGTTCAGGAAAATTGAGAATACCAAGAATATGTCATTGCACAATTGCCTGATCTTGAAAGATGTGCTAGAACTCTTCTCATAACTGGCAATTTTAAGCTAAAAGACAGAATTCATGCATGTGATCTAATAGTTATGACAAATCCCCCCTCATAGAGTAATTATGTATGTAAGGAGTATTTATTTGTGAAAAAGAAACTTAAAAATCCTCTCAGGCATAGTCCCATATAGAAAATATCCATAGAACTGAGTTTGCTCCATCAATAGAGAATAGTACACACTTTTCATTCAAACATGCCCCCTCAGAACTGATTGTACTCCAAAACTATGCAGTGAACTCTCTGCCAATAGAGCTAGCAGAGTCAGAAAGAAATTATGGAAATGACCTACACTTAAAATAAAATAAAGACAACTAATTGCACCAGTTAATTGCCACAGATAATTACCTGAACTTTTCAACCATTACAAGTGTATAAAACCCATAGTAACAATGTCTAGTGACATAAAGGAAAGCCTTTGTCTTTTTTGAGACATGATGAGTGTGTGTCTCACTCTATGATTTTTCCTATTTTTTCCCTATGGGATATCATTTTATAGTGAATAGATGATAAATGATACTCTGAGCCTTACATGATCCAAAGCTTTCTGAGTTCATAAGATGTCAACTCTTATCTCCACTCATTTTGTAAATGCTAATTACATTTTCCACATAATAGCCATATGATGTCAACATAATTTATCATACGTAATTTTATGAAAGATTCAAGTACTAGAAACTTAGTTAAAGGGGATTTGGACTATGAGACCTCATGGCAAAAAAACAAAGTTGCTTTCAAATATTTGAACATCTCTGCATGAGTTTCAAGTAAAATCATCAAGAATTTCGTTTTCAGGAAACACAACCATTTCTTTTTTGTGAAAAGGGAGTCAAAATTTATTAAGTATGTACTACAGTCCAATTTTAGCAAACATTTTAGTTTTAGCATTTTGTAGTAAATGTTATCTCACATAATTATCTCAATGTTTTTAGAGATACATGCTCATATCCTTATTTTTAAATTCAGAAAGGTGTAATGGTTAGCTCAAATTCATGTAATCAATGTACAACACCAAATTAGTGCTCTTTTGGACATCAAGTTGCTCTTATGTTTCTATTTTATGCCCCTTCCCTTGTCCTACCCATCCTATACACCCCTCAAATAAAACATGACACATGTAATTAGACCTGTGATTCTCATGGTGTTCCCATGAATTCCCACTTGAAAGATGTACATAAAGTAATGGTCTTTAGGGCTTCTTTTCAGTAAATTCTATATTACTGCCAACTCCCTGTACATGCCCACCCCAATCATATATGCATTTATAAATAAACAAAGACTTTAACAGTTGATCCAAGGAAATAAGCAGTATGGAAGAAATAAATGTCTACAGGTAGAATTTCAGGCATTTTCAATATGCCTTTAAAGAGATTATCCTGATATGCAGAAAGGTATTGCTGATGACTCTTCAAATCATATTGATAAAACAGCTTCAATTATTTAAAGATGACAATGTGATTTTGTGTATGTGACCATGGAAATCAGAGGACTCGTTTTTTGGAAGGTGGGAGAAAAAAGTAATGCTCTAAATATTTGTAATTTACTGAATTCTTTCCCTTATATTTTATGATTTGAAACTCATAAAAGTCAGGTATGTATTCCTATTTTCCCATTTTAAGAGAAAACAAACAAACAAGCAAACAACTGAAGCCCAGTAGATGAAGGGACAGACCTCAGATACAGGTGGTGAGTGGTACTATTGGGCCTTACCATTCCATTTCTGGCAGGTCTGGCATTTCTGACCTGGACATGCCTTACATCTCCGCATCTGTAGCCTATAACTATAATGAGAAATAGAGAAAATATAGCCCTTTCTTCTGCCTTTGGAACTCTCACAGCAATTAAATCTTTCTCATGGTTATAAGAGTTTATTTTGATTTAATTTGTAAGACAAAAGGAAGGAAGCCACTTTAAAATGCACTCAATAGTATTTAATGTGGGTAATAGAGAGCATTGGTTGCCTTTGTCTTCTATGGAGAAGACAAAGGGCAGTAGGAATGAATGCAAATGAAATCATTTACATTAGGTGTATATGAAATTCTGTGCTGAAAATGTTGGGA
Source organism: Tolypeutes matacus (assembly GCA_026826555.1). Taxonomy (NCBI): domain Eukaryota; kingdom Metazoa; phylum Chordata; class Mammalia; order Cingulata; family Chlamyphoridae; genus Tolypeutes; species Tolypeutes matacus. Next base: position 1,423,454 of record JAKSZT010053819.1, on the reverse strand, counting down.
GGTTCGAATTTATACTTTAAACAAAAACTATAATGTCATTTCCAGAATTCAGAATAGGCTTGGGAATGCTCTTCCATGGTCATTTCACCATCTTTGATAATAGGAGTTATGGTAATTTATGATGTGAAATTTAAAGTATTTTTTAATGCTTACTTTCTGTGCCCAGTATATCAATAGTAATATTTTTACTTTAGAAAGAATAATTGGAATATATGGTTATTCTAATTTCTTAAGTGAAGGGCTAGAAAAGGAACTCTTGAATTGCAAGGGACAATGAGGTTATTTTGATACATATGAAACTATGACAGGCCAGTGGCTTCTTTATCTAAATGTTTTAACTAATCTTAATCACTGCCAAAACTGCAGTATCATTAAAAGCAGTTAACTGTATTGCCCAGGTTAAAGTTTCTGCACATCAATAGCATAGTGTGTAGGTTTGATTTGTGAAAAAGCAAAGGCATTAAAGATGGAAATGAAAGAAGATTAACTTTTGCATGTGTTTTTTAAAACTCACTGATTCCGAGAAAGGAAAAAGAAACTAAGCATAATGAGCTCCCATTTATAGATTTGTTTCCAGGACTTGGACTTCTCCAGAATCATTTTCTGTAAAAACTTAGTGTAGTGACTGCAAGACTCATTACTTTTAAAAAGCAGATGTGGTTCCAGCGATTGGGCTCCCATCTACCATATAAGATGTCCAGGGTTTGATTCTTGGGGCCTCCTGGTGAAAGGCAAGCTGGCCTGCATGGTAAGCTGGCCCCAGTGGAGTGCTGGCCCAAGCATAGTGCTGGCCGGCATGGAGAGGTGGCACAGCAAGATGAGGCAACAAAAAAGAGACACAGAGGAGAGACAATAAGAGATACAGCAGACCAAGGAGCTGAGGTGGTACAAGTGATTGAGTGTCTCTATCCCACTCCGGAAGGTCCTAGGATCACTTCCCGGCACCGCCTAAAGAGAAGATAAGCAGACACAGAAGAATATGCAGAGACTGGACAGCGAGTGCAGAACGGGGGGGGGGGGGGGGGTAGGGAGAAATAAATAAATAAATAAATCTTTTTTTTTGAAGTAGTATTTATTGAATGTTAAGTTCAATAAAGCAAACTAGCATTGTCAGCCATATGTACCCATAATTCTAGTAGATTCCTAGTTGCATTGGTATTCAATTAATTCTACATCATGAGATTAATATTTTCCTTACTATAAAATCAATATATGATAATTCAAAATATCATAAAATATAAATAAATATGAGGAAAAGCAAAAATAATCTACTTTGCTTCCATAAATGTATAGCTCTGTATATAAATATTTTCTGATATTTTATTACTAAAAATCATGTCATCAAATATTCTAAACTTTCGTCCAAGCACTCAATTTCTCTGACATGGTTTTATTTTTACAGACTTCCTAATGGACTTGTTCATCTTAATAACAATAGTATTTCATAAGCACTTACTATATGCTAGGCTCTGTGCTAAGTAATTCACATGCATTCCCATGAGGTAGGCAATATTTTAACCCCTATTTAAAAGTGAGGAAATGGTGAAAGACTCACAGCCAATTAAGTAGCAGAGCTGAGATAACTATTGTCTCCCCACCTCCTGTCCATCTTTACCAAGGCTTACAAACTAAGTCTATAGGAGACAGCAAGTAGCAGAAGTGTCTGACCCAAGTAGTTTCTAAATTGTTCATGTTGTGCTCAAGTATATTTACTACCCAATTACAGTTCCTTTTAAAAGAAAGCAGGGATCAAATAAACTATGGGCCAAGTAAGGGATAAAGGTCATTAGTTGTCAATCTCTAGCATTTTCTAATAATTTCATAATTAGCATAATATTTTATTTTTCAGTTTTGTATTTTGTTTTTATTTTTTTATTTGTTATTTTTATTATTTTTATGTTTTTGGCTTTGTTTTGGAGGAGCTTTTGGATCACAGAAGAGTCACAATTGTGGCAGAAAAGAATCACTGGTGCTGGGTATTGATGATGGGGGGATGTCTGAGGAAAGGTAAACCTAGGGCTTCCCTCTATGGCATATGAATATATTCAAATGGTCATGGGGCATTGTTTCGGTGAGTGGAGACGACACAATAAACAAAGAATATTGAATTCCCATCCTGGGAATTCCTTCTACATTCTCTAATAAAACAGTAAGAATCCCCCAAGTACATGGGCAGTGTCTAGCAAAGGAGGACAGATCATTACACAAGGCCCTTGATATTAATGGCTGTACTTATGAACATTTTCTCAAGAAATTGAAACATAGCCTAGTATTATATGTTGCCTAAGAGTTACCTCCTTGTTGCTCAAATGTGGCCTCTCTCTAAACCAAACTCAGCATACAAACACACTTCTTTTCCCCCTGGATGGGACATGACTCCTGGGGATAAGCGTCCCTGGCACAGAGGGATTATAACCAAGTGCCAACTAGCAATGCTTTTGGAAATAGACCTTGACCAAAGGGGGAAAATATTAAACACAAATGAGTTTCCATGGCTAAGAGATTTCAGGGTGAGTCAGGAGGTCATTCCAGAGGTTATACTTATACACATCTCAGCAGGATCTCATTGACTGCCACAGTAAACAGTGCCTCAAACAATGAGGCTCCTGAGGTCTCTAGGGACATCTAGACACTAAAGTCAAGGCAGACAATCTCAGGAATTTGGCACTTTGTCAGTGGGCCTTTCTTTGGAATATATGTTCCCCAATGTAACAGAGTTAGACTCATTTACAATTTCCATACACATGATTGTTCTGTCCCTTTCATTTGAACCTATAATTAGCACTATACTTGCTAAATATATGTCTCAGAGACTTAAATCTTCCAGCTGTTCATATATCAGTTGAGCTCTGAATCTCAGCAAGAGTTGCAAAGCCTACTCTCCAGTTCATCGGACTGGCCCAGGACAACTAAAAAAAGGATGATGATAGACAACATCATCCTCAAAACCAGAGTATCTACAACTGCAAGCAAGGTAGAACAATCCATCTGCCCCATGGGATCTACACACCCTCTCAATCAGAAACAGTGGGCATCGCTATTCCAAAATCCTTAAGAATGAGGAATGAACAAACTTAATGGGGAATGTAACCATGGACTTACAATTATTCTAGCAATGGAAAAACTTGTATCATTGATATAAAGGCAGTGGCCACCAGAAGTTCTGAGGAGAGGGAGAGGGAAGAATAGGTAGGTATAACACGGGGTACTTTGGGGTCATTTTAATTGTCCTACTCGACATTGCAATGATGGATACAGGCTATTATATATTTTCTCAAAATCTATAAAATTGTGAAGTCCAAAGTGTAAAGTATAATTTAAACTATAGTCCATGGTTAGTATCAATGCTTCAATATATGCTTATCAATTGTACCAAATGTACCACACTAATGAAAGATGGTGTTAATGAGGCAAAGTGTGGGTCTGGGAGGGGGTGAGGTATATGGGAATCCTCTATATTTTATCCCTGTATTTTTGATATAATGTTTATATAATCTAAAGCTTCTTTAAAAATAAATAATTAACTTTTAATAAAGCATGTTTTGCTGTGTACCTTTTAGAATCCTCACTGGGCTCTGCACTGTATTTGAGATTGAGTCAATAGACAATTGCCCTGCACTAAAGCCTTCACACTGTGATCATATGTTGTGTCACATCTACCTGTCTGTCAAGACAGCCATGATGGTCCAAAAAACAATGAGCATCTAGCATTTCCCTGATTGGCTCTTTCCTTTAAATACTCTATGCCTCTGTGAATTCTGTCCATTTTCCCTACCTAAAATAGTCTTCTTTCATTCCCTCCTGGACAATGGTTATTTATTTTTTAAGAATAAAAGCATACCTCACCAGACATATATAGTCATTTCTGATTCATATTAAAGCACTGTGTGCAGTTAACTCTAACATGACATTATGACTGTTTTTCTAGCACTATTGACAATATTGCTAAGCGAATATAGAAACACAATGGTTGATTCTGTCCTAAGAAGGACAATTCTCTGAAGTGGTTTTGTCTAAGGAGTGTCATCTGAAGAAGTGTTAATATTAAATAATCATATTTCCCAGGCAATCAGATATAGCATGCCTTGGTTTACCTGGAAAAAAAAAATCTTTTGTCAGTCATTTCCTGAGAACATTAAATTAACCTCTCAATAGTGCACTGCGTACCTTCATTCAAAGACTGCTACAGTACTACTTTTGTGGTTCTGAGGAAATCTGTCTTTAAATTTTGCATATAAATTGGATTGGAAATTAAACTTTAAATAACAAAAATGCGAGAAAAAGCATATTCCTTATTTTGTGTTCAAATTTCTCATTGGTTTGTTGAGTAATATATCATATTATATATTTTTTTGCTCATAGAATTGGAACAAATGACTGACCTTTAGTATGCAACTTGGAGGAATGCTGCTGTAGCCACTGCTATGATGTAAACCACAGGGCATGGCATACATTAGAAAGCTAGTTAATCCTAAAATAATATTAAGGCATATAAACTTATAGAAAATTCATCTACTAATCACACATGAATATTTTGTAACAATAGTTGTTGAAGATATATTTATAAATGAACCAATATTTGCTATGATATTATGTTAGAGAATGAAGAAGCTTTGAGGTGAGATGGTGGAATGAAAAGACAGACAAAAAAGATAAGAATAATATTGTCCTTTGTTTTGTGCTCTAGTGCAGACCGTATCTTCTAAATGCTATTCTGATGTTAACGTCCTACAGGTTTTATCAACTGTCTTTTGTTGACTTTGGCATAATTACTTTCTGTTTTCCCTTTTGTCTCAGAAAACTAAGGATTTTAAAAGAATTTAATGGTGCAGATACCTTTAGCACTACCGCCAAACTCCCACTTCCATTCCATGAATGGAAGAGAAATGAATAGCTCTGAACTTGGTCCCATAGAGAAATGTAGAAAAGTAAATTAAATAATGTAATTTGGATGTTCCTGTACAAATCCTAATCCCACATTATAGAAGCAGAGAAGAGAGCTGAACATGAAAATGGACTGTAATTATGTTTTGATTCCCCAGTCAACAATATTTGTTTTCATAGACTTAAATGTATTTAAAGATAAAGGAAGATTCTTCGTGCAGTATCTGATTTAGTCAGTATAAGATTAAAGGGTTACACAATAGGGAAAAATAAATAGCAATTTTAGCAAGTGCCTGAATAAATTTTAGGGGAAGGTATAATGGGATAACTGTCATTTTGTTTATATTTGTATAAGGAAGAGCAAGTATCCATTGATTTAGATCAATCTAGATAATAAATGAAGATCATAAACATGAGAAGTGAGATTTTTTTCCTTCAAATGGATGTTTTTTCTTCTCAGAATCTTTGGTATAATTAATTCATGATTTTAATTCATTTTGTGGGTTGATAGTTGTAGTTATTTCAGGACTGTCGTCCATGTAATTCGTGTATGTTCATTTCCGTTTTCCATAACCATTGCAGACATTATAAATCAATCATTGTATTCATTGTATTCATTCCCACTGAAGTAGACTTTGGCCTCAGTATACTTCTCACCAGAGGGTGGCCAGCTACCATTATTTATTAAGCAGAGTTGGCTCATAAGTGAAAACTGGATGCCATTCTGTCATATATTTGATCAATTCAAGGGCAAGATAATTTTAATTACCATTTTGAAGGAGGGTTGTGGGAAGATAGCAGAGTAGGGAGCTCCAAGACTCAGTCCTTCTACCTATTAAACAGGCAGGAACTGTCTGACACACTATTTTGAAATAACAGAGCTCAGAAGAACACTATCCAGTATCCAGGGAAAAGCGGAAGGAAGATGCTAATAAATTATGGTAAAGAAGAGTAAATTGCTCTTTCTGCATGGCAGCTAACACTACCCATCCCACATTATTGAACAGGCTGCCCTGGGCTCCAGTCCCTAGCTAACTCAAGGTGACAGAATGGGACATGGGGATCCACTTCCCTGGGAAAATGGGTGGGCACAGCTGTTCGTTGATGACAGCTTTTGATCGGTGAGTTTGCATCACTAGGGGCCGGGCTTTTAGGGCAGCCATTGTTTGAACCATCCCTGGGCAGGGAAGGTGGCACAGACTTAACGGTGCTGTGCTTCTCCAGGGTTGCAGGGGGGTGGTATTTAAAGGGCAGCATTTACTGGGCAGACCAGGAAAGCTCAGCTTTGGGGCACCATTGGAGAAGATCTTGTTGCCCTGTCTGATCCCCTCCCAAGGGCATTTTGGAGCCAGTCTGTACCACCTTCTTAGGTCCCTCACACTGTCTTGACTGGGAAAACCTGATTTGAGAGTCTTCTTTAGCATGCCCTCCTCCAAGAGTTTGTCCACCAGGCAAAAGCAGCTTGAGACAATGAAAGAAGTATAAAAGACTATAGAGACCTATAGTGGTGGACAATCTGGGGCAAAGGCCTGCAGGCTTCAAACAGCCAGGAGAGGGGGTGTAAATCCTGGAAAAAGAGGGGACAATTAAACTCCCATAAATGAGATAAGTCCAAAAAAACTTAACAATAAAAGCCCTACAAGGCAGAGGCCCAGAGAAACAGGGAAAACCCTGCACACTGAATTTGCCTTAAGCAGACCTTCCTGACAGGAGGGCTAAAGATTAAGAAAATCTCTGTTTCACCACCAGATAGTAACAAAACCAAGAAACAGACCTCAGGGAATAAATCATATAATTAACATTTTAAAATAAAAAATGCACAGTGTACAATGAAAGTACAAGACAAACAAGGAAGCAAGAAATTATGGCCTATGTAAAAAGAAGAGGATAAAGATCCAGAAAACACCAGTGAAGAAGATGAGGAATGTGGACATTCTGAACAAAACTTTTATAAAATGATCTTAAAAATGCTCAATGTAATGAAGGAAAATATGAGGAAAGAACTAAAGAATATCAGGAAAACAATGAATGAGTAATATGAGAGGGCTAGTAAAGAGAGAAATTTTAAAAAATAACCAAACAGAACTACTGTACTTGAAGACCACAATAACACAAATGAAAAATACCCAGGAGTGTATTCAAAAGCAAGACCCTTGAAATGAGTCAGGCTGAGGAACAGAAAGAAAAAAAAATTATATAAAAGTAAAATTAGCCTAAGACAGCTATGGGACACCATCAAGTGTACCAATATACATGTAATGGGAGTCCCAGAAGGAGAAGAAAGAGAGAAAGGGACAGAAGTACTAGTCAAAGAAATAATGACAGAGAACTTCTCAAACTTAGCAAAACATGTGAAAATGCACATCCAGGAAACACAGAGAATACCAAACAGGATGAACATGAAGGAAAATACAATGTATCATATATGAATCACACTATCAAATGCAAAGGACAAGGAGAGAATTCTGAAAGCTGAAAGAAAATAGCAACATGTTATATGCATGGGAACCCAATAAGATTGAATGCCAATTTCTCATGAGACACTTTGGAGGCAGGAAGGCAGTGTGTTGAAATACTTAAAGTGCTAAAAAAAACAACAACTGCCATCAATAAGTATATGTCTGTTGTGACTCTCTTTTAATAATGAGGGAGAGATTAAGACAGGCTTAGGTAAACAAAAGCTGAGGGAGTTCATTACCACCAGACTTGCCATAGAAGCGATACTAAAGGGAATTCATCAGACTGAACTAGCCATTGGTTCAAAGAAAAGCATAAAGAACTAAAGACCTGTGGTAAAGATAACCATCTGGGTAATTATAAATGCCAGTATTATTTTATTGTATTGTAAATAGTATGTAACTCCACTTCTTACTTCCTACGGTTACTAAAATGCAAATACATTAAAAGTAATGACAAATCTATGTTTTTGGACATACAATGTACAAAATATAAATGGTAACAAGTACAAAAAATCACAGGAGAACAGAGGACTATAGGAAAAGTATATTTGCATGTCGTTGAAGTTAATTTGGTAACAAACCAAATATGATTGCTATTGTTATATATTTAAGATGTTAATTTTTTTTACCTAATTTTTAAAAAATTTTATTGAAGTATATCATTCATAAATGAGCATATATAAACAATAAGTGTACTGTAAAAGTTGTGAACTTACAAAGTAAACATGCATAACATCTTACAGGGGTCCCATACATTACCCCATCAACAATGCCTTGCATTGCTGTGGAATATTTGTTCCAAACTATGCAAGAACATAGTCAAAATATTACTACTAACTGTAGTCCAAATCTTACATTTGGTGTATTTTCTCCCCAACCCTCCCTATTATTTTTTAAAATATACTTTTATTACAGAGGTTGTGAACTTGCAAAACAATAAAGCACATATGTAGAATTCCCATACAACACCCCTTCACCAACATACCACACCATAGTGGAATATTTGTTACAGGTTATGAGATAAGATTATGAGACTATTATTGCATACATTTGGCACACTTTTTCCATACCACCCTCCATTATCAACACAGTATATCTTTGGCATTGATGCAAGAATATTATAGAATTGCTGTTAACCACAGTCCATAGGTCACACCAATTGTATTTTTCCCATGTTTCTCCACATTCCTACCACCCTGCAATAGTGATGTACACCTGTTCTAGCTCACAGGACACTCTTACATTTGTACCATCAATCACTATTCTCATCCACCCCTGGGTTCCCTATGTAATTCAGTCCCTAGATTATTTTCTAGCTTTCTTTCAATTGACATTTACATCCCTAGACTACTCTTTTCAGCCACAATCCCATTTATAAACCAGCTGCTACTTGCTATGTGTTAACATCAACTCTAACCATTTCCACACATTTACAGTCAAGTTATTAAAACTTCTACACACATTAAGCATCAGTAGTCCTTCTCATACATCCACTTATCTCCTAATAACCTATACTCTAGGTTTTAACTCCATGGATTTATTCTTTGTATTTAGCTCATATTAATGTGATCATGCAATATTTGTCCTTTTGTGTCTGCCTTACTTAACTTAGCAAAATGTATTCAAGATTCATCCATGTTATCAGATGTGTCCCAATTTCATTTCTTCTTACTGCAGCATAGTATTCCATTATGTATATATACCACATTAAATTTATTCATTCATTGGTTGACGGACACTTAGGTTGTTTCCATTCGTTGGCAATTGTGAATAATACCATTATGAGCATTGGTGTGCAGATGTCTGTGTCACAGTTTTCAGTTCTTCTGGATATATTCCTATTAGAAGAATTGCTGGATCATATGACAGTTCTATATTTAGCTTCCTGAGGAACTGCCAAACTGTCATCCACAGAGGGTGCACCATTTTACAATTCCACCAACAGAAGGGGTGGTCCTATTTCTCCTCATCCTCTCCAGCACTTATCGTTTTCTGTTTTTTTTTGTTGTTTTTTTTTGTTAAATAATGGCCATTCTATGCTGTGTGAGGCAATACCTCATTGTTATTTTGATTTGCATTTCCCTAATAGCTAGTGGTATTAAACATTTTTTCATCTGCTTTTTGAAAATTTGTGTTTCCTCTCAGGAGAAATGTCTATTTAAATCTTTTGCCCATTTTTTAGTTGGATTGCTTGTTCTTTTATTACTGAGTTGTATGATCTCATTAAACCCTTATTGGATATGCGGTTTCTAAATATTTTCTCCCATTGATTGGGCTGCCTTTCACCTTCTTGACAAAGTCCTTTGAATCACAAGTGTTTAAGTCTGAGGAGGTCCCATTTATCCATGTTTTCTTTCATTGTTCATGTGCTCCATGTTAAGGTTTAAGAAAGCACCACCTACCAGCAGGTCTTGAAGATAATTTCCTATATTTTCTTGTAGGAACCTTATGGCTGTTGCTTTTATAGTTAGGTCTTTGACCCATTGTGAGTTAATTTTTGTATAAGGTATGAGATAGGGGTCCTCTTTCTTTCTTTTGGATATGGCTATCCAGTTCTCCGAGCATCATTTGTTGAATGGACTCTTCTGCCCCAGCTAGGTGGGATTGACAGGCTTGTCAAAAATCACTTCACCATAGATGCTAGGGTATATGAGTCTATCTTTATACCAATTCCATACTGTTTTTATCACTGTAACTAGATGATATGATTTAAAGTCCAGAAGTAAGAGTCCTCTAATTTTGCTTTTCCTTTTTAAGATGTTTCTGCCTACTCAGGACCACTTACCCTTCGAAATAAATTTGATAATTGTGTTTTCCACTTATTTTTAAAATGTTGGTATAATTATTATTGGGATTTCTTTGAATCTGCACATCAATTTGGGTAGAATTGACATCTTAATGATATTTAGTCTTCCAATCCATGGGCATGGAATGCTCTTCCAATTATTTAGGGCTTTTAAATTTTCTTTAAACAATGCATTGTAGTTTTCTGAATACAAGTGCTTTACATCCTTGGTTAAGATAATCCTAAATATTTGATTCTTTTACTTGTTATTGTAAATGGAATTTTTTTCTTGACTTCCTCAGATTGCACATTATGACTATATAGAAATATTACTTATTTTTGCAGATTGTTCTTGTATCATGACTCTCTATGGAAATTGTTTATTATCACTAGCAGCTTTGTTGCAGATTTTTCAGGACTTCCTAGGTATAGAATCATACCTACAAATAAAAAAAGGTTTTTAACTCTTCTTCTCCAATTTGGATGTCTTTTATTTCTTTTTCTTGCCTGATTGCTCTAGCTAGAATCTCTAGCACTATATTGAACAACAGTGGCGACAGAGGGAATCCTTGTCTTGCTCCTGATCTCAACAGGAAAGTTTTCAGTCTTTCACCATTGAGTACAATGTTAACTGTGGGTTTTGCATTCATGCTTTTTAGTACTTTGAGTAAGTTTCCTTCAATTCCTATCTTTTATAGTATTTCCATGAAGAAAGGGTGCTGTATTTTGTCAAATGCCTTTTCTCCGTCAATTGATAGGGTCTATGATTTTTCTTCTTTGATTTATTGATGTGGTGTATTATGCTGGTTGACTTTCTTTTCTTGAACCAGCCTTGCATGCCTGATACAAAACCCACTTGATCATGATGAATAACTCTTTTAATGTATTGTTGGATTTTATTAGCAAGTAATTTGTTGAAGATATTTGCATATGATGCTAAATTTTAACCCCATGGTAACTATAGGAAAAGAGATGGAAAAAAAAAAATCCAGATAGAAATGAGAAGGCACAAAATATGGTACAACACAAGAAAGCAAATAAATGTAAAAGTAGGCTTTAATGGAAGTGAGGGACAAAAAAGGTATAAGACTTACAAAGGTTAAATAGGAAAATGGGAGAATAAAGTCCAGTATTGTCAGTAGTGACTTTAAATGCAAATGGATTAAACTCTTCAGTTAAAAGGCAGAGATTAGTAAAATGGATAAAAAAGCATGACCCAACTATAAGCTGTCTGTAATAGACTCACCTTAAAGTCAAAGATACAAGTAGATTGAGGATAAAAGGATGAAAAATATATATCATGCAAGTAGTAACCAAAAGAAAACTGGAGTGGCTATATTAATATCAGATAAAATAGATTTTAAGTCAAAAACTGTTATAAGACAAAAGATGGTTATTAGATACTGAATAAAGATGACAATAAACAGGAAAATGTAACAATTATACATATATATGCACCTAAGAACAGAGCCCCAAAATATATGAAGCAAATACTGACACACATGAGTGAGAGACTGATAATTTTACATTAATAATAGGAGACTTTAGCACACTTCTCTCAATAATGGATAAAACATCTAATCAGAAGATCAATAAGGAAGTACAAGTTTTGAATGACACACTAAAACAACTAAACCTAACAGACATACATAGAACACTGAATCTAATGGAGACAGAATATACACTCTTCTCATGTTCACAAGGCTCAATCTCCAGGATATGTTGGGCCATAAAACAAGTCTCAATACATTCAAAAATATTGAAATCATATAATGTATTTTCTCTGTCCACCACAGAAAGAAGCTAGAAAACAATAACAAAGGAAGAAAGGTAAAATTCATAAATATGTGGAAATGAAACAATATACTCTTAAAAAACCAATAGATTAAAGAAGAAACAGAAATAAAATTATTAAATATCTTCAAATGAATGAAATTGAAAATACAATACACCAGAAATGATGGGATGCAGTTAAATCAGTGCTGAAAGGGAAATGTATAGCTCTAAATTTATAACCTCAAAACTGGAAGAACTAGAAAAAGACAAGCAAACTATACCCAAGGCAAGAAGAAGGAAGGAAATAAAAATGACTAGAGCAGAGGCAAAGGAAATAGAAAACAAAAACACAATAGAGCAAATCAACAAAATCAAAAGGGGTTTCTTTGCAAAGATCAATAAAATTGACAAAACTTTAGCTAGAATGACAAAGAAGTAAGAGAGAGGATACAAATAATGAAAATCAGAAATGAAAAGGGCGACATTTCTACAAATTCCCCTGAAATAAGAAGGACTATTAGTGGATACTATGAACAAATGTATGCCAATAAATATGGTAACCTAGATGGAACAGAAAAATTCTTAGAAACACACAAACTACCTACATTGACTCAAGAGAAAACAGATGATCTCAATAACAACAACAACAAAAATGTTAATAAAGAGTTTGAATTAGCAAACAAAAACCTCCCAACAACAAAAACAAAAAGCCCAGGACCAGATGGCTTCACAGAGGAATTCTACCAAACATTCCAGGAAGTCTTAACTCCAATTCTGCTCAAATACTTCCAAAAATATCCCTAGTATGAAAGATTGGTTCAACATAAGAAAAGCAATTAATATAATGAACCACATTAACAGAATGAAGAAAAAAAAAAAACCAACCAGCCAACACATTATATACTTAGAACACTAGGAGTAGAAGGAAATTTTCTCAACATGAAAAAGGACAACTGTGAAAAGGACAAATATGAAAAGCTAACATCCTTCTTAATGGTGAAGTACTGAAAAATTTCCCTCTAAGACCAGAAACAAAACAAGGATGCTCAGTGTTACAACTGTTAACACTGTAACTGCTCTGTTGCCAGAGCAGTTAGACAAGAAAAAAGAAAAGGCACACAAATTGGAAAGGAAGAAGTAAAACTTTCCATATTTATAGATGATATGATACTATACTCAGAAAATCCTGCAAAATACACAACAAAGTTCCCAGAGCTAATAAATGAATTGAGCAAGGTAGCAGGGTACAAGATCAGCACCCAAAAAATCAGTAGTGTTATTAAACCCAAGCAATGAACAATCAGAAGAAATCAAGAAAAAAAATCCATTTACAGTAGCAACTAAAAATTTAAATATCTAGGAATAATCCAACCAAGGATGTAAAGGAATTGTATGTAGAAAAAACTACAAAACATAGCTAAAAGAAATCAAAGTAGACCTAAATAAATGGAAGGACATATATTACAAGAATAAATATCATTAAATGTGAATCATACTGTATTAGTCAACCAAAAGGGGTGCTGATGCAAAGTAACAGAAATCTGTTGGCTTTTATAAAGGGTATTTATTTGGGGTAAAAGCTTATAGTTACAAGGCCCTAAAGAGTACAACTCAAGGTTATTTCCTCACTCAAAGTCAGTTGCCACATGTTAAAGCAAGATGGTGGTGATATCTCTGTGGGTTCAGCCTTCCTCTTTCCTCTTAAGGCTCCATGGGCCCAGCTTCTTTTGAACTCAGCTGTAGGCTGGCCTAGGGCTCAGCTGCTCTGTTCTCTTCAGCTGTAAAGAATCAGGCAAAAGGCTTATCTCTTTCTGGGACCCCAGCACCAAGTTCTTTCCTCTTCCATATCTATGGGACTCTATTCCTCTGTGTATCTTTTCCTGTAGTGTCCATTTATATAGCCCACCAATGGGGCGGGGACTCAACCCTGGCCCATGCCCTATTGACACGGTCAAATCAAAGCCTTAATCTTAATTTACTCAAGTAAATGTAAAGGTCTTTGAATTTAATACCATCAAAGTGTATCATGCCCAGAGGAATAGACAAGTTCACAAACATAATCAATAATTCTTTTTGGAATCCTAAATAATATCAAACTGCCACATCTACCAATAGCAATTTATAGATTAGTGAAATCCTAACAAAAAGTCTGACCTTTGCAGAAAAGGAAAAGCCAATCATCAAATTTATATGCAAAGGTAAGAGGCCTTGAATAGCAAAAGCCATCTTGCAAAAGAAAAATGAATTAGGAGGTAGCATACTTCCTGATCTTAAAACTTATTATAAGACACAGTAATCAAAATAGCATGATACTGGGAGTTCTGGGAAGATGGCATCAGAGTAGGCAGGCAAGACTCAACTCTCTCACAAAACAACAGAGGAAAGGCCAAAAGCTGTCTGAAGGAACTGCTTTGGGAATCAGCAGACCATGACAGTGCTACAGAACTCCCAGGAGGGTGAGGAGCAGAGAGATGAAGAACCGGAAACAACAAATGTGTGTTACCAAATCTCCATGGCAGCTGGGAAGGGGTCTCAAAATCCATCCCCAAGATAGTGAGCTAGGGTAAATCCCCTGGCACACTGCAGCCAACAGAGAGGATAACACATATCTTCCTCCCCATGAGCTGTTACAAGAGAAAAGGGAGGGAGAGTTGGGGGACTTCTTTTCACTGAATTCAGCCAGCATAGTCTGCTTTGAATCTCAGCTCTGGCCAGACCAATACACAGGAAAGCGAAGATTGAAACACCTCTGTGGAAAGATACACTGATGATTGCCTCCTACTGGCTGGATTGGAAATTGCATGGAGAAAAACTGCTTTTAGGGCTCTCTGTACCCGAACTCATAGGAGAAAATCTGCACCTCATTAGTGAGATCCTGGCCTGATTTTGATAACTTAAGCTGGGCAATTTTAAACCCTTAGAAAAAGTTGAACCAAATATCAAAGAAGAGTTGCGAGGAAAAAAAAAAAAAAAAAAGGCAAGAGAGAGAAATTGTCCATCAGAGTAAATTTGCCAACATATTAAGATGCTGAGACATCAGCAAAAAATTACAAGCCATACTAGGAAATAGGAAGAGATGGCTCAGCTTAAAGAACAAACCAAATATCCTGAAGAGTTACAGGATTTAAGACAATTATTCAATGATAATCACACAATTCTCCTAAATCAATTCAAAAAATTGAAAGAAAATATGATTAAAGACATAAAGGATATTAAGAAGACATTGTGTGAGCATAAAGAATTATTGAAAGCCTGGACAAAAAGTAAGAGAGCTTATGGGAATGGAAGACATGATGGATGAAATTAAAAATAAAATAGAAGCATATAAGAGCAGAACTGAATTGCACGAAGACAGAATTGGTGATTTTGAAGAAGAATATCTGAACTGGAAAAGATAGGAGAACTGAAAGAGAAGACAATGGAAAAAATGGAACAAAGTTTCAGGGAATTGAATGACAATGTGAAATGCACAAACATATGTATTATCAGTGGCCCATAAAGAGAAGAGCATGGAAGAAAGGGCAGAAAGACTATTTGAGGAAACCGTGACCAAAATCGTCCCAACCCTTATGAAAGACATAAATATCATATCCAAGAAGGACAACCCAAACAAAATAAATCTGAATAGAATTACCCTATTCAGAATGACAAATATCAGAGATAAAGAGAGGATTCTGAAATCAGCAAGAGAAATGCAAAGCATCACATACAAGGGGACCTCAAAAAGATTAAGTGCCAACTCTCATCGGAAACCAAGTAGGCAAGAAGAAAGTGGCATGATGTGTTTATGGAACAGAAAAAGAAAAACTGCCAGCTAAGAAATCTGTATCTGGTAAAGCTGTCTTTCAGAAATGAGGGTGAGTTCAAAGTCTTCACAGACAAACAAAACTGACAGAGTATGTTACCAAAATACCAGAATTACAAGAGATATTAAAGGGTGTGCTGCAGCCTGACAGGAAAAAAAACAAGGGTGAGAGACTTGTAGAAGTGAAGATTATTAAGAAGGGTAAATTAAAGGGTAAAAAGACAAGCAATAGTAATATAAGACACCAGAAAGCCAAAGGACAAAACGGATAAAATAGGTTATACATTTACAGTAATAACATTGAATGTTAATGGCTTGAACTCCACAATCAAAAGACATAGACTGATAGAATGGATTTAAAAAAATATGAGCCATCTATATGCTGTCTACAAGAGACTCATCTCAGACATAAGGACACAACTAGGTTAAAAATGAAAAGTTGAAAAAAGATATTCCATGCAAATAGTAATAAAAAAAAATCCTGGAAATATCGGACAAAATAGATTTTAAATGCAAGGCTGTTATAGGGGATGAAGAAGGTTATTATATATTAGTAAAAGGAACAATTTAACAAGAAGAAATAGCTACAATAAATATTTATGCATCTAACCTGAGTGCCACTAGGTACATGAGGCACACACTGGCAAAATTGAAGGGAGAAATAGTTGTCTCTACAATAGTATTTGGAGACTTCAATACAACACTCTCAGGATTGGAAAGAACATCTGGTCAGAGGATAAATAAAGAAACAGAGAGCTTGAATAATATGATAAATGAACTAGACCTAGCAAATATCTATAGAGCATTGCACCCCAAAACAGCAAGATATACATTGTTTTCAAGTGTTCATGGATCCTTCTCCAGGATGACCATACGATTGGTCATAAGTCAAATCTCAGTAAATTTAAAATTATTGAAATTATACAAAAAATTTACTCTGATCATAACAGAATAAAGATGGAAATCAATAATGGACAGAAAAAGGGAAAATTCATAAGTATTTATTATTTATTATTCATAAATAATCAGTGGGTCAAAGTAGAGATTGCAAGAGAATTCAGCAAATATCCTGAGAAGAATGAAAACGAGAATGTTGTATATCAAAACCTATGGAACACCACAAAGGCAAAGCTGAATGGGAAGTTTATAGTCCTCAATGCTTACATTAAAAAAGAAGAAAGAGCAAAAATTGAAGATCTAACTGCACACCTGGAGGAACTAGAAAAAGAACAGCAAACTATTCCCAAACCAAGCCAAAGGAAATAGTAAAGCTTAGAGCAGAAATAAATGAAATTGAGATAAAATAACAACACAGAGAATAAAAACAAAACTAAAGTTGGTTCTTTGAGATCAATAAAATTGACAAACCCTTAGCTAAAATGAAAAAGGAAAAAGAGAGAAGGTGTAAATAAATAAAATCAGAAATGAGAGGGGCAACATTGCAGAAATAAGAGAAATCATAAGAGGATACTATGAACAACAACATGCCATAAAACTAGACAATATAAATGAAATGGACAAATTGCTAGAAACACATGAATCACCTACACTGACCCTAGAAGAAATGGAAGACCTCCACAAACCAGTTGCTAGTGAATAGATTGAAACAGTCATAAAAAAACTCGCAAAGATGAAAGGCCCAGGACAAGATGGCTTCACATGTGAATTCTACCAATCATTCAAAGCCGATCTAATTCCAATCTTGTTCAAGCTCTTTCAAAAAACTGAACAGAAAAGAACACTACCAAACTCATTCTATGAAGCCAACATCATCCTAATATAAAATACAGGTAAAAATACTACAAAAAAAGAAAATTACAGACCAATAGCTCTAATGAATATAGATGCAAAAATCCTCAACAAAATACTTGCAAACAGACTTCAAAAGCATCACCATCCCAGAATCCTCAGGATTGGGGAATGAATTATGGATTAGAGTGGACTTACTGGTATTTTACTATAGATTTATTGTGATCCTAGCAATGGAAGAAATTACAACACTGGTGTGAAGGCAATGGCCACTGGAGGCTCTGGGGGCAGGGAGAGGGAAAAACAGGTGTAATATGGGGGGCTTTTTCGGGACTTGGGAATCGTCCTGAATGACATTACAACTACAGATATAAGCCATTTTATATCTTCCCACAACCTGCAGAATTGTGTGGGAGAGAGTGTAAACTAAAATGTGAACTATGGTCCATGCTCTGTGGCAAAGCCCCAGGATGTGTTTATCAATTGCAATGAATGTGCCACACTAATGAAGGATGTTGTTTATGTGGGAGGGTGTGGGAGGTAGGGGGAGGGGAGCATATGGGAATCCCTATATTTTTTGTGTAACATTTATGTAATCTAAATATCTTTTTAAAAATATTTTTAAAAAATATTTTTAAAAAATTCTAGAGCACTTCAAAAAACAAAACAGAACCAAAAAAAAAAAACAAAAACAAAAAACAAAAACTATACACCATGATCAAGTGGGTTTTATCCCAGTTATGCAAGGTTGCTTCATCACAAGAAAATCAATTAGTGTAATAAACCACACTGATAAATTGAAGAATAAAAATCACATGAGCCTTTCAATTGATGTAGAAAGCTTTTGACAAAATACTGCACTCTTTCTTGATTAAAAACACTCCAAAGTGTAGGAATAGAAGGAAGATTTCTCAATCTGGTAAAGTGCATATATGAAAAAAACCTATCCCTAGCATTGTACTCAATTGTGAAAGACTGAAAGCTTTCCTGCTGACATCAGGAACAAGACTAGAATGCCCACTGTTACAACTGTTATTCATTATTACGCTAGAAGCTCTAGATAGAACAATTAGGCAAGAAAAAGAAGCAATCAGGCTAGACAAAGAAATAAAAGGCTCCCAAATAGGAAAGGAAGAAGTAAAACTTTCACTATTCCCTGATGATATGATCCTATATCTAGAAAATCCTGAAAAATCTGCAACAAAGCTACTAGAACTAATAGATGATGTCAGCAAAGTAACGATACAAGATTAATATGCAAAAGTCAATAGCATTTCTATAAACAACTGATGTTCATTCTGAGAAGAAAATCAGAAAAAAAATCCATTTATCATAGCAACTAAAAGCATCAAATATTTAGGAATAAACTTAACCAAGTACATAAAACATCTGTACTCAGAAAACTACAAAACAGTGCTAAAAGAAACTGAAGAAGACTTAAATAAATGGAAGGACACTCTGTGTTCATGAACTGGAAGACTAAATATCATTAAGATATCAATTCTACACAAACTGATTTAAAAATTCAACACAATCCCAATAAAAATCCCAAAAGCCTTTTTTGCAGAAATGGAAAAAAACACTCATCAAATTTATTTGGAAAGGTAAGGGGCCCTGAATTGCCAAAATGTCTTAAAAAAGAAAAATGAAGTTGGAGGACTTTTTCTTCCTGACTTTAAAGCATATTAGTTCACTATCTTGGTAAAAACTGCATGGCACTGGCATAAGGGCAGAGAGATTGACCAATGGAACTGAATCAAGAACTCCGAAATAGCCCCACACACCTACAGTCAAGTGATTTTTGACAAGGCTGCCAAATTCTCCTAGCTGGGCCCAAACAAATAGTGCTGGGAGAACTGGATATCTATATCCAAAAGAAAGAAAGAGGACACCTATCTCACACGTTATACAAAAATTAACTCAAAATGGATCAAGGACCTAAATATAAAAACTCCTAGAAGAAAATATAGGAAAACATTTTCAAGATCTTGTGGTAGGTGGTAGTTTCTTAAATCTTACACCCAATGCATGAGCAACAGAAGAAAAAAGAGATAAATGGGTCCTCCTTAAAATTCAACACTTTTGCACCTCAAAGGCCTTTGTCAGAAGGGTGAAAAGGCAGTCCACTTAATGGGAGAATATTTTTGCAACCTCATATTTGATAAGGGTTTAATATCTATGATATTTTAAGAGATGCTACAACTCAACAATAAAAAGACAAATGACCAGGTTAAAAAATAGGCAAAAGACATGAAAAGACAATTGTCCAAAGAAGAAATTCAAATGGTGAAAAAACACATGGAAAAATGTTCAACATCACTAGCAATTAGGGCAATGCAAATCAAAACTAAGAACTGAGAGCAGTGACATGAACAGACATCTGCACACCGATGTACATAGCAGCATTATTTACAATTGCCAAAAGTTGGAAACAACCCAAATGATGTCCATCAACTGATGAATGTAAAAACAAATCGTGGTGTAGTCACATCATGAAATATTATGCAGCAGTAAGAAAAAATGAAGTCCTGAAGCATATGACCACATGGATGTACCTAGATGACATTATGTTGACTGAAGCAAGCCAGACACAAAAGGGCAAGTACTGTATGGCTGTGCTATTATGAACTAAATATGTTGTGTAAACTCATGGAGTTAATAATTAGAATTTAGGTCACCAGAAAATAGGATGAAGTTAGAGAATGGAAAGCTGGGGATTAATTTATGTAGAACTTGAAAAATGTTGTTTGTAAGTCTTTGGAAATGAATAAAAATGGTGAAAGCACAGTATAGTGTTTGTCATAGGGGTATGACAGTGGTTGAAAGGGGAAGTCTATGGTCATGTATATTACTAGAATGAAAGTTTAAAAATGTAACATGGGACTGTATAACATTGTGAAACCTCAAGTAAAATATGAATATGGGTGATACTGCACATAGAAAAATTTTACAAATATAAATACAAATAAACTAGAGAGAAGGAAACAGAATAACAGCTATTTACGGGAGGGGAAGTATAGAGAGATTGAGAGGTGATAAGTTTTTGTTTATTTTGTTTTTTTGTTTTATTATTATTTTTATTGGAATAATGCAAATGCTCTAAAAGTGATTGAAGTGATGAATGCACAACTATGTGATTATACCAAAAACCAGTGATTTCACACTTTGGATGGATTTATGTTTTATTAATATATATCAATAAATTGGTTTGTTAAAAAATAGTATGTACTGGCACATGAGCAGACATATAGACCAGTGGAATCAAAATGAGAGCTCAGAAATCCACCCTCATATTTATGGTCAATTGATTTTTGACAAGGTGGCAAAAACCACTCAATTGAAAAATCATCGTCTCTTCAACACATGGTGCTGGGAAAATTAGATCTCCATTTGCTAAAAATAAAAGAAGGAGTACTTCTTCCACATACTATATGCAAATATCTACTCAAAATAGATCAAAGACCTAAATATACATACTAGAACTCTCAAACTACTAGAAGAAAACAAAGGAAAGCATCTTCAGAAGATTCTGTTAGGCACGTTCCTTAGACTTTAAACCCAAATCATAAAAAAATAAAAATAAAAATAAAAATATAAATATAAATGGGACCTTATCAAAATTAAAACCTTTTGCACCTCAAAGGACTTTATCAGGAAAGTAAAACATCAACCTACACAATGGAAATAAGTATTTGGAAACCACATATCTGATAAAGTTTTAATATCCAGAATATGTTTTAAAAGTCCTTCAACTCAACAATAAAAAGACAATCCAATTTTTAAAATAAGCAAAAGATTTGCATAAACATCATTCCAAAGAAGATAAACAAATTGCCTGTAAGCACATGAAAAGATGCTCAACATCATTAACCATTTGGGAAATACAAATCAAAACTACAATGAGATAACATTTCTCATCCATTAGAATGACTGCTATTATAAAAAATGGAAAACACAAGTGTTGGAGAGGATGTGGACAAACAGAAACACTCATTCATTTCTGGTGGCAATGTAAAATGGTGGAGCCATTGTGAAGACAATCTGGCAGTCCCTCAGAAAGCTAAGTATAGAATTTCCACATGACCTGGCAATTCCTCTATTCAGTATATATCCAAAAGAATTGAAATCAGGACTTCAAACAGATATTTGCTCACTGATTTTCACAGTAGTATTATTCACAATTACCAAAAGATGGAAGCAACCCAAGTGTCCATCAACCAATGAATGGATAAATAAAAGATGGACTATTCATTCAATCAAATTTTATTCAGCCTTAAAAAGGAATAAAGTTCTGAAACATGCAACAACATGTATGAACCTTGAAGATATCATGTTAAGTGAAATAATCCAGACACAAAAGGAAAATATTGCATGATCTCACTGATTTGAAACAATTAGAATGAGCAAACTCATGCAGTCAGAATCTAGAATATAGTTTAGCAGAGGATGGGATGGGGATAGTGAATGGGAAGTTAAAGCTTAAAATGTACAGAGTTCCTATTTGGAATGATGGAAAAGCTTTGTTAATGGACTGTGGTGATGGTATCACAACATTGTGAACACAATTGGCAGCACTGAGATGTATGTCTGAATGTGATGGAAAGGGGAGGCATTGGATCGCATATATGGTAACAGAATAGAGTAAAAAAAATCTCTGTGGAACTGCTCTACATGGACATGAACCCTGCATTAGACCATGTTATTTGATTAAAGGTGCTATTATAACAAAGCACTGGCATCAATTGCAACAAAACTTCCATACCAATGCAAGGTGTTGGTAGTTAGGTGGTAGATGGTGTATGGGAGTCCTGTATCCTATGCATGATAGTTGTGGAAATACTTAACTTCTCTAATAAAACAACAACAAAAAGTTAGCATTCTTCTCTGTGGACCAAAATCTCTGCAAAAGTCTGGTAGTGCTCTTGGGTTCCAATTCTTTCATGCCCAAGATATATTTCCCATAGCACACATCATCTTTCAAAACCTTATTGTTCAAATTCACAGCATGACTTTTGTCAGCAAAAGTATTGCTCCCATTATGGTACTACATATTGGTAGCATTTACACTCCTATAATTTTGCTCATTATGGAAATATCAAATGGTTATTTTATATATGGGAAAAAAAACAATGTAACCTGTATGCCTGTAAATGAAGAAATCATTCAAGCTCCAAAGAGTTCTATGAATGGATTATGACATACTGAGAAAATAAAACTGTCCAATCATCAGCATTTACTGAAGAATAAAGCATAGCAGGAATATCCAGAGAAAAGAATTAATAGAAGAAAAATTCTATGGAGAGTCTGTGACAGCAAGAGTAGGTTATGCTGGAATAATTGTTAGAGGATGATACTTATAAATACTTGTTCATATATTCATAATTTCAGGAAATTTGTCTTCTATGACAGTAAAACTGAAAAAAATAGGGCCACAATCCCTGTCAATTCTAATATTTGATTAATTATGTTTTTATGGCTCCTCATTTTGGACCTTGGAATAGTCACTTGGAAATGAGACTACTTTTGATATGGATACTAATGTTATCAGGAAAGAAAATTGTATTTGTTTTCTATTGTTACATAAATTACTACAAACTTACCATCTTAAAACAACACAGATTTATTATCTTAGGGTTTCTGCATATTAGGAGTCGGATATGGGTTAACTGGGTGTCCTGCTCAGAGTCTCCTTAGGCCAGGAGTGACCTGAGGCTTGGCCCTTCTTAGAGGTACAAGTTCACTGGTGTTGGAATTCATCTCTTTGCATCTGTACAGCTGAGGTCCCTGTTTCCTTGCTAGCCATCGGTCAAAGAATGCTCTCAGCTTCTAAGGGCCGTCCACTAATCCTTGCCACATGGGCACCTTAGACAGTTCACAACATGGGTGTTTCATTTCTTCCAGGGCAGGAGCGTGTATTTCTCTGACTTCTTAATGTCAGCCAGAGAAAACTCTCCTCCCTACTTTTTAAAAGGCTCACCTGATTAGGTCAGGCCACCCTAGGGTAATCTTCCTTTTGCCTTATAGCATAACATACTCATGACAGTGATATTTCATCTTGTTCACAGGTTCTGCCTACACTCAAGCTTACATAGAGTGTCCACACAAGGAGAAGGAATCGGGGAACACCATAGCTTTCCGTCTGCCACAGTGACCATGGTAATTTAAGGAAGGATTATGTAAGAATGTAATAATTCTTAAATGAAAATGGCATCAAGTGCTAAAGCTTGCATTAGAGTAATCTTGCATTTATAGAAATTGTAAATAAGTTAATTATACTTTTCAGTTTCTGGAAACACTGAGTGTTGCTAATCAGATCAGGCTATTGTGTCCATCTCTATGAACTTAGATTGCTTAACCTGCCTTAGTTGTAGTTTCCTCATTTGTAAAGCAATGTTTTAATAATACCCATCTCTAAGAGTCGTTCCCAGGATCAAGTGTTAGATTATTGCTAATTGAAAACTTTTCCCAAGTGCCAACTGGCAACACAACTGGAAAAAGACCTTGAATAAAAGGGGGAAATGGTAAAGACAAATGAGTTCAAGGGGCTAAGAGACTTCAAAGAGAGTCGGGAGGTCATCCCAGAGGTAACTCTTACGCACACCTTAGTAGGAGCTCATAGAACATCTAAGTGCCTATCACCCCACTCAGTGGGGTTCCTGAGAGCTCTGGAGATACCCTGGTCCTATATAAGGGGGGATAGCCCCAGAGACTGATGCCTTATCTGTGGGTTCTATTTTGGAATCTGTGCTCCTGAGAGTGACAGAATTAGACTCAAATAAGTCCTCCCTGCACATGGTTCACCAGTCCCTTCTACTCAAACCTACATGTGATGCTGGAGTTTCTTAGGTATACTTCCAGAGACTGGAGCCTCCCGTCTACCTATGTGCCAGGTGTGCATGAAATCTAGGTGGAGCTGCAACTCCTACCCTACAGCTCAATGGACTCATCCAAGTCACCTGGTGAGGAGACAACGATGGGAAATGGCTATCCCAGGGAATGGAGAGGGCCTGCATCTGCAGGCAGGATCATCCCACCCACCATATCCATGGGATATAAGCCCTCTCTCACTTGGAGTTGGAGTGGACATCACCATCCCAGTCGCCTCTGGATTGGGGGAAGAACTATGGACTAGAGTGGACTTGATGGTATTCTCTTGCTCACATATGGTGATTCTTGCAATGCAAGAAATTATAACAATGAGGTGGAGCCAGTGGCCACTTGACAGTTTTTTGGGTAGGGAGGGGATGAGCAGTTGAAATACAGGGGCTTCTTTGGGAGTTGGAGGTTGTCCTGAGTACTGTTGTGGCAATGGATGTAGGCCATTTTAAATCAGCACACACCACTCATAACTGAGTGGGAGAGAGTGTGGTCTACAGTGTGAACTGTGGTCTATGGTTGGTGGCAAGGCTCCATGATGTGTAAGTTCATTGAGGTTGGTGGGCCACACTATGGGAGATGTTTGTGTTGGATGTGGTGGGAGGTGTGGGAGGTGGGCAGCATGGGAATCCCAGTGGGTTCCGTGTAATATTTTGGGTAATCTAAGCACCTCTTAAAATATATGTATTTATATATAAAAAAAATAAAAATAAATTTCCAAAAAAAAAAAAAGATTTTCATTAAAGGATTTTTTAAACCATAAGAAATAAAACAAATATAAGTCATTGTTAAATGACCATCTTTTATTATTATTTCCTGTTGAATCTCAAGTCAGCTATAAAATTTTGCTTTGTTTTGCTCAGTTCTATTTATGGAAAAAAAAACATAATTTTAATTTTTAGTTTAAGGCATGATGTTTGATTTTGTGTAGGGTTTTGTTTTCTCTCCTCTTCCTCCTCCTCCTCCACCTCCTCCTTCACCTCTTCTTTCTTCTTCTTCTTTTAATTTAGAAGTTACAGAGGTGGTTCTGTGCCTCTGTTGCTAGATTTAGCACACAAATTTCCAGGAATAGCATTTTTACATCAAAGGATGGTTTTCTTAAATAAATAAGCTAATTAAACTAAGGCTGTTTCAGAGCACCTAGCAGAATCTGGAACTTTTTTGATAGCAGGTCAGTTTATTATAATTGAGTCTACAAAAGGACTTCACTAAAACACATGGTGACTGGGTGAAATATGGCATTAGAGTTTGTGGGCATATTAATATTTATGACATTAGAAAAATAAATAAGACAAAAAGACCAAGCATAGTAATAAAGACCTTTTATGAACTATAAAGAAAACAGCTTCTTTATTACCAAAACTCCTCTGAATATGGACATGAAAAGCAAAAGCAAAACAGACCCACAAACCCTCACTACTGTCCCTGTTTTAGGGGTAGGACTGACATGAATACATGAACTCTCCAGAGGATCAGAAGAAAGAAGGAGGGTTAGTCCAGAACAACACAAGCTACATGAATCATTAATGCTTGAGGGTAGAATTGAACACCAGAACAGCCCATCAGTCCAATTCAAGGAGATTTCTTAACTGGAGTAACAATTATATATAATTATTAGATATTACTAAGTGATGGTGGTTTGAAGTAGATTTTCTGAAATCTCACTGGTTTTTTAATTAATTTGTGTTAAATTCCAAAAGCAATATCTGAGTTTAGATGTAATGTCCAATCAACTTATCAAAACCCTCTTTTCTTTACCTAAGTTCTTTATAAATCATACTATGAAAAGCTCCCTGATGAATAAATAATACTGTGCCTTTGAAAACCTGTAATTTCAATAACTTTCAACAAAAAAACATATTAAAAATATAATTATGTATTGTCTTATACCTTATATCAATTAAACTCCATTGGTATCTTATACAAATAATAAATATGGAAAATTAGATGAATTTTTGGCCTATGACACCAAGTTATTCATTTTAATTATGTAAATATTGTTAACAAAGCAATAAATTTTATACATGGAACAAGTATAAAACTCAAAGGATTTATAGTCTTAGTGTCCACCAAAATTATTTAAAACTTGCCAAAATTAAATAAAAGGCTGAATGATTCTAAAGGAGGAGTTTTCTATTTTGTTGTTGTTGTTGTTGTTAATTGGCTTTAAATATTAATAAAGAGGGGAGAGAGAGGGAAGGAAAGAAGGGAGAGAGGGAGGAAATACATTAGATAAGAACTGTATATGATAATGTGAGCCGTAAGATACTTGTCTAAAATTTTCTCCAGTGACTCTAAGTAGGGATGGAATGGGCATAGAGGCTGACTAAAAATACATGTTTACATGTTAATTTTATGTGGTCTTAATTTTAAATGTCAAGCACTTATGTAGCAATTTATAAATCAAAAAGATATGTTAGAAGATAATGTACAGAGGTTGAGGGAAGAAGGAGACAGGGAAAAGAGTCAGCAAGATCAGAGAAGACCTTGGAAAGAATATGGCGTGGATTATGTAAGAGAAACAATGATCTTGATATGGTACAGCTAGGAAAATCTTAGGTTCTCTTATATATTTGGAAGTCAAGATCAATGCAGTATTTTCATGACGGTTTTATAATTATGAGCAGATCAATCTGTCACTAGCATCTCATCTAGTATAACTCTATAGTCTTCCTATACTAGTTGATGTATTCAATAAGTAAGTTAATTATAGATACTAATAGTGATTTAAAAATTTGTTTTCAAATCAGTAATACATGTCTACTTGTTCCAGCAAATGCCCAATTCTTTGTAATGCCCTCTGTATGGTCTCTTTTTCCAGTGATGCATCCTCATTATTCTGCAAACTCTCGACAGTCAGAGGCTTCATCGTCTAATCCCTATAAAATTTTTGATACTGTAAGGTGGATGGACCAACATAAACTGTGAATAGTCATATAATCAAATGAGTATTAGCATAAGTGTTTTTCCTTTTTCCACATATGGATCAAACATTCTGCAGCCTCATTTTCCATTCCATATCAATCCACATGTCTTTGGAAGTAATCAATTGGCATAATGTGGAATGTTTGTTTATTTGTGTGGACAGACGGAGGGTTTCATCCAGACAACTGTGAAAACATAGAGCAGTAACAAAAAATAAACACCTCACGTTATATAGGAGCACTAGAATCAGTATATTTTTGCAAAGTGGTGAGTAAAAAGGAAGTTGAAGAATGTGCATATTTATATATTTAGCCAGAGGAAGAAAGAAGTCGTATAGATGTGGAACATTTCTCTGTGTTTTAATTAATGATTTTTTAGTTGAGGATGAAATGGGATTCTAGAAATTGTTTGAAAGAAGGGGTGTGGAGTATATGATGATCTGGCCATATTGTGTTTTGGGAGAAGTCTAAGATCAAAAGAAAGAGAATAACAGTTTAACAAAAACAACTAAAAACAGTATATAACACAGATTAAGATTTAGAGGGAGATAATGGAAACATGTGTTAGCTTCTAGGGCCTATAAAATAAAATATAGAATGTCTAAATTTATGAAGTAAAAAGAATACCAAAATTAGAAATACTTACATATTTCTCTGACTGTGTCTCTGCAACAAGAACTAATTATTCATTCTTTGGATAAAACCATTTAGCAGATTAACAAGATGAAAGTTAAACTGAATTGTAGAGTATGGAAATATAAAAATGTACAAATATCTGTTTCTATGTTTCATTGACTGCTCCCCCGCCAATGGGAATGGTTAATCAACTTACCCTGATTGAAAGATCCAGGATTGAATCTAGATAGGAAACAGTGTTCTTGGACCTAGACACTGACATATGGGGAGTCATACATGGCAATACTGTAATAAAATGTGGGCAAAAAAATGTAGACAGTTTCACCAGCTGTAAGAGTAGCTTGCACCTAGAATAAAATTTACGCTTTTTTCTATGACCTCCAAGATGTGTTGCATTATTGTGTCTCTATTTAGCACTGCAAACTCATTTCATGCCATTCATTTCCTTATACTATGTTTTAATAATACTAGCCTTCTGTAAATGCCTAAAATACATCAAATGAGTTAATGAAAGGGGAAAGGCTATACCTAAAACCAAGAAAGGAGGAAGTCAAAGGAAGATAATGTGTCCGTGTATTCTCCATGCTTTTCAGTTTGAGAATATGTTGATAGATGACCATCAATATTCCATTTCTCAAACAGATGGTGTCTGTAGTTGCTTGAATGGTGGCCCCAAAACATATACATTGGTATCCAAACCCTAGAAATTGTGAATGCAACTTTATTTGGAAAATTGCTTTTGCAGAGGTAATTAAGAATCTTAAGATGATGTCATTCTGTATTACTTGGGTGGGCCCTAAATCCAATGATTAGTGTTGTTCTTATCATAGAAAGTAAGGAAGACAGACACAAAGAGAAGTCAACATGAAGATGGGGGCAGAGATGAGAGTGATGTGGCCACAAGCCAAAGAAGCCAAGAAATATTGAAAGCCACCAGAAGCTGAAAGAAGCAAATAAGGATTTATTTCAAGAGCCTCCAGAGGGAGCATGACACTGATAATACAAGCATCCAGAGTTGTGAGGGAACAGAATTCCTGTTAAGTCACTCAGTTTGTGGCAATTTGTTGTGGTAGTCCTAGGCAACTAATACAGTTCCTAGTGGCGAAGATGGATATATCAGATTTATAGGACATTAGCCATCAGGGTTATCTAACTAACTTCCTTTAATCTAAGATGCCACTTCACTAAACAAGCATTTAGTTATTTATCAGTTTTATAAAATAGTTTTCTCAGAAGAAAGAAAATACACTGATAAACCAGTAAAATATTATGATTCTTTTGACATATCTATTAAGATAATGGCATTCTAGTTAGTAATCTCTTTGATCAATCCAAAGATACTGATCAGTTTAAGGTACCATGACATGGTCAAAGTCCTGGACCTTCAAAATGAATATTATTACAATAATGGACACATAGTCTTTGTCAGAGATGTTTTTAGGGAAACAAGAAGGGGCCATGATATTGTTTATAACGGTCAAAATTGAGTGTAAGAGAATTTGTATATAGGTTTATTCTTCGCTCTGTCTACTAATGTTTAAACTGGTAGAAAGCAAATGGATTTATAAAACTTGGGAAGAGGAATAATTTAAGACAAATATACAAATGGGATCTTTGGATATATTGAATTCTGTAGAATTTTTTAGCATGCATGTGATAATCAACACAGTAATGTAGAAAGTAGCTTATATCACACTTTCCCTTAAGTGGCTCATGACAATGTCGAGATAAACAGAAATGTGTTTATTTTCCAAATACATAAACTGTATATCATAATTCTAAATGTATACACATTTTATTAGAATCAGGGTGCTTTAAGTGATTGATATGTGAAATATATATTATATATCATATTGGTTCTATGTACTTTAAATATACGTGTGTGTCATATATACGGTTACCCTAGTTATAGATATATTTACTATACATATATTATATATATGTGTATATTTATATGTATTAATTTAAACTCCTAGCTATAGGTTAGATCAAGAGTGGTTTAATACTTTACTAATTTCATTAAAATAATATGCTTCTGTGTTCCTAAGCCTTATAAGATAACCTTTATATTTGTTGTAAGAAATGCTGTAGGGTGGATGTGAAACCAGAACTTTGGCAATGCCATGATTGTGAAACCTGCTTCCAAGGTCAAAAGGTATTGTGTCCTTTGCACTCCATTGAAAAAGTATCTCTGGTCCAGTAATGATTTGGTTAAGATGAATGGCTTATATAAAGGTAGGAGTGTGTATTACCACCATGTCCAGAAGCCAGGCATATATATATGCATAGAATGCCACTACATTGTTAATTTACAGAAATGATGTAATGACATTAATAAGATGGTATGGGAGAAATGGAAGAAGAGGAGGAAAAGGAGGGGATAGGAGAAAGGAAAAAGATCTATTCCAATAGAAGCATTGAAGTAAGAAGATCTGTGCTAGTTACTTTTTGTTCAATATCTACAATTATTTGATGTCCTCTAGGTATTATAACTCAGCTTTAGGAATGAAGAAATTACTACTTAGAAAGATGAATCAATATGCCTAAAATCATAAGTTGTTCAGCTCGATCATGGACAAGATCTACAAGGCTCAAACATTTCTTTTCCCTTCTCTCTTGGTGGAGAGAATGAACAAGAAGTTTAGTAATACATAAATCATTAGTAGGTGGTTACTTATGTAATCAGAATGTATTTTTGCTCCAAATTCTCTTTTGTCATTTCACATACACATTTGTAGGGATATTATTTTGAATTACAGAAAAATATTCTCAACTTTTCTGCAAAATACAAATAACTTACTCTATAAAGGTTTGTTTACAATCATCATGTTTCACTACAAAAAAGAAATTCAAGGCAGTTGAATTTGGAGGTCAGAGGAAGGTGGGAAAATCAAATATTATTGGCAGACCAGGTTCAATGCACTAGTAAATACTGTTTTGTAGCGCACGAATACAAATGAGGTCTTATTGATAGAAAACTGATTTTCCCTAATAGTTTATCATTAGAAACATTCTAGTCTTCCTTAAACAATTAAAATGAAATGGACTATAATTCAACGAAAAAAAACAGAAGCAAAGTAGATAATACAATTATACTCTCTGTAGGAAAAGACAAGGGAAAGAACCCTGACTTTTTTGTGAAAGACCTGCTACATGATGATAATAGACTAGAGGTGTGGCTTAGTTAAAATACTTTTGACGGAAATCAGAAAAGGCATACTTTGTCAGTAGCAGTTTCCTCCCTGGAAATACAACCAAACCTTCAAGAGGGCAGACAGATATATACAGAACTTAATATTTAATGCACGTAGTACTAATGGACATTATAGCTAAGAGGCTGAACTCCTCGAGTTTGAATTCAACTAGTTAGGTTTACTGCCAACTATGCCAGTTTACAACTATGTCATCATGAATTACTTTATCTCAGAAGCATTTTCTTCACCTGTGAAATAAGGATATTAATAGAATTGTTGTGAACCTTAATTCAGCAGTTTGTATAAATCACTTATCACTGAGGCAGGTAAATATATGTCTCATTATATGTTGGGCTTTTCATCATCTTCATCATAGTTCAAATTGCCAACACATTTTCCCTGCAAGATTCATATTTAGCAATTCAGTATGGGAGGATATGATGTTGACTATCTTTAACAAAAGAAGACCATGGTGCTCAATTATATAAGATGTGCACCTTGCTGAATAAAGTCAGAAGATTCAGTTTTGAGGAAATATGGCTCCTTCTTCTGGCATTCCAAAAAATAGATTACCCATGCAGCATTTGATGATCCTGACACATACTGATGCTGTACCCATTATAATGACTAGAAATACAATCTCAATAAAGCCCTCCAGCTAGATTTTTGTGCACTTAAGTCTATTTTAATACCACCTCAAATTCAGTGCTCTAATTCTTGCTAAGTTGTTCACTTTTAATTTATTCTATAAATCTAAGTCCATTGCTTTGGAGCCAAGGCAAAAAAAAAAAATTGCTTTTTTCAAGTAAACAAATTTACCCCCTAGCTGAGAGGTCAATTAGCTTAATATATATTTTATCAAAATATTTACCACTATTCCTGTTTAATAAATTGGGAACTTGGCTCTTTAAGCCAGTCTTATACATAATTATGAATAGCTACAGACCCAGTAATCTTCAGTATTGCCTCCTAATATACTTGACATCTAAGAGGAGAAATTTGTCAAGGAGAGTAGAAAATTGTACATGGCTACACTGGATATCTTCCATCTGTTCCCCCACCTTTACTCTCCCTTCTTCACATATTTTACTGCCCCCCTTTCTCCACCAGGAGGTGACCTACATGCATTACATCAATGTGTTCCATGCCCTAAGCACTGGTGGGAAGTCTTGAGGAAGGAAGAGAGTGAAAACAGGACCTTTATTCCACTGACTTCTTCATTTTGAGGTTGCTTCAGTGGGCCTTGATAGGTGGTGCGATGGCTAGGCTAATGTGTCAACTTGGCCAGGTAATTATGTCCAGGTGTTAGGTCCAGCAAGCACTGGGCTAATTGTAATACAAGAGCATTCATGGACTTCGATCACCAGTGAGTTTACTATGTGGTGGCTGATTACATCTGCATCAATCAAGGAGATTACATCATCAATGGGTGATGCTTTTATCCAATCAGTTGAATGTCTTAAAAG
Organism: Tolypeutes matacus; assembly: GCA_026826555.1. Classification (NCBI taxonomy): domain Eukaryota; kingdom Metazoa; phylum Chordata; class Mammalia; order Cingulata; family Chlamyphoridae; genus Tolypeutes; species Tolypeutes matacus. The sequence goes on along the minus strand of JAKSZT010053819.1, from coordinate 1,390,900 downwards.
GGGAAGTGATTTCAACATTCAGAGAGAATTTCCCAGCTCGTCTTTGGACAGCCAGCTTCTCCCAGAAACTCATCAATGACCTTTCATTGGACTTTCATCAGAGTTCCTGGTTTGCAGCCTGCCTGCAGAACCTGGACTTGTGCATCTCCCTGGTCGTGTGAAAGACTCCTATAAAATCTCATATTATTGACAGATATCTCCTGTTGATTCTGTTTCCTGAGAGAACCCTGACTAATACAGATGGTCATGAGTCTTCTCGATGGAGCCTTCTCTACCCAACATACTCAGCATTCTCTCCCTCAGTTTCTGGTAACAAAACGTTTGGGCTTAGAAGTATGAAAGCTCTGCTGCTTAGTCTGGGTTCCTGCCCGATATCGGTTTCCTCTATACCTCAGTCATACATTTGTAATTAATTCCTTTGCCAACAAAGAAAAGCAAGTAAATGAGCACTTTAAATTATCTTTCTAATGAGTTTTTTTTCATACTTGAAAACCTCAGCTGGGAAAAAATTTAGATGTTGATTTCTTTACACAGATTTCACCTTATATGTAAATGTACTGTTAAACCAAATACATAAGTCTTTCTTCAGCCAAGGATGATTGTATGCTTGCTTTATCAGCTACAGTATTTTCTATTGTAAAGGATGATTTTTGTTATCATCTGTTCTTTTTCTCCTAGAGGAGCAACACTTACAGGTATGATGGCATATCTTTCTCTCTCTTCTCATGGCTATCATATTTCCCCCCACTTTCAATGAACAGTTTTCTAATTTTCCAGGTGATTCAGTGCCAGAGGTTTTGTGTCAGTCAGGCAGGGAGAAAAGTACATAATATTCCCTCATCTGCTTTCTCCTCCAGAAGTTGGTTTTCTGAATTATACCTGTGACAAGCATAGAAATATTTTTTAAAAGTCAGGTCATACTTATAGCTGGTGATATTCTTCAAATATTCTAGAATCTATTTGTCTAGAATGTTTTGCTTTCAGGTTTTTTAAAAGTATTTTAGTGGGAAAATGAAAAGAGTTTGAGTGAAGTCTTTAGCCAAATTCTATTTTGAATGAAATGAAAATGGAAAGAAAAAGAAAAGGAAAATATTACCTATATTTAGCAAAATTAAGGGGTTAGAGAGAAACAGTGATATATCAAGACAAAAAACAAGATGGCAAATTGAAGAACAAATATAATAATTAAATCTATAAATATGAATGGATTACATTTTACTACTGGAAGTCAGACTGTGCAAAAACCAAAGTCTAAATGCATGCTATTTTCAAGAGATGATCAAAAACAAATGACACAGGAAAAGTTAAAATGAGATAATAGCTACAAATATACCAAGAAAGTACATAAATCAGGTAAAATAATATTACTATCAAAAAGCATGCACAAGCAAAAAATACCAAATGAATTGATAATTTACACTCATGACATTCAAATATGGACCAAAATCTGGACAACATTTTACAACAAATATGACAAGCTATTTTTATAAAATATTAAGAACTATAATAAGATATGTCTACAAGAAGAAAACTCAAAAAAAGAAATTTGGTTTTGTCTAAACAATTAAAAATGGAAAATATAAATTACCAATAATACAAATAAATATTTCACTCCACTACTAATTAAATGCATTGCAGTTAGTGATAGATCATTTTAATACTTATCAACTAGTCCCTCCTACATTGACAGATGGTAGAATAAATTATATAACTTTTCTGGAAGGTGATTTTATATTACATATCAAAATAACAAATCATTTGGCCATGATATTCTTAGAAATATTTATGTTCAAGTTTGTTAAGCATGGAATTATTAAAAAAGCCGTAAAGTTGGGTATAATCCATTGTCTAATAATATGGAATTTTAAAAATAAATGCTAATAATAGTAGTCATAGAGTATGCATCAAGTTCCTGGCATTGCTCTACATTCATAAAACTATCCAATAAGACAACACCTCTGTGAAGCAGATATTGTTTTTAATCTCTACTTTTAATATATATGAATTTTTTTTTTAAAGGTGGTAACAGTGAATGAACTCAGGACCTTGTACATGGGAAGCAGGTGCTCAACCACTGAGCTACATCCACTCCCCATGTATGAAAACTGAGGGAGCTATACTAAGGAATTTACTCAAATTCACATCTCAAGTAAGTGGTGAGGGGATAATTAAAGCCTCGGAAATCTGCCTCTAAAGTCAAAGTTTGTAACCTCTATGCTACAAAATATTTTTCCAATTGAGAACCTCCATTATGATAGAGTAATTTTCAGCCACACAAAGTAAGCTTTTTAAAGATTATTTCTATAAAATATAAGAAAATTTCTATGATATTGGTAAGTGAAAAAAGTTTTACTTTGCAAAATATATAAAAGCAGAATATTAACACCGGAATGAGAAATATAAATGTTGTCAGAGTAGGAAAATAGATTATTCTTATTGTCCTCTTTGCATTTTATGTACTTCACAATACTTCTAAAGTAAATTTACATTAACAAAATAATTGTGGAAGCAAATGCTCAGTATTTTGTAATATAAAGAGCTAAAATACTATCTTTTATAGTTTATCTTTTGCAATCTGATAATACTAACATATTGAATTGCCCCAAATAAACATCACAGGAAGTTTCCGGAGCAGTGCCTATAAAGTGTGCACTTATTTTTTACTATTGGTGACATTGTTACCTATCCAAAAATACTCTAAAATATTTTGTACTAGAATGTTGGCAAAAAATCAAGGTCTAAATCTAAATAATAAGCTCGCTAGGGCTGAGATGAAGGAGATGGAGTGTGGGGGTGGTCAGGGAAGTAAAGAAATAATAAACCATTTTCTTTATAAAAGAGAGAGAGACTAAAATAAACTTGCTGAGCTTATATATAAGAAAGAAATTTTGTCCAGACCTTTCAGTGATACCACATTTAATCTGCCTAAGGAAATAACATATTTCATTTGTTCTACTTCAATACACATTATGAGATTTAATAGGCCCAGGACATTCTTTTAAAATGTTAAGCCATATATCTCTTTCCTCTTCTTTCCTTCCCTTCCCATCCTTTTCCTTCTCTCTTTTTATTTAATTTTAAAAATGTAGGAATTGGAGAAAGAGTGATGAAACTATCTGCTAGAGAGTCAAAGGCCTCTAACTTTTTCCTATTATTTCTTTGATCTCCCCAAGTTAAAAGGATTTTGCACAACAAAATCAAAAACATAATTATTGACTGAAATTTTTCAAAACCAATACAAAGAATATCAAATAAATTAGTGGCAGCAGAAATAAGTCCTATGGTACATCAGCAGACAATTAAACCTCACTTTGAGCTGGAGTGTTTTTGTAAATATTTTGGATTTAGGATATGCCCATTAGTCATAAGTAGATTTCAAAATGCACATTTTTAAAAGAAGAATTTGTTAATGAGTACTTGGAGTGGGTGGGAGGAATAATAATAGGAGTATTCATTCTTTCTGAAGATGAAATGTACTTATTATTTGACCCACTGCTCACATTTATACTAAACTTTAATTCTCAACATAGAAAATGTTCATTGCCAGAAACATTGTTCAAAAATGAAAAACTGGATCATGGTACTCTGCTGCTTACAATCTGAGGTACTTTCTTCTGGACGAGGTTAATCATCCAATAATGGCATTGGCCAAGACATCCACTGCCATGAATTACCCAGTCATAACCTACTGTACTAACCCCTGTGTCTGATTTCCTCTCAATATCAGCCTCTCCTACTAGAAAATTTTTCAAAGTCCCATACTGTTTTTGTACAGACTGTTCTATCTACTCAGTTCTGCTATTCTATCTACTCACCTGGTACTGACATTTCCCAAATTTTCTACTTTCAATTTTGGCTCTGATTGTTAGGCATAAAACAGATATTTATATCTTTGAGTTCCTCAAGGAAAGAGATCATGCTTTTTTCAGAGTCTCATTCTTAGCCCTCAATGCAATGTCAGGATCAGACAAATGATAAATGTTGACGAAATTAAAGGTTCGATGATGCATCCCTTCATTGACAGATCATGCTCTAATGAAGCAGGTGTAGCTGTGGAAAAAAAAAAAAACTGCATCATTTCCAAATTGCTATGCACTGGATAAATATTTTTTCTACATTTCTAAAAAATATTTTAAAATAAACACCTCAGGAAATCTGTCTTTTCCTGCAAATACCTAAGGGTTATTATAGATAATTTGGCTACAATTGGGTCACGAGCTTAACCAAGATGATTCATAACCTGAAAGGATCTGGAGTGAACACGTAAACAGTCCGGAACATCATTCACCCATAGTCTATCAATTTGATGAGGGATGAAGTCAATCAAGTAAGGTGATCTGTGGCTCTTTCTTAGTTGGTTTTTTTTTTCCGTTTTTTTTTTTTTTTTTTTTCTTCCAACGAAATGTTCCTTCCCAATGCATTCCTACAGCATTATGTGAACAGTAATGACTTCCTGCCTATCTCTTTATAGGCTCTGGCACTGCCTTTTCCCATGCAGGCTGTCTTCAGTGTCACTGTAGCTGACATCGCTGGCCCTCAAACTATGACCACAGCACCTTTTCATTAGAGTCTTTGAGTAGTTTGCTATTCCCTAGGAGAAGGCAGAATATATTCTAGTATTTTATGTACATCTATTGATTGATTGATTCTCAAGTGCATAGTCTGAGTTAATCTTTCTCCATAGTTAATAAAGTACTGTTATTATTGGCTTGCATTAGGTCCCTCTCATTCCCTTGATTCATTTATTCCTTTCTTTTATATGCAATCCTGCTCTTATTGTCTCTCATGTGCAAATATTCTAATGTTTTGTGTTTGATGTGTATGATTTTATTTATGTATGTGTTCTTATATAAAACGTGTATATTAATTTATATAGTGGTGTGTATTTTCTACCAAATCACTCTGTTCCTTTTTTTTTTTCCCCTCAGCACCGTACTTTCACCATGTTGCTTTGTAAACATTTAGTAGATTCCTTCTACTGCTACTTAGAATTCCACAGTGAATATGTACTATGTCTTACATACCCATTCCTTGAGAGATGGCTTTCTAGATTGCCTCCAACTCCTGGCTATGCAAACAACACTGTGATAAAGATCCTTATATGAGGATGTTCTTGTGTAAACATTTCACTGTTACATATTGCCAAAAAAGGAAATTGGTGGTCACAGGGTATATACGCATATACTGATTTTGATGGACAGATTGCTCTTCAGAATGGATGCATTCCCAGCAGTCACGCATGAGGAATTATATATGCCGACCTGCTGAGCAAAACTTGGCAATATACACTGTTGGAGATTGAATCATGGCCCCCACAAAAGACATGTTCAAGTCCTAATCCTCTTTCCTGTGGAGGAAACCATTTGTAAATAGGGCCTTTGAAGATGTTACTGTTAAGGTCTAGACTCATTTGTGAATAGGATCTTCAAAGATACTTTTAGATGGCATTCAATTGAATCAGGGTAGCCCTTATTCCATATAACTGGAAATCTAAACAGAAACACAGTCAACTGAGCAGATGTGGATCCCAGAAGGAGAAGTCATGTGACAAACTGAGATGCAAGCAAGGAACCTCATAGATTGTGTCAAGCCAGCCCCAGAACGCTATAGAGTCCAGGAGAAAGCATGACCTGTAGAGACCTTAATTTTGGACTTCTAACCTCCAAAACCATGAGATAAAATTCCATTATTAAGGCAACCTATAGTGTGGTATTTGTCATAGCAACACTGGCAAACTAGGATATACTATCTAATCTTTGCAAACTTACTAAATGAGAATGATATCTTGTTTTAATTTTCCTTTTTACTTTGGGAATATGAGTATTATTGATGTGCTTCCTATCCTTTGGGCTTTTCTTGTCTATAAATTGCCTTTTCATGTTCTTTGTTCATTTTTCTATATGGATTCTTGTCATTTTCTTTTTGATGAGTAAATTTTAGATTTCATCAGTTATTATTGTTGTAAATTAGACATTGCAAGTCTCTTCTCTTAATATTTCATCTACTTATTAAAATTGCTCTTTTTTTTCTTCACTAAGAAAGAATGCTTAATTTTGGTGTTATATTTATTTATTTTTTATTTTTCTTCTTCTTTAATTTTATTACTTGTGCTGTTGGAACTTTACTAAAAATATATTGTCTATTATGGTTTTCTGTTAAATTTGTAAAGTTATCTTTGATATTTCTACATTTAAACTGTCTAGAATCTACCTTTGTATATGCTCATAGGTAAGGGTTCAGTTTTTTTTTCTCCTTAGTAAATCTGTTTTCTCAATATCATCTGCTAAACAGTTTGTCCTTTACAAATTGTCTGTGGTGACATATTAATCATGGAATATTAACTTCTCAAATAGAAAAGGATCTATTTCTAAAATATCCTACTTCATGTGTCTTTTTAAGTTCTATTTTGCCATTAACATATTATTTTTATGAGTGTGACTTTGAGTATATCTTAAAATATTTTAGGGAAAGGTCTCCCTATTTTCTCTTATATTTCAAAGTCAAATTAGCTATCTGTGTTCCTTAATTATTTCATCTCACTATTAATAAATAATAAATATGTTGATATCCCCTAAAATCTATCTGAACTGAATATTGATATATTTCACTCAAAAACATGGAATAAATTTCCCACTTATTCACAGAATATCAATTATTTGCATTATTTTAAAATTATCTTCATAAACGTATAATCTTTAACATGCTAATGAATTATTTTGTTTAATTCAGATTTTCTATAACTGTTTGTTCAATTTAGCACTTCCTTATAGGAGGGTGCCAGAATTTCTAGATCCAATTATTTAGTATATATTTTTTTCCAATTCTGGCTGCTATACTTTTGTTGTTGTGTTTTGAGTTTATTTATGGTCTATAAGATTATGTATTCTTGTTCTATTTTTCATTTAGTGGTATACTGTCATCCTTCTTTGTCTCTCATGATATTTTTTCCCTGTATTCTATCTTGTCTTATATTAATACCAGTTTTCCTTCCTTCCTTCCTTCCTCCCTCCCTCCCTTCTTTCCTTCCCCTCTTTTTCTCCTCCCTTCCTTCTTTCTTTTTTTAATTGCCTGGTATAAATTTTTCCTTTGTTTTATTTATCAATCTTTTTTTTTTCCTCTTGTTGGAGTATGTTGTTTTTTTTCCTTTGATAAGTAAAACTCCTTAGATTTTATTCTAATTCAAAGTAGAATTCTTTTATTTTAATTGGCTAAGTTGAAACTTCCATATAGTTACTGTTATATTAGAAAATTATTTTTCAACTCATTTCATAAATTCAATTTCTTATAGTACTTTTTGTATTTCTTTTCTCCTGTCTTTCATTTTCTTACATTATTTTTATGTCAATATGCAAATTATATTGTTGTTCATATGTTAATTGTTGTTTAACTTAAGATCTACTCTTTTTTTTGTCCCATCTTGATTTCTTACATTCACCAATCATCATATCCTCTGTAATGAACTTAACTTCATAACTCATTTTCTCTACTCTTTTACCCCAGCCTAAGTGTTTCTAGAACTTAGAAACTTAGGTCAGGCTGTGTTTATGGAGATATTTTTTCTGTTTTATTTTGTCCCTGACTCTTTAAACAACCATGAGCTTTCTTGTTATATCATTGTCCTTATAGCCTTATGTCCATATATTCTTCTTATTTTTTTCTCTTGTTTTATTCTTCTTTCAAGAATGTTTTCAAAGTTGATGTTTTCATAAAATTTCTGAGTGTTTTTAATTATGCCCTTATATTTAAGTGACAATTTGGCTGTTTATAAAATTCTAGGCTCACCGTTTCCCTCCAAGGCAATATAAAAAAGAGGAAAGAGGACAAATTTTAAAGTTTCCCCCCAAATATTTACTCATACCCTTCACCCAGAGTAGCAGCTAGCAGCAGTCCCTTTCCCACAGACCAGTGGGCAGCTGCCTTCACACTTTCTAATGGCATTTTATTATTTATTTATTCAAATTTTTATATCTTTTACCTCATCCATTTCAACAAGGTTGGTTTTTTCCATCTTACCAGCAAGATATATTGTTTATAAGAAAATGTCTGGGTCCAAACTTAGAAGAAGGAATGGATATATAAGGAAAATAGACATCCATATTGTCAAGCATATGGGAACATATATCCCCATTTTTTCCTCTTTTACATCTTCCTCAATCTATGTCCGAAGTGTGAATAATTTAGAATTCTTGTGGAAAAAGCAGAAATTGTACTTGTGGCTGGATGATGCTAATTATGGTCTATATATATATATATGTTTTTGCTATTATTTGAGCGGTGAAGACACACTCAAATTAGTTTGCAGTCAGTGAACACATCATAGATGGCTAATGTTTAGCTTAAAACAAAGTCCTGATAACTGTGTAGAAAACAAAGTTGGGAATTATGTGGAAAGAGTAGCACCATCTGTCACCAAGGATGCCTCCCAAATCTTCTATCAAAATTGTGACATCTGACTAATAAAGGACACCTGGTTTCCATTTGTGAATAAATGCTCCCCCCTTCACTTGGTAAACAAGAGATGTTTCCAAATATGTTAATGTTTCAGAGAATTTCCATTTTAAATGATCCTTTTGTATTTAAAACTCACATTGAACTTATCACCCATGAAAATGGCATCTAAAATTTTAAGGAAAAAAAAAAAGGAGTTTGTAACAAGTAGCATAAAATAAAAATTTAAACAGAACAAATAAAGAATGTCGCCAAGTAGTGATAATTAGCAGAATTCAATACCTAAAGTATTGAAACAAACAATTCTTTTTGTTTTCTTTTCAGTTTCCTGGACCTGAGAGCATAATAATAAATAATAAGGGACATTAAACAATAAATTAAAATCTGATGTATGAATGAATACAGCCAAACACTTATTGATAGGATGTGTCCTATCATATAGCATTAAGTGTATGGTATTTTGTATTCATAATAAAAACTTATAACTATTTGATCTTTATACCTTATAAAGATCATTCCAAAGAAATTTCTTCTTAATTCCCATAAGAAAGTGATGTAGGTGTCAGCATTATGCTTACTGGATGGAGTAGAAATTGATTCATACAAGTTATGCAATGCCACACAACTAATAAGAAGGGTAGTTGGGGTGCAGTCATCTCCTCTGCTTTCATCCTGTGGAAATTCAATATAGTTATGACTGATATGCATAATAAACCTGAGAATTGTACTGTTTTACAGACCTTCTATCAACAAGCATATTATTACCAATCTAAGTTTAGAGTTGAGTGCTTTTATAGTAAATCTAAAACATTTGAGCACTCAAAATTCATAGAGAAGGTATACTGGTAACTGTTATGCAAAATATTATATTAGCCAGATCATGCCATTTTTCATTTTCATGCTATTTTCTAACTGTGCAACCTTGGCAACACTCTTTAGCTGTGTAACTATCTATGTCCTCATCTGTAAAATGGGATTATTCGCAGTACCTATATTAGGGGATGGTAATAGTACTTATGTAGCACAGGGTCAAACACAAAGTAAGCCCTTAGTAAGAGGTTAGTTGATGCTTTTATTAGTAATAGTAGCTTCCTTATCATCATTATCATCACCATCTCAACATCAATCTGCCTAAATGAGTAATGAGTAATAGAAAAGTTTAATCTGACCTTGGTGATTTAGCAGAGATATTTCCAGAGTATTTACCAAAAAAAAAAAAAAAAAAGGGTTCTGAATGTCATTTCATGACCAGGTAAAATAATACCCCCATTAGAATATTGTTATTGAATAATTTTGCATTTTACTTCTAAATATATGCATTTTGTATATATTACTCAAAAAAATACTTTTCAGTGAATCTCCACTGTTTTCATATCTATTTGCTTATGGTAGCATGCTAAAATTCCTGTCCAAGTTTTCAGAACTTTATTTTTTACTTTTCAAGAGTAGACTTTTAAGATAGTTTATATTATAAATATTAAGACATGATGAGGCATTTTTTTGCACTCACCATGGATACTCACATGATAAGTAATCTTTAAGACCATTTACCTATAATGTAGTTGACAAAGTATGTGATAGCAAGAAGTGTTAGAAGCTGAAATCTGGAGTCACTTGTTTAAAAGCCACATCATGGTTTGTCACAAAACATAACATGTTTTGCCCATAGCTTTCCTAGATGAATATAATATCTCACTTATTTTAAGATTTTTCTCCCCTAAAAATGTCCCGTGGCATCTATTCACATTGTGAAGTAACAGCAACAATTTTGTTCTAAACCCCCAAAGGAAAGAAGATGTCAGATTGTTGACGAGGATTCTTTATTTTTTTTAAACTTCTGTATAAAAACCATTGGGAAAATGATACTTCTCACGACATAGATACAGGTCTTTCAACAAGAAGTTAAATCTGCTGACTTTTCAAAGACAAAGCTTTATTTGAACCCTGAAAATTCAAAAGAATTTAGAAATCACTGGATTTGACTTGGACGTTTATTTGACTCTGCCTCAAACAAATAACCAATCGAAAACAACCAGGCATTCTGGGCTGTCAGTCTTCACCTCTGAGGTGAAATCTCAGTCAATAAATGGCTGGTGTTGGAAACTGTGAGTGACATTTAACTAAGGGGTGCAAAGCATATGGCAGTGTTTTTGACACCATTCCTCCCACAAGACTGTCAGCAAGTCTAAATTAACACTGGAAGCCTATAGATTTCAATGATGGATGAAGACGTTAAAGCCACATCACAGCACCGCAGAAGTAATGAGCTTTGCAGTTTGTTCAGAAGTCTGTATATTTGTGTTATTCCAAAATTTGCTTAAACATCTCTCTATGTCACTATAGACACTAGGTAATAAAATTCGTACACATTTCTCATATGCAATAGGCTACATATTTCCCTGAGAAGGTTTGATGTTAATGCTATCATAAAATACATATTCTTTACACTAAATTAGCATTTTCACATACCTGAAATGTCTTGAGCTTCTTATATTATTAGAACATTTAATGAATGCATTTGTCCTATATATTATTTCAGATAGAACCTATAGGAGTTTATTTCCTTTAATTTCCTTTCTCCATCTCATTTTCCTAACCCGTTCAGAACTCGAAGATGTGTGAAACTAATTACCAGGTTAGTATTGTTAAGATTCAGCAAGGAAAGGTAATGTGAAATGCAAACTCATTCTTAATCACGCTGTCTGAGTGATACAGAGCCATGCACACTGCACTTATCTTAGAAAAAAATATTTCTGTGTACCCAAATGAAATTTTCTTATTTCTGAAAATGCCTTAACTTCCATTTTGCTTATCAGCTTGGGAAACTAATGCAATCATAAAAATGAAAAAAAAAATTATTTGTATGTCTAGCTTGTGGGCAATACAAAAAGAGGTAGAGGGCTGGATTTGACCCACAGGTCATAGTTTGTCAACACTTGTTTTAGTTAGTTATAGAAACTGGCCAATGATCATTCATGCTAGTTTGAGAATCAGTTGAGCCCTGCATTACGTACCATTGCAAAAAATATAACAAAAAGAAAATATAATTTTATTACCATTATTTATAAACTGTTAAATTCATATGACAGGTAGAATCATTAGCTTTCTGAGTTTCTTTCTACACCTATTATAGGGAAGAATAACACCTAGAAATTTTATGAGCTCTTGTACAGTCTTAGAAAATGAAAGCCAAAATTGACCTTCAGTTTTAGTCTTTCAAGTCACCTTTCAGGTAGTAGCAATGTGCTAGGTCTTTTCTGAGAGGGCTTGTATCATATAGGCAATGAATGCTCTTATATGAAATAATTTCTGTTTATGATGAAGCATTTTCTGCTCCTCAGGGATAAAATAAACCGAGTAAAATTTGCACACATATTCAACTGTGCTATAACTGAAATTCCTGTATTTGTTGGAACTTGTCTATTTTTATTCTTCAAAGCACATTTTCAGAGGTGAGTGACAGAGATTTTTTTATATTTGACTTTATTAAAATGTACTTTGGATTAAGTATTTCTACCTATGTAGGTTACAACAAGCTGATGCAGAGCACCTCTTGCCAAAAATTCTTTTAGCATCAAAATATTGTGGAAAAATTATCAATTTTCTGTCTGAGTGATTACAACATTAAACACAAAATCAACATTTCTTACAGTTGATTCATTATTGTCTTTTTCTGGGAAAAAAAAAATGCCTGCGAAAGGAAGTATAATTGCTCTTTAATTCTGAGGTTAACCAGCAGATGTTTGGCTAAACCATATTTTAACTGGCCAATCATTATATACTGGCAAAAATCAAAAGCCCTATGGTTGTAAAAGCTTACCTCAGGAATTTTGCCTTCAATACCCTAAAACCTCTTTGATTTCTGATCCATTTTCTTATCCTGGGCTGAAACCATAAACCTAAGTGCTGGAATATTTGTTGATTAATCATTTTCTCTTCAGGCCCTATTTGAAAATTTCATTTATCATAAAACCGAATTCATTATTAATCATTTATGCGAAAAATATGCAGTATACCTTTTTAAAAGTTTATTCAAATCTAATAGGATCAAGAATTGCAACAAATCAACTATTATTTTCATAACATGTTTTTCTTACAAGACAAAACTATGTTTGCATTAAAAATGAGGTGGAAATCATATTTACTGAGGGTGGTGCTTTGGATTGAATTGTATTCCCACAAATGACATGTTCAAGTGCTAAACCCCAGTCCTGTAAATGTAAACTTATTTGTACATAAGATCTTTGAAGATGTCATTAGTTAAGATGAGGCCAAATTGGATTAGGGTGGACCCTAATCCAATGTGTTTATAGTCCTTATAAGGAGAGGAAATTTGAACAGAGGTACAGATGACTGAGACAGAGAGCAAGACCGAGAAAGAGGAGAGAGCAAGCCATATGACAGAGGTGCCATGGAGTGCTGACAAACTACCACCAACCCTACACATTTCTGAGAAAGCATGACAAGCCCATACCTTGATTTTGGACTTTAAGCCTTCAGAATTGTGAGACAATAAATTCCTGTTGTTTAAGCTAATTAGCTAATTCCAGTTGCTGTAATAGCCCTGGCAAACTAAGACAGTGGGTGTGGAAGTTATTCAAGAAACCTTTATAGCAACTGCAAAGACTCAATCCAATTCAATTCTGACTCTAAATAACTGGGGTTAGGCCAGACTCTGCAGGTCAAGGGCAATCCTCTACAAGATTAGCCTTCAGGTACCAGTCACAATTCAGGAGCACAGGCTTCCCACACTTCTGACCAACTGGCTGTGAATTAGGGGGTTCCAACCCCATCTCGGCCTTGATAATTCACTAGAATGACTTATAGAACTCACTGAAAGTGAGTTGTACTTATGATTATAGTTTTCTTATAGTAATAGGACACAAATCAGAAGCCAAAAGAAGAGATATGGAAGGCAGGGTCTGGGAGGGTCTGAAATGCTAGCTTCCATGTTTTCTCCATGTGGAATCAGTTGCTTACCCTCCTAGCACAATAGTGATGACTTTTTTTCAATCATGGAAGTTCATCATGACTTCAAGTGTCCTGAGTTTATATGGGGTCTCATTTTACAAGCATGAGTAATGGAATCAATGCCCATGAAGTTGGGTTCAATCTGCAGACCCCTCCTCTCCTAGACTTTGGAGAGACGAGTCTCATACGATATGGGTGGCTCAAAGCCCCAATCCCCTAATCACCAGGTTGGTCTTCCCTGTGTGACCTGTCCCTACCCTAAAATTGCAGGTGTAATTGGACCCCCCCCCCGTAATGTTATTATCATATGACCTATCAGGTGTGGTCCTAGGATGACCTTTCAGATAAAGAGGTATTCCTATCACAAGGAATTCCAAAGATTCAGGGCTTTATTTCCCAGGAACTAAAGACAAAGTCAGCCAAGTTTTTCATTATACTCTACTGGGTTTACTGGTGTTTTCATTGAAAGGGAGTTTAGCCAAGGGATTTTTTTTTAATGTAGTGGTCCCATTTTCATGAGGGACACCAGTATATAGGAAAAAGGTTCACTTAGGATGTTTTCACCCAACATATTCATTCTTGTTAGTTGTTTAATCGGGCATGGGGAATCATTAAATTCTTTAATACTTAAGAGTAATTAAATTGCTACAAATTGGTATATTGGGATTATGAGTTAATGTAATTGATGAATTCATGGGGAATTTAGGATTGCCAAGTGAATGAGGGGCTATTTTGATTTAATTTTAATAAAGAATGACAAATATTTTATGGCAAGGACCCCCTTCCCCCCCCCCCACTGGGCACACACTTAGATCTCATTTTCACATCTTCTTTTATTTAAATATGTGACCATATGAGTGGATTCTGGTCCATAGAATGGGAGTAGGTTTGACAGCTGCAACTTCTAGGATTGGCCCACAGTATTTCCCATGTGATCCTTCTCTCTCTTATCCTCTTCTGCCAACTGATGTCAATTCACCTGAGTGACCTTGTAGCAACATGTTAAATACACCTGAGCCTCCATTTGGGGATCCTCTATGACTGTCTGTAGCAAGGGAGGCACTTTCTTTACCCTCTCCCCAGGTGCATTTCCAGGATAAAATCAAGCCACTGGGATTTGGGAGATTTTTTGTTACAGCAGCTAGCAATGTCATCATAGCTAATATACTTAGAAGCTGAGATTCAAGTAATGACCATTCCCTATAGTATAGTGTGTTTTTTAACAAGATATATACTATCTCTGAGCCACAGTTTGTTGAACAATAAAAGAGAAATAGTAATACCTTCCCATAAGATCATTGTGATGAGGTAACAATTAAGTGCAATATTATACATGAAAATACTAAACAATATCTAACATAAAGTGCTCAATTGATATAAATTTCCTTGCAATAAAAAAGTCTAATTAGTTCTCACCCTTCTCTTAATTCTACTTTTGCTAATGTAAAATGTTGTGATTTTATCATTATATTTCCATATTTCAACATTACTAAGCAGACACATAAAAAAAATCCAAAAGTTATAATCACATAGAACTCTCAGAAACAATGAAAGCTCTTTGGCTAACATTAGTTGTATAATCATGTTTTGATCAATAATCAATGTGAATGCAATTTCTATTCTCCAATTCTACATCAATAATTCTCATCACTTATTAGCAGTTTTTGAACATAAAAAAGAAATGTTGAATTTGAACTAATTATTTCTTTTCAGAATTTTCTTGATATTAGATCTGTACAAAGTGATATCAGAATTCTGATAAAGGAAGGAAAATCAGTCAGAAGAACCAATGATATAAATGAGATTAAAGAAATTATTTTAAAGTGAACAAATTGATGGATAGCTAATCATATGCTTATAGTTACCTAAAATGTGAGCTTCTTGGTGTGGGAAAGGAAATTAAGAATAGTCAAGGGGCAGGGACTGGAAAGAGTGGGGGAAAGACCAGGTAGATTCTCCATAGAGTTTACCATAAATGCCAGGGTGGTAATATTCATTTATCACAAAATTCTCCTCAAAGAAGTACAAATTCCCTTGAATTCCATTGTAAACTAGTTCTTACAAAGTCTCTTAAACAAAATAAAGTAATTGAGGGTGTACTCTCTTACTTTATATTGAGCAACAAAGAACTATTGGAAAAACACATTAGTAATTAAACAGACCTTTGTAATTCCTATGAATATGAACACATTTGGAATGAGATTGCATATCAGTCAAGGCCTTGGCAGAAAAATAGACGGCACCATCAAAATGGGTAATTTCAGAAAAGTTTAATAGACTATTAACAAAAATGTAAGAGAGAAGGAAAAGCTCAGTGGCTTACAAATAATAGACAATAAATTTTAGTTCCCCTCTGTAAATAAAATTATGGTTATTATACCGTCAGTTTCAGTTTTGCTCACCAGTTGTTTATCTAGAGTGAACTTCTTATTTATTTTCAACTCAGTGTTTATTTGTCAAGCGTGGAATGGTAATCTGGTGAAGAAACAGGCATGCAGAGAGCTACTTCATTGTTTTATAAGTGTAATGACAGAAGTCTTTGGGCATATGAGAATAATATCTGCACTAACTAAAAGCTTCTCAAAGAATATGAAATCTCTGCTGTATGTTAAGGGTTGAAAGGGCATATTCTAGGAAGAAAGTGGGGAGAGGGCAATTTAGGCAGAGGGATTTTGGCTAAAAGCACACAGGCATGAAAGAACATGTCACATCTTGTATAAATGTCATTTGGTATTTATAGGAGTGCCTCCTTAGGAGCGTGATCAGACCTGGAGCACCATATAGACCTTTCACAGAAGTTGGAGCTTTGTCCTATAGGTAATGGGAAGTCATTAATGAGATTTAAACTAGGAAATTATATGATGATTACCGCATTTCAGAAGTACCCCTCTGGCATTATGAAATATTTATTGCAAAAGAGAGGGCCTGAGATGTTTATTGCAAAAGTTCTAGTGAGCTAAATTAAGGGTAATAACATTAATGATGAAGTGAAAAGGGTAGAATTCAGACTTGTGTTATACATGGGTAGTGTTTAATGGGTTAGTGTTTAGAAGAGGACGAGATTTTAGAGGAGAGGTGGACTTAAGTGTTGAGTCTTAAGACTTAAGACTACGAAAAATGTCCAAATCAAGGCATTATCAGAGATGCTTTCTCACCACAGGTCGGCTGCTAGCAGGTTCTGGAGTCCTGCCATGTGGCAAGGCAAGATCGGGGGTCTGCTACTTTCTGCTCCGGCTCAGTTATGGCCTATCAGGCCTCTCTCCCTGGGCCTTGGCCACTTGAGCCTCTCAGAGCTCCTCTGTCTTTCTGTGGCTGTAGGTGAACCTGGAGTCCTCTCTCTCACATGACTGGGTCAAAATGGCAAAGCTCCATTTCTCTGTGTGTTCTCAGTTTATTTAAGACCCCAGCTAGAGGGTGGAGACCTAGACTGGGTTACTCCTCACTGATGTAGTTCAGTCAAAAACCCTAAAGAGATCAAATCAAGTCATCCAATAAGGGCCCCTTATCTGACTTTAATGCAATCACAGGCCTCCACACCCAAAGGAATAGATTACAGGGGTTCTTAACCTTTTTTGTTCCATGGACCCCTTTGCCAGTCAGATGAAAACCATGGCCCCCTTACTAAGTCCACACTATACTATGTATTATTTAATAATATATCACACCCCCACCAACACGTCCCCACAAGAATAATGGGTTTTTTAAATTTCAATTCAAGGTCACGGACCCCTTGCTAAGAACCTCTTGATTAGTTCAAGAACAATCTTTTATGGGATTCAAAAAAATCAAACTGTCATATACACAAACATTTTATTTTATGGTTTTTAGGTTCTGTGCTTTGGGTGAAAGGATTTTGCCATTTCAATATTATCTTTGACAAACTTTCTCAAGTATTCTTTTAGCACTTTAGATCTGCAGACCCATTTAACTGAAGACTCACAATAAGCCTGTGAGATGTGTATCAAGATTCCACTTTTGCAATCAATAGAAAAACTGAGAATAAGAGAGGCTAAGAACCATGCCTTGGATCACACAGCTATTTGATTATTCAATCCCAATTTGAATACAAATTCTGCCCAGAAGCACTGGGGAAGCTATTTTGAGCCTGACAAAAACATGATTATCTCTTTAAATTATTCTTCCCTTTTCATTCTGAGAAGGCTGCTGAGGCCCTCCCTTGGCTCAGGGTTATTCTTATTGAAAAATAGGCAATTCACTACCAAATGGAAGCTGAGAAAGTTCCTACCAAGTAAACCTTTATTTTTCAAAGGTCAGAAATTTCAAAATAGCCTAAGAATAACAATGTGCTCATTATTTCAACCAATAACTTTAGAGCACTTGTACCTGTCAGGTTATTTTCAGAGCTCTTAAGTAGTAAACAAGTCATCAAAGTCCTTTTACCTCAAAAAGCCTGCATTCTGGTGTTTCCTTCTGACTGTGCTGTACTGCTATTCCCCCGCCCTCCCCTCGCCTCCACTTCCCTCACCTTCCCTTTCCTTCCCTACTCTATTTTCCTAAAGGAGAGAAAACGTCCCTTTCTTAACATATGTTGTATATTATAGCTTCCTGAGGAAAATCCATAGAAGGATTTTGCAATTATCATTTCCTTATAATATAAAATTTTCTGTAGTAGATGCTATGATGTGCTGCTCAGATCCTCTGCCAAGATGAGCAGTTTATTCCCCTAGCTGGTGGCGGCATGAGCTGATGGGGCTCAACTGAGTCTCTCTTCAGTTCTTGTCCTCAACCAAACCTAACATTATGCCTCCTTCCAAAGGCAATCCTAATTAACTGATGCATCAGTGTAAGGGCCTGGCAACTTGGACTCAAGGTAGTACAACCTTTGAAGGAACATCCCAACTCGGGGCTGAGAGTGCCAGGGGCTTCCTTTTCAACAGCTTTACAGTTCCACAACCCCCCGCCAATCTTGTGTTCTCGCCTTTCAACCGCCCCCAAAAACCTCCTGCACACACATTTTACATGCATGGTCTTTTACTCTGGACCTGGGCCACAGCATTTTCATTGCTGAGCTGCCAGAGAAGTATTCCTATTCCAACCACATTTCCTCCAACTTCTGTTTTTCAGTCTTTGCATGAACACCTCTATATCTGTCATTTTTAGTGTCTGTTTTTGAAAACAAACTAAAATGTATTGATTTTCAGAAGTTTTATCCAGAGGAGAGGAAATCACTTTTCCTTTGAAAAAAAAATCATTTTCATTTTTTCATTGATGCTTTCTATCAAAACCTTATTCAAACTGTTCAATGCTCTTAAATCTCATAAACTGAGCAATAAACCTTGTAATATTAAGCCTTCCTGTAAAATTTCAGTTGTAAATTTGAGGATTTGTCCTGAGCCTAGAATTGGTAATTCAAAGTGAGGAAAAGTACAACAAAAATAGTCTAAAAAAATGAAGTGGCCTGAAAATTGATTGAGCAAATAGACATTGAGCTTTCACTTGGAAGTAATTCATCCCAAGGTCACCAATTTAAGAGGGCGGTCAAGTCTAACTAAAGTCATCACCATCTTAACTCCATGATACTTTCAGGTTTGATCTTTATACTATATTATATTATATTGTTTTAAAAGCAAACAATTAAGTCACATGGTTTTGGGGTATAGAGAACATTTTACAATTAGTTTATTGGAATCTTTTATTCTACCCTACTTGGAGATTTGTTCCTTTTCAGACCAAATTTATCTAAGTGTTCAGTCTGAATAACTAATGTTTTCATTATGTTGACCAATAATTATCAGGCCTTTTAATATGTCAGATAATCTTTTAAACCTTAGGGAAACAGTGATGAATGTGACTAGCAAAGTCCGTTCACATGAGTATGAGGTCTGGATGGGGTAGTATAAGTTTTCCGTACTAGGAAAGGTAATGAATGAATCTTGACATAGTGTATTCTAACCTTTCAAGGGCATATTTTTTTTAAAAGACTGTAAGAATCAAGAAACTGGTATTACCCACTGGATAATGTAATGATACTATAGAACTCTTGAAATTAGAGATGGTGAAAACCTTTATGCTTTTACTGAGCCACAACTGTGGCCAGGCCCAATTTTCTGCTCCCCTTTTATAATACATGCAAGCTCTTGCACATATTATCATCATTCAGCTTCCTTTTCTCAAAACAATGGCTATATATGTATACTCTATGCTTACTTTTCTGTATACTTTTCATAGTAATGAACCATCAAGCAAGTTGTTTAAACTGACCAGTTAAAATTTTTCACCCCATCTTTTTAAAAGATGGGACCTAGAAAACACGTGAATTCATTAATTCATCAATATGCCTTGAGCACCTGTAATCTTTTTTTTTTTAATGTCTATTCAAGTCTTTTGCCCATTTTTTTTTTTTTTTTTTTTAGATTTTATTTATTTATTCATTTATCCCCCCCTTGCTGCTCGCGCTCGCTGGGTCAGCTAACCACGCCGCGCGGGCGGGCTTGCCTTCACCAGGAGGCCCCGGGAACCGAACCACATGGTAAACGGGAGCCCCACTGATTGAGCCACAGCCGCTTCCCAGCACCTGTAATCTGCTAAACACTCTTCTAGATACAAGGACCAAGGTAGTCGATGTCTCTGCCTTCATGGTGTTTCATTCTATTTTGTAAGAAGGACAATAAATGAAATAATTGCAGAGTAATGTTGCTATCATGGAATCTCTCAGTGGTGGAGAAGAATGTGGCTTGGATTAGAGGCAGGCATAGTTGGTGTAAGGATTACACTTTAGAGCAGGATCAGGAAAAGTTTCCTGAAGTCCTCAATGATGTAAAATAAAGGTGGGGTGGGGCTACTCAATAGCTTTATCCTGTTAATTCTCAATATTTTATGCAAATTTACACACACACATGAATATTTTATTAAAAAGTTCAGCATTTTTCATGTGCCTTGGGAGACCTTGACATTCTCTTCTTGGTGCACATATACCTACTCTTGTGTTGGATTTGTGTGTGTGTGTGTGTGTGTGTCCATGAAATTTAAACCCACTAACAAATATTTGCATTTGTAATCCACTTCCTTTTCAGATTCTTGATCAAGGCTGGATACAACAGTCTCTGATGTTGAAAACAGCCCCAGAAGGAAACAATAAAACTCAAAAGAAGAAGAAGAAGAAAACAATTATATATATATACACACACACGCATGGGATTTGTCAGAACCTATCATGTCTTAGGAGAATTTGAGCTTCAAAGAACCAAATCTACTACTTTCCAATGGACCAGTCACCCTATGTCAAGCAGAAAATGTTGGGAAATTGCTGGTCTTCTTTCATACTTCATGTAATGAATAACTACCTCTATTCAATTATCTAAATGAACACACATCAATGAACAACTTCAGGCAATGTCTGGAGTCATTTTTACTAGCTATCTAAAGTCTAACTTTTCTTCTATTCCTACCATGCCTCTACTTCAGAGGTTACAAATACTTGGGGAAATACAGTCCAACTGTCTCAACTCATGTTGAACTTTTCTTTTGCTACATTGTGAAGAGTGTCACTCTCCCTATATAGCACAGCAATTTGTTTGTGTGTTTGATTGTTTTATGCATTCCCTCAACTAACCTGCATTTTCTTAGAGGACCAGGGCCCCTTCTTATACTAGTCTACCACTCAAAACAAAACTCAATAAATAAATATTAATTGATGTATGGTTTGATCATCAGAACTAGTCTAAGCTAAATTTTAATAGGTGATGATACTACTCTCCCCACTCTTTTTGCTATCTCAAAATAGTAGTTTGTCAAACCTGACTTAGCCCCCACATCAGTGTACTCACACTTTCTCAAAAAGTTAAAAAATACACATTTTCAATAGATTATAAAAAGCTATTGATGCAAATACAAGACTTCCAGGAGGCTGAAGAAGATTTTTATTGACAGAAATATCTTTTATTTTCCCTCAATTTACCACAGAGGTCATTGCTCTCAGTAGTAATCCAGAGTAACACTTTGGCACCAGTGTTTATAATCTCCTCTTTTGAAGAAACCCTACAGAGTGTCCTGGGAAGACAGTCAACTCTCTATCTTCAAAGTATTAAGTTAACTTAATATACAAAGGAAGGAACCAAAAACATGAAGTTCAATCACAGAAATAAGTAGCATTTTGTCTACCATCTAGCTTAAAGGACTGTCTTGTTGAGCAGTTTAGTCTCTGAAAGGATTTTATTTATCTTTTTCATCCATCAACCCCCTAAAAGAAGCTTTTGATACCTTCCTTGCTTGATGCTCTGTTACCTGCTGTAATGTGGACTGTTTCATTTTAGGTTTTTTAGCTTGACTGCATTAAATGAGCATTCTAGTGACAGAATGCTTTGAGTAATTAATCAACAGAAAGGTGATTAATTAAGTAAAGCTGTAAGGGGCCTTGGATAGGCAGAGAAGGATCCTTTGAAGGATTTGAGCATTCGGATTCTGGTTGATTTCCAATTTTCCCTTCTGCATAGTGAATCCCTTATGCTTCCTGAATAATGGGAAGTTAGAGGAATAAAAATATCCTCACACACAGCAATAGAGACGTGTAGCAATAGAAATGTCATCATCTTCCCTGGCAATATTCTGGGTGGGAAACTTCATCACCTAATGAAAAAAGCACTTTGAAGGATTAATGTAGTGGGGTTTAAGAGAAATATTCTGATCATTGCAAAATCAGTGAAGATGAAAAATGTGAGCAAGTAATTGAATAGGAAACATTTATATGGCATTGAAGCTGTGCTGGCAAAAAATTATTATTAAAGTAACCTTTTATTTAATATATCATCACCTATAAGATGTGCTTTGTAAAATTTCAGCTTGGAAGGACTTCCTTTGAACAGTGTCAAGTTTTGGCAACTCTTTTTATTAAAGGATTTTGTAACTGAAACTGAACATAGTTTAAGGTATATAAATTAAAATGAACTTCAGGGACCACATAGGCAAGCATTTTGTAGCATAAAGACTTTTCAATTAATCAGGGAGCTTGTCATTACATAACCTTCCTTACCAGGACTCACCTTAATAATTTTTATATTTTGTGTTTTATGCAATATCATTACAAAAAAGAGAGAAACACTGAAAAGTTAACCAGATAGATCAATCTACATTAAATTATATAATATGTGTTCATAAAATAGGACTCTTAGCACTTAATCAAACAATTTTTTTAATCTCCTCTTTTTCACCTCTATTCATTCCAGGAACTAGCAGTGTCTTTCATTAGTATGACTTTTGGGGAGTGGAGTTAGAGTAAGGAGCTAAACCCTTTGCACCCCACTACTTGGCTCCAGAATCATCTAGACCTTACCCTCCAGGTCATTAGTTAAGGAAGTTGATTACATCATCATGCCCTGTTCTTATTTAGTTGCTAGTGGTTATTTTTATAATTAATACATATGGCTGCTTTTTCAAATTGTGTTAGGAATTTGAGGGTAGATAGAGTCTGCAATGCTATCTCAATCTCCTTAATTAGACCCCAGTTAAGTTTCATCAATCTGGAAAGAAGAGAGACTCCATTTATTGTCACCATGTGTAGTAGCATAACTCCACCTCTTTGTAATCTCCATTATTGTCAAATAGAGGGCCATAGTCAGACCTGTAACAATATCTAGAGAGACTTTGATCATATGATTTGTCCTTTCATGGAATTTAGTTCTGTTTCTACTTTATTTAGATGTGTTATATTCCTTTTTTCCATACAGTATAGTGATATCGTTTTCTTTTCAAATACATTTCAATAAAAAATATTAAAGCAAAAAATAACATAAGTTGATTTAATTTGAGAATGGTAGACCAGGTAAATAACAATACAAGTAGAACTTGAATGGCAAAAGTCATGAGAGTGACTTAGGAATATGTAGTTTGGGAAACATTGTTGCCTTGCTTGGAACAGTTTAAGCAAGAACCTAGACACAGGGAACATAACAGAGATGCAGTGTCAGCTAGACAGGACCCAGAAGCAGAGAGAACTGAAAGGCAGTGGCAGAAGGCAGGGTCTGATGGTAGCTTAACTGAAGAGATGCTGAGCCTAAGGGAGATGGACTTCTCTCCCTAATCCTTCCAACCTATGGCCAATACTAGAGTGTGAAATCTGAATCTGCTGGTGAGGTTGAGTGAGGAGGCAATTGCTGTCTGGGGTTGAGACCCAGAGGTTTCTATGTCCTGTAATTAAACAATAGACTCAGAAGGAATGAAGTCCAAGTTAAAACCAAGTATATGGCAGGAAGCAGGATCAGCTACTTCAAAAAAGAAAACAAAACAATCCAAATCACAGAGGAAAAATGACACTTTGTATTGTTTTTCTCTTTCTTTTTATCACTATAATGGCTATTGTTTTCTTTTTTTCTTTTTAATTTCTAATGGCTGTTTTTAAGTATGCTACAATCCTTTTATTTTTCCCTTTGTAACACCCATGTGCCACCATCGCATTGGAATGTAGAAAAATGCTAGTTATAGGATTGCTTTGATACCAACCTAGAACTAGTAAGTACAGGCCCACATTTGTCAGTCAATCTTGGGCAGAGCTTCAATTTCTCTGTGATACTTCTGAGATACAGTATCAAGCCTCTGCAGAGGTGACACAGAAACCTTTATTTTGTAGAATGAATAGTATTCTTTGCTAAGGATGCTATAATACCTAGTAAGTAGTCCTCAGTTACTAGCATGCATCTATACACTTTATAGCTACCTTAATCATTCATCAATCCTTATTAATACTGTGTAAATTATGATTAAACTATTTAAACCATTCTCTTATTTAACAATACTAGCTACCTGTGTAGCCTCTAATATGTGACTAGCTAACTAAAGTAAAGTGTGTGCAGTCTGGTATCTTGTTATATTCCCTCTGAAATTTAGTTGGGGAAATGCAAAGTATGATTTCTTTGTGGCAAGAGTTCCCAGAGAAAAGCAATCTCAAAACTGACCTTATAGAATATTCAAGATTCTTTTTGGCTTGGATTTCTTCCAGGAATTTGTAAGGCAGATACATAGAAAGTGTTCTATATGGGACACACACACACATTTTTTTTTTTAATCACTCTTAGTCTTTACCAATATAATAGTAATGATGCATGTGGGTATGTATCATTATATTATGGAACTTATTCTGCATTGCTTACCTTTTGATTAATTCAATCTTTGTACAACACTAAGATATGAATATTATATTATCATTAGATTCTTAGGTCTTTGATGAAAGATATTCTATTCATCCTTGCATCTCCTATTCGTAACACAGTGTTTGATTTATAGTAGGTACTATAAATAAATATCTAATCAGGGATCGAATACTCTACATTCAAAATTAAGATAGTTAAACTGAAATTCAGAGAACCTGAGTAACTCACTCAAGTACACACTAGTCAGTGAGGACCAAGGCATAAATTAAGTTGTTCATACTTCAAGTTTGGGCTTTGAGCTCTCATGATTCTGAACCCAGATTCTGACATGCAGTTTTCCATTATATATGACAATACCTTTATAGAATGTTGCAGTCTACTTATTTAACTTTTTAAAAGCCTCAGTTTTTTTAACCCATGAAATTGTGTTAAAGGCAGCACCAAGCTTAGAAAATCATCATGAGAATTAAGTAAGATAATACATGCAAGCACTTATTCCAGAGACCAGTTTATACCAAAAAATCTCCTATATATTAGCTATTATTAGTCCACTGTATCAGGCTATCTCTTGGTATAATGCAAGTGAAAAATAAACTACATTCATTCTGCAAGAAAGACAACAAAACAAGAGAAGTTTAAATCAAATTATAAAGATGCAGAAGTTAAAAATAATGTTAAAAATGGCATGCATATTAACACTGAAGCAAATATCATATCTTCTGTATTAGTCAGCCAAAGGCGTGCTGATGCAAAATATAGAAATCAGTTGGTTTTTATAAAGGGTATTTATTTGGGGTAGAAGCTTACAGTTACCAGGTCATAAAGCATAAGTTACTTCCCTCACCAAAGTCTATGGCCATGTGTTGGAGCAAGATGGCTGCCAATGACTGCCAATGATGGCTTCCTGGGTTCCTCTCTTCCTGGGGTCTGCCCTTCTCCTGGCTCAGCTGCTCTGTTACCTCCACAAGGCCAGTTGTAGACTATTAGGTGAAAGTCTTGTTTTGTTTCCGGGGGGCCTTCTCTCTTTCCTCACGACCAAGCTCCTCTTTGTGCTTACTTCCTGGGGCTCTAGCCCAAAACTCCAGTATCAAAACTCCAACTATGTCCTTTGCCATGTCTTTTATCTGTGAGTCCCCACCCACCAAGATGGGAGGGGGACTCAACACCCTACCAATGTGGCCCACTCAAAGCCCTAATCATAATTTAATCATGCCCAGGTAAAGACTAGTTATGTAATCCAGTATCTATTTTTGGAATTCAAAGCCATATCAAACTGCTACATCTTCCTATAGATGTTGTTTGGGGAATAAGGAAAAGGAAATGCAGAGATAAGATACTACTGTCAGTGCACTCCATGCTATGACAAATAATAAAAATATTCAGGCAGCACTACAAAGAGAAGCCTAGAAATTAAGCCAAGTTTCATAATGACATTGAATGAATTCCTCATCTTTCAGAGGCCAATATTTTCAGTTCACACAGAAATTAGAAATGATATTTCCTGAAAAAGATTAATGGTTCAGATCTTGGACTCTAGCGTCAGACTGCCTAGATAGGAATCTTGATTCTACCATTTATTAGCTGTACGATCTTGGGCAAGTTACTTAACCTCTCTGTGCTAAGTTTCCCATCTGTAAAATATAGATAATAATACCTACTTCATACATTTGTATGACTATATAATGTGTTTATATTTGTGGTGTGGGAAATAGTAACCATTAGCTAATGGCAGAAAGTAGCAGTAATGAACATATATAAAATATGTAAAAACATTAATTCAATTTACTTTATAAAAAAAAGAGTTCCCAGGTCAAAGATAGTTGACACAATAAAAATGTACAATTCATGCTTTTGTGAAAGTTATTGTATCATATTAAACTGGACACAGCAGTTTGAAAAATATTTGAAATAGAATGTAAAATTCATGAGGACAGGGAAAAACGGTGTAATGTATATTGTTTTATCCTTAATGCTTTGCATCATGGCTAGCACATAGGAGGTGCTCAACAAATATATATTGGAAAAATGACAACAACAAAGAGGTTTATGTAATTATATACCAAATTCCTTCTTAAGCATCAGCCTTCATGTAGTAGACACAAAGAATTTCAAAATCCTTCTCTCAGTAAAATCTGTTCTTAGCTTATTTGTCCAGCAGAAATTATCTGAAAAGGAACTTAAAGATATGTATAACTGATCTCAATTGAAGTTTCATATCCCCATTTGCATCTACAAGTTAATCAGAGATATTTCCCTTAACTAAAGGAATTTTAGTACATAAGGAATTATTTAATGAAAAAGGCATTTATTAGTGGCATTTTCCCCATTTCCTCCTCCAATAGCCATACACTCAAAAAGACGGGTCATATTCTTACAATAATGGCTAAATTTACCTAACACTTAATTTGTATTAGGCATTATGTTACGTGTGGTTCCTTTATTATCTCATCACATTCTCCCCCAAAATCTTATGCTTAATGTACAATTAATTTCACTAGAGTCTTCTTGAGGAAGTAAGACTCAGGGCATTTACGTCATTTGTCCAAGGCCACAGAACTAGTAAGGGGCAGAACAGAGAAATCCTCAGATATCTGTCTCCAAAACTGTGGGTGGTTTGTGGTGGGCAGCATCAAGTGCTTGCCTAATAAAACAAAGATTAGGTGGCATTCTTAATATTAAGTTGGAGTACTGAAACAATCTAAGAACGAATCAACCAAAACTCCAAGAATAATAGGATATAAATGTCAACAGACTTAAACTCCCAATATACTCAGATAATTTACCACCAATTGTCTGATGCAATTACCTTTGTTTCCCACTGAATTCAATGTTTTATTTACAGCTGGTATGTGTTTGTTTATCAAATAGCACGATAGTAGATGCTGCACCCTGTTAATGTACTACTCCCACTGCTATTATGCAATCTAAACATAAGTTTGCTGGACCATTGGAGCTGGCCTCATAAATACCTGGTTCATCTGCTTTGTCTTAGGCCAATATATTCAGTCTTTTGATGCCTCCGGGAAAGTATCAAATATCAATAGCCGTCACTGCTACTGTGACCTGTTTTAATTTGTTAAAAGCAAAGTTGTAGCAGTTTGGCAGTTTGATATAGTTATGAATTCCAAAAATAGATATTGGATTATGCTTGTAAACTGGTCTGTTCATCTGGGCATGATTAAATTATGATTACGGATTTGATTGGGCCATGGCAGTAGGGTGTTGAGCCCCACCCCTTGGTGGGTGGGGTCTCAATGATAAAAGACATGGCAAAGGACAGAGTTGGAGTTTTTTGAGTTGGAGTTCTGAAGCTGAGTTTTAATGCTGGAGCCCAGGGAAGCAAGCACACAGTGGAGCTTGGTCATGAGAAGGAGAGAAGGCCCCAGGAAAAGAAATGAGCTATGTGCCTGATAGTCTACAGCTGGCCTTGTGGAGAAAAGCAAAGCCTGAGCCGGGAGACAGATAAGCCCTGGGAAGAGAGGAACCCAGGAAGCCTGAACCCTGGCAGACGTCAGCAGCCATCTTGCTCCAACATGTGGCCATAGACTTTGATGTGAGAAGTAACTTATTCTTTATGGCCTGGAAACTGTAAGCTTCTACCCCAAATAAATATCCTTTATAAATCCAACTGATTTCTGGTATTTTGCATTAGTACCCTTTGGCTGACTAATACAAAAGCTATGACGTTTTCAATGTCAGTCACAATAAGGACCTGTGGTAATTCTCTTAAGACTTGGAGAAACCATGTAGTCATGACATTGCTTCCTTTTTAGAGCAGATATATAATGTGGCATTACATTAAAAACACAGAGTTTAGAGATTCAGAAAGTAAAACCTATGCAGTTAAAGGGACCAAATTAAAAACCCAATATTCACTTTTCTAAGGTATTTTCCAATAAAAATTTCACAGTTATCAATATTATGCTTACCTTACCATATGTTGGACTTCTTATAGCATGGACCACATAACTATATGTAATATTCTAAAGGATAATAATTTTCTTGGGAATTCCACTATATAAAAGAGGTTAGAATAAATCAAAAAGTTCAAATATTTTTAGTTCACTCTTATAACTAATTACCTCTTTATCTTCTGGAGCATGTGATACTATATAACAATGATCCCTGTTTTATTTATGGCATAAATTCTGCAAAGAATGAAAATTGACCTAACACTATGGACCAACAGCTGTATTGTATCATTAAAAAGTATCATGAGTCACTGCACAAAGATCTGGTATTGCTGATTGAGTTGTTCTCACCATCCTGAAATTCCAAAATGGCAGAATAATGACGGGAAAACACTTTCATTCAGATGACACTGTGGGTAAAATTGTAGACTCCTTAATGGGAAAGTGACATGCTTCAAAAAGATCTTTTTAAAGAGTCTTATAATAAAATCATCACAGACTCTACCTAGCATCTTACCTGAAGTTCGTTTGCCCTTGAAAGCTACTGTTTTGCAGGCCTGAGATAGATCTCTTTAAATGTTATATTCCCACACTCTGAGTTAAGCAGCTCTGTTCTATAAGTCAACGAAATGGGGAAAATGGAGTAGTGAAAGTATTGTGCTGTGGATTTTCAGTCTTCTGATTTCTTTCTCATTTTTTGGTGTCTAGAATTCTCTGTTAAACCATGAAGATTAATAGCTCTACATGACAAGTGGATCATTTAAAGTGTTAAGCATCGACAGTAAGCTAACTATCTGATGACTGGAACAAGTGAATAAGGGAAAAAAAGAGAATTCTCTGTCATAGACCAATGATCCAGTAGATATGTAGCTCACTCGGCTACAGCAGTGCTAATCCCCCCACATGTTCATAGGGCAGTCTTGGGAAGAAAAGGTCGAGGAGGCAGTAGACAGACTACATGATCAAAGCATTTGACACCTCTTTAGAAATGTGAAGATAAGAGAAATCATTTGAATAATTATTGTTGAATGGATAAAATTACTGACTCATAAAGTTCCTTTAAAGACTCCTCATAGAAATGAACTCTTGAAGGCATTATTTTCATTATCGCCTCTTTTTTTTTTTTTTTTTTTTTTTTTTTTCCATTCCTAATGAACTGGGCACTTGTTCCTCAAGAATAGTGATTCTCAAAGTTCAGTCTCAGGACCACTACCATCACCATTACCTAGCAACATGTTCAAAAGCATGTTATCAGAGGCTATTCCAGACCTACTGAATGTGAAAATCTGGAGCTGGGCCTGGCAATCTGTGCTTTATAAGCCCTCCAGGTGATTCTGATGCAAGCCAATATTTCAGAACCACTGTTCAAGAGTGTACCTTATCCACCAAAGCTGATAGTCAGTCCTGCTTTCAACCTACAGATTTCTAAGTGGAAATCAGTCTACAGTCTATTGTTCATTCATTGAATTATATACTCTAATAGGTACATGTTCATAACCTCAATTTACATCCTTGTAAGAGGCTACTTGTAAGTAGAACCTTTTGGAGATGGTTTTTTAATGAAGGTTGATGAACTGAACTAGGGTGGACCTTGATCCAGTTTGCTGGAGTCCTTATAAAGAGAAGCTGGAGTCTCCAGAAAGAATAGGATATCACCATGTGAAGAGAGGCAGAGATTCAAGCCAAGAAACACAAAGAATTGCCAACAGCCAGAATCGAAATGTGATAGTCATCTGGCAGAAAGCAAACCTTGCTTCTATCTTGATTTGGACTTCTTCTAGCCTCAAAACGCTGAGCCAATAAATTTCCATTTTTTAAGCCAACCCATTATGTGGTATTTGTGATAACAGCTCTCACAAACCAAGACCATGGGTAAACTCTAACCGAGAACCACATGGGAGAGGTGATTGTTAGAAGGATAGTATCCATTTGTGGGTCAAGATTAAATCAAAAGCCCAGCCCC
The DNA here is from genome assembly GCA_026826555.1 of Tolypeutes matacus. Taxonomy (NCBI): domain Eukaryota; kingdom Metazoa; phylum Chordata; class Mammalia; order Cingulata; family Chlamyphoridae; genus Tolypeutes; species Tolypeutes matacus. Next base: position 1,360,505 of record JAKSZT010053819.1, on the reverse strand, counting down.
TAGTTCAAGCTAAGACAAATTTAATGATGGAGAGGGTGGCTGCATTAGTTCCTTCAAAAGACTAAGCTGCTCTTTACAAGAAACCCAACAATAATGTTAGTTAACGATAGAATTTTCTTTCATGTAATCATCAGAGGTGAGTGTTTCATCTCATGGAGAGTCATACACTCGGGTTACTTATATTTTGTGGATATGTGCTTGTCTTGAAAGAAACATATGACACTTTCACTCATATTTAATTAGCAATGATTTAGTTACATGGTCACAGCTAGCTGCAAATTGGGGCTAGGCATCATATTCCCTGACTGATCAACCAACTATATCTCCATTACAATAGGAAACCAAGTGAGAATATGGGTTAAGGTGCATCAACAAGTGTCTACCTACAATATTTGGGAACCAAATTATTTACACTAGCAAAATGTTACAGTCTATATAAATGATTAGTAATAGAGGCCTAAATAGATAATGGGGTATATCCTGTGAGGGAATAGTATGGAGATATTAAACTTACTGTTATAAACACTTATTTTTTTCATGGTATATATCTTTTTTTTTTTTTTTTTACTTTATTTTGTACATTTAATATTGAAAGTATAAACAATTAAAAACTAAAAAGTAAACACTGATGAGTAAATACATACACTTCTCAATTAAATATACTGGATACATATACATTTTTTTTGAATCAACCAATATGTTACACAATATATTTGGTCCATAGTAACAAAATCATATAGTATTTGTCCTTTTATTTTAAGGATGTAAGAAACACCAGTATGTTCAGTAAATGACTTTAGGCATAATTTCATTAATAGAGAACAACCCCAACTATATAAAATATCTGCAGATAAAAACAAAAGAGTGAATACCTTTATTTTCTATTCAAAAAGATTTTGAGATCCTACTCTGCATCTGCAACTGTGTGCATATTTGGAGATGTAATAGCTAATGAGTTATAACTGTGGATACAACAAAGAATAAGATATTTCAGTTTATATTGGTAGGGAATAAACAAAACTAAAATCATTATAGCCCAAGTGGAGAAATTAAATATGATTCTTTATTTTTTTATACTTATTTATATTTTCCATGTTTTCTGTTATAGGCATGCCTTACTTTTGCATTCAATAGCATAATAAATGTTTTTTCCTTACAAAAGAAAAATGAAAATAGAGCTCCATAAAATTAAACTGCTGCACTAAAAAGTGAGAGTAAAAAAAACATTACATGAGGGATTCTTTTAAACACTTCAAATTCCTCAAGATGTGGTCTTAGAGCTAATACAAATTTACTAATGTTTTCTTTTCACCTGATAGTTGCAATCTTGAAAACTCAAAATTGAGTATTTTGCAAGGGCTCTAGAAAATCATTCTGAAACTTGTTTATGTGCCTCACATTATATTTATTTAGGAAAAACAAATATATGGCTTCTTCAAATGAAGGTCTCTAAAAATAAGTGAGCTTAATATAGCAAAATCCTCACAAGTCAAATGACCTGTATCTTACTTTTGTTTGTTGGGTAGTTAGTTATTTTTACCCATCGTTGTTGTTAACAAATTTGTATGGACCTTAACAATTTTGAACTTAAATTTCCCTGACTCTAAAGGGAGGATAAAGCAGAAATTCTCATACTTGTTAATGCTCTAAAATTAATCAAGATGGTTTGTAAAGATTTAAACTTCAGTTACCCAGAACACTGAATAATTTAATGTTTTTCTTAGTATTAACATTAATAAAAATGAGTATGTAGGAAAGGTGAACATTTTGATTAATGTAAATCAGTTTTGTAATAATCATTTCTCACACTTAATAAAAGTTTAGAGTCCCTTACCCTAACTTTTGAATAAAGCCGACACATCGCAAAGATGTGGGTCCATTTTGCTACCGTGTTTAAGCTAAACTCTTGCAGGGCCTTCAACTAACTCTGTCATAGTGTCCAAATTTACTATTTAAATGCATCTTTCCACTAAGCCTCTTCCAGTCACTTCCTTGAGACATGATGTTATAATTTAAAGAGTATGGATTTCCAATACTTCATTCAAATCCTGGTTTAATTCCTTCCTTGCTAAATTGTTTTGGTAATGTCATGAAGTAATAAATGTTGACATTTAAGTAATACTAGCATTTTAGTAATGCTAGCTAATATTACAAATCTTTGGCCCACCATAGCTTTCTTTCCTTAAGCTCTTTTCTCTTTGTTGAATACTTTAATCTGCCTTAGCAAACATCAATTGTATAATTTGTACACCCAGTTGAAAACTCACTTCAATGGTATTTTTCCAAACAGTTCTTTCCTGCTCTCTTGCAAATCAGACATAATCATACCTCACATATACCACTCTCCACAACTGCCTTATATTCACATTTTAATGCATTCTTTAAAGTCCTACATTTCACTTAGTTCCCAGATGTAGAAAATATGTTGTAGCGGTCAAACCTAACATTCTGCTTATCTATTGCTGCATAACAAATCATTCTAAAACTTAATGGATAAATCAACAAATTATTATTATCTCTTCTGATTCTCTAGGTTGACTGGATTCATCTGTGCATTTCTCACTTGGGGTTTCATTCTTTTCTGTCAGGTGCATGCTGAAGTTGTAATCATGTGAAGGCTTGATGGAGCTAGAAATTCAGGATGGCCCACTGACATGGCTGATGGTTGATGTTGGCTGCCAGCTGCAAGCTCATTTGGAGCTCTTAATCAAAGTGCCTACATATGGCCCTTCCATTTGTCTTGGGCTTCTAACAGCATGGTGGCTGGGCTGCAAGACTGATATTCCAATGATTGTGGATGTAAAAAGCAGGAACCATATACCACCAGACAAGATAAGAGCTACAACCAGAATTGGCAAAGTGTCAAAATTCTATGAGTTAAAGTCTATTGGTTAAAGTAAAAACATAGACATAGGGGGACGGATGTGGCTCAAGTGGTTGGGCGTCTGTCTGCCATATGGAGGGACCTGGGTTCAATCCCCAGGACCTCCCAGTAAAATAAATAAATAAATATATATATATACATATATATATAGAAGGCGCATGGGCTGCCAGGCTCTGTGTGCTGGTGATCTGCCAGGCCCCGGGAGCCATGCAGCGGGATGATGACGTAACAGGAGAGAGACACAGGGGAAAGACAAGATGAGATGCTCGGAAAGCCAAGGAGGGGGGTGGCGTAGGTGGCGGGACACCTCTCTCCTACATTGGAGGTCTCCAGGATCGAATCCTGGTGAAGACTGGAGGAGGGAGGAGGATGAGAGCAGATGGCGGGAGGCAGACACAGAGAGTTGCCCAGCGAATGGACACAAAACAGCAAATGGGGAAGGGGGGGTTTAAAATGGATAAAGTAAATAAATAAATCTTAAAAAAAAAAAACATAGACATAGACGCATAGACTTAACTTGTTCAGAAGACTATGTATAATGGGAACCATTGTTGGAGCTGCCTTTAGGAAATATAATCTACCATGACTTATGTGGGATCCATAGTACTGAATTGAGGAATTCTACCACAGCCATCAATTTAAATAATATTGATTCAAGTGACCAAATTATCTGGTATTATGCCCATAATGACTGTAGGAAGGAAGTGGAGACAAAATGGAAGACTCTCTAGTCCATAGACTATCATTAAGCTAGTGTTGAGTCATCTAATTCTTATCAAATAAACTTTGGTTGTCCTTTGGGAAATCATAAAGCAAATGAAATATTCTTAGGTCAACCTTAGGTAAATACTACTCAGATATTCAATAAATCTAATAATAAATAAATATGGTCCTTGCTCTAAACCATCTTAAACTTGTTTTTACTCTGTGGTCCATGTCAAATGTTACTAAAGGTTCAAGAAGGGCACATAATTTTCTATTGTCTTTAGCAAAATGCAGATCCCTAATGACCTTGATATACGTTGTCTCTGGGCAATGATTTGAATGAAATCTTGATTGGAGAGGAATCATGGTGGAAGATATGAAGTAGAAATGATAATGTAGTCAAATTTGACTTCAGTTTTCCATGAAGTAGAGTAGAGAAATGAAGCAATAGATGAAGAGGGATGTGAGGTAAAGGGAAGATTTTTGTGTGCGTGCTTGTTTATATGAATCTGGGTGATGGTAGGCGTGTTTGCATGCTACTAGGAATAATCCAGAGGGAGAAATTGATGATGAGGGTTAGAAAGAGGTTAACTACAAAGGGAAAGTCGTTGACAAATAGGATGGAAATTCTATTCAGAGAACCAGGAGAGGCCTTATCTTCAGATCATTCAGGGATATCTCTTGTGATAGGAGGAAAAATCGAGTATGTGGACTCATAAGCAGGTCAAAAGGTAGAAAAAAGACCTCCGATGTAGGAGAGAGGTATCTACCATCTCAGTGAAGCAAGGTTGTCATAGCAAGTTTGTGATTTAAAGAAAGAATAAATATTTTTTTCACGTGTATGAAAATATAACTCTAGGAAATTAAAGAGTAGCATTTTGTGGTTACAGACTCTCAGTTGTTTATCAAAAATACTTTTCTTCTTCCTGGCCACAAAGCAAAACTACATTTTCCAGATTTCCTTTCAGAAGATGCTGACTATAAAGTGAATACCATATAATATCATGGGAGCAGAAGGGCCATGTGCCATTTTCAAACAAGACATCTAAGAAGCAGGGGAGCCCTCTGCATTCTCCCTCTTCTCCTTTTGGGGAACACTAGATAACTGGTGAGGGCAAGTCCATAATATGGAGAAAGTCTCTGCCCCTGGATCATCTATAAAGGAGAATCATTTTTTGACCAGAACACCCACCTTGGACTGTTATAAGAATAAGAAGTAAACTTCTGTTGAACTATTAAATGTTTGGGTGTCAATTTTTCCCACAGCCAAACCTACCCTAACACATCAGATTAGTTGTCCATTTGGTATTTGTGGCCCTAACTTTAGAGTGAGTCCAACCCTGGGTTATGGGTACTATGATCTTCTTGAGAGTCTTAAAACAGGGGAGAATTAGATATTGGTGACAGCAATAAGGAATTCCATGTGGTTGGAAAACAGTTAGGCTAGGAGTCCTAAAGTGAGTGGCTGGGATAAGTAGATGAGCTATAAGGATAGAAGGTGATGGTCAGTGAATGAGAGTTTAGTGATGACAAGATCTGTAGTAAGATCATAGGAGTAGGTGGCTAGGTGGAGTAGAGGAAAAGATTATTGAAGTCAAGGAAGTGAAGAACTCAAAGCTCTTTGCTTTGATAAAAGAAAGAACAAATGGTGATATTGTAAAGGTTGGTGGGAACACCCTTAATTCATTGTGCCAAGTTAGGATTAAAGTGTGACCAAACACAATCATTTGTCTTCATACTGGTTGGCAATCCACTATGTCATTTCCATTTCCATCATAGAACATCAATTTGGTGATTCAAAAGGAAACATTATTGAATCACACTTCAAAGCTGCTCAATTTATATTTTGCTCCCATTGTTCTTAATGATTTAGTTTAAAAGATCTAAATTGTCAAATCTTTACAGAAATGCACAACAATGTAGTCAGAAAATACTGTTTTTCTTTGCTTGGAAAATAAAACGTTTATTTCACATTTGCGTTTCCCAAGTCTGTTTGCTGTGAAAATTTCAAGCTAAACACAAAACCAGCCTGTTGCTTCTCCCTGAGAACATTAATTGTCTCCAATCACTATTATAGCATCTGTTTCACATTTTGACAAGTGCACTTATCTTCCTTTTTCCTTTCATATTCCTCTGGTAAAAATAATGAATAAATTACAGGGGGATGACAAATGTGTTGATAATCAAGATGAAACACAAATGAAGTGGAAGAAGCTCTATTTCTTTACAGAGTTGTAAATTACTTTCCTTTCTGTGCATCGACTTGCCTGACTTGAAACTAAAAATATCACCACATGGGAAAATTACAGAATTGCTGAAACAGAAATTATTTTTGCCAATGAAATAAATATTCAGAATTACTTTCTGATATCATGTATCATGCTTACCTCACAACCTAGAATACCCAGAAAAGAGTGTCAAGCTTCTTGTGGTTCTTAGGGGTTTAGAATCATATATAAAATAACTTAATATATTTTAGTTGCATTTGAAAATGATTATTTACCTTTGAATGCAATTTTGGAGTGTTCAGTGGATTAGAATCAACTTTACTGAATCCCAATGACACCAACCTGTGAGAGAAAAAGCTCCAGTTTGGGTGTCAGAAAATTTCAGTGTTATTTCTAGTACTTTCCTTTCAAATATCCTATGAAAAGACTCAATTTGAATTTTGCAGGCTCTGTAATCATTATACTCAGGATTCGTAGCACAAAATAATAAGAAGTTGGATAGACTGGCAGAAATCATCAGCTGGTACCTAATGACTATGATCTGCAGAAGTGTTGTCTTTTTAATTTGTCTTAATTACATTTGATTACCTTTAGAAAGGACTGGCACTCTCCAGTTTGCCATGGTACCCACCACTCCTTCTTTTCCAACACCTGGATACTGTCCCCTATCTTGAGTGCAGAGATACTGGTTTGCAGATACCTATATTAGATGAACTCTTCATTCTCTTAGAACTCAATTATTCCATGTTTATTATTTCTGTCTGTTTATAGACCTTTAATATTATGACCCTTCTTTTAACTAAATACTTCTAAATTTGAAACCAGAGAAATGGTTTCAGAACCTACAGAGTATGAATGATCCATTCATGCCAATTCAAACTGGCTTGGAAATTATTTCCTAGTTATGAAAAAATAAACATCAAATAATGCATATGACAAATCACAAGAGATGCAATTCTATTTATAAATTAAAATATAATAAAGTTGTGTCATATGCCTTCCCTTTATATAAACTCCTTCTGTATATAACCTATGCCAGGGATCTTGCAATTCTTTATAGATACTCATAAGAAAGACAGATTCTTGCCATTCACCTGCCATTTCTGGGAAGGTACATGCAAACTTGCCTTTGAATGGATTTGCATGAGCCTGCCAGGCTAAATGTAAAGAGTATTACTTGCAAGCATGAGTTCCATTTTACATATGCAAATATGTGGTAAAGCTTAATGTTGTTGCCTTGCATGGATAAACTATGTCCCAGTTGATTTGAATTGAGAAGCAAATTTCTAAAGCAGCAATAAAGAGGAACCATAGTAATTAAGGAATCTCTCTGTTCTCAGAATATTGACATATTCTGTATGTGGAAAATTGCCACTTCATAAATATATTATGCAGTAACCACCATATGGACTATTTTGCTACAACTATTAAGATGCAATCAAGTAAAGATTTGAAATGCAGGAATGAATATGATCTTTGGCCCAAAACATAAATTGAATCTTACTTGTGAAATTTGTGTGAAAATTTGGCTTACATTTCTATCACTTAATATAAGGTTATAATTTTATAAACAAAATATTTAGCTACTAGATTGATTAAAAAGGAAAAATATAAGTTCTATATATTTTACATTAAGTTATTTAAAACTTCCAAGTTTAATTCTTTCAGAAAAAATTCTCTTTGGAATAACTTTTTCTCTGTATATGAATTTCTGTGCATATTCATATAATAAGTAGGAACTTATTATTTTATCATTGATGTAAATATTATTAATATATCATAAATTTTAGTAACAACTTTACAATAAAAATATGAAAGCATAATATATTCTGATTTTTTAAAAAATGTTTGATTAAGTTATTTTATATGAATCCATACACAGGAAATCCTAAATTTTAAAATATCTGGACTATATTACAATTTGTGTCATTAATGCCATTCTTAGCATGTTGCAGTTTGGGTTCTCCAGGAATAAGATTCTCAGAGAGTTTAGTGCTCAGGATGTTTATTAAGGAGCAATCTTGAGGTCAATACTGAGGAATAGAGGGGAGGAAGCAGAATTGGATACAAAGAGAAGTGTAGCCTTGACACAGGCTACATGACCTCAACCAATCCCAGGAGAAGCTTGGCAGTTGAAATGGTTCTTCAGAAATGTCTTTCACTGAACCAAAATCACCAGGACTTTGTAATTCAAACTATGAATTTCATATGAATTTCATATATGAAATGTTGTCTGCTGTTAGCAGTGTGTAGCCTTACTAGAGGCAGCTCTCTGCAGCCCAGGCAATCCCTATGGAGCTGGCAGCTAAAGACAATCTGCTGACCATACTCCCAGCAGCTGGGGCCATAAGATCTGAGCAGTGCATCTGCGTGTCTACCACAGTCCACCTTTGGTGCTATTTGAATACCACTTCCTTATAAGTGTCCGGAGAGCGGCTCCTCCAGTTTTCAGGTGTGCCTTTCTTACTGAAGGGCACCAAACCTCAGGTGAATATTCCCTGGTTGGCAATACTCTGTGTGAATTTTCACACATAGATTCTAGAAATTCAACATTTTCCTTATTTCTGAAAGCTGCTCTATATATCTCTTTCATTGGCTGAACTAAATTTGTATCCTTTAGTTGTAATCAATCATAGCTATGAGGATAACAGCTTTCAAATGCTTTGTGGGTGATTCTAGCAAATTATCAAACATAAGGGTGGTTTTGAGGACCCCTGAACTTACAATTAGTGTAAGATGTAAAGGTGGTTTTGGACTGTGCTCTCTCTAACTTTGCACTGTGCCAGTAGATAAAATAGGCTGTAAGCTTGGGATATGGTGCTGCTGAGGCCCTTCCCATGCTTGCAATTTTAACATGTAATTAATTTTCCACTACGTGACCAATTTCTCTTCTCAAGTAATGGAGCAAAATTAGGGGCTCAGCATTGGTCTCGGTTGCTGGTAAGTAGAACATTCATAAGTGGCAGTATTCTTTGTATGTCGTTTGAAATATAAAGTAAGTTTTATTAAAATGATAAAAGGCCTAGTTAATGGGAGTTTTAAATCATATTTTCTCCTTCCTTTCTTTTCTTTCCCTTCTCTATATGTCCTCTGAAAGAGTAAATATTCAGGCCCTAGACCCAAGACATAGTCATAATATTCACAATAATTAATGAATAATTTCATAAATTAATGATAAATTATCATAAAATACGTTGATGATAACAATGGTTTGGAGCTTTATGGACCCCACAAAGTTCTGTTCTTAAAGCAAATCCATTCCTTTGGGTGCAAACCTATTGTACTACCTTCGGATTAGGTTACAACAGTGGGTGTGGTTCAGGATGTGTCTTAATCCTCTCACTGGAGTCCTTTGTAAGAGAATAAATTTCAGACAAAGAGAGAGAAAGCCATGGAAGCAAGAAACCTGGAAGAGAAGGGAGAGATCAGCAGGCACCACTGTGTGTTTTGCTATGTGACAGAGGAGTCCAAGATCACCGGCAGCCGGTCTTCAGGGAGAAAGCATCACCTGATAATGCCTTAATTTGGACATTTTTCTCAGCCTTGAAACTGTAAACTTGTAAACTAATAAAATTCCGTTGTTAAAAAACAACCCATTTCTGGTATATTTCTTTCAGCAGCCCAGCAAACTAAAACAATGTTAGAATTTATATCACATATTCAACCAATGTTTATTGAATATGTACCATATGTACTTGGAATATAAAAACAAATAAAACCAGCCAATATCTTAACTATACAATCAGTCTAGTAGTTTGCACAGGTATGGGAATACAAAACATAATTACAGTATAGAAATTAATAAAAAAAAAAAAAAGAGGTGCTATATGGTGAAAGTATTAATGTTCAGAGGATGGTGGGATGTCTACCACAGTCCACCTGTGGATTGCTTAATGGGATTCAAGAACAGTTTGCTTCACAGAGAAGATTTTATTCAATTAATGTCTGTAAGGAATAGGAGGAGGTAGTTTGCACCTATTTATTGTTGGCAAGAAGCAACAGTCAACATAAATGGAAGGTGGAAAAGGTTAAGAAGAATAAGCTAGAAAAGTTAACCTCATAAATTATGCTCTGCTTACAATGTGAGCTCAATGCATTCTGAGATTTTATGTTTTATTCACTGTTGGATTGCAAGCAATTCAAACAGTCCCTGCCATATTGTTTGTGGTCAGTAAATATTTGTGCAATGAGAGTCTCTTTCAAGCTAAAGGGTTCCAAACAATAGTCCTCTAAGAGCCCACCAGAACAACCTTACCTATTGAATTAGTTAGTGTATAGGTTAATTGCTGTGGCAAGGAGACTCAAAACTATAGATGTTAAATAAAGCAGAACTTTATTTTCCTTTCATGCAACAGTCCATAAGTTAGCAGCCTTAATCTGGTGTTGTGGTGCGGCTATCCTAAACATGAATATTCCATTTCTGTGTCCAAGGCAGCTGTACCGTTGTCTCCATTTCCAAGCAAGTGAAAGAAGAAAGAGAATGCATAGAGCAAGCAAGTACTTTCTTTCTAAAATATTTGACCTAGATATGGCACACATTTCTTCTGCATCTCACCTGACTGGCCAGAGCTTAGTTCCATGACTTCACTCAGATATAAGAAAGACTGAGAAATGTGGTCTCTAGTTGAGTGGTCATATTCCCAGCTAAGTGTGGTCATGTTCCCATCCTCATGTTACATGAAGATGACACTATTATTAAAATTGCAAAGGATGAAAACTGAAGGTGAAATATCAAATTCTGAAATTCAGAGTAATATCTTCATTGAAATATTTACTTTTCCTCACTTTATTCCAAGGTCTCACTGAACTGATTTTGTACCTACCGCACTGGTAACTCCTTTTCAATTTCCTTTACTGGATTCTCCTCCCCTACATTTAAACTTTGGAATCTCCCAGGGACAAGTCCATGGCCCTCTTTTCTTCTCATCTATATATCTTCTATGCTCATTAGACAGAGCAAAATTCCTGCAACTTCAAATACCATCTTATATGTTTTTCAGCCTCATCACATAGCTGATTCTTGGGTCTATCCCTAAATACCCAAACACCAACTTAACATCTCCAACTAGATGTCAAATAGAATTTCAAACCTAAAATGGTTATTGGTTCATACCCCTACAGAAACCTGCTCTCAATTTCCCCATGCCTATTTCAACATCAGAAAAATGTTTCTGCACACCTAGCTATTCAGATCAATAAATTAAGAGTCATTCTTGATTCATCTCTTTCTTTCAAATCCCAGATCCAAAATATCAATTTAAAAAATGAAAATATGTTATCTTCAATTATATCTTGAATGTCACTATTTCTTTTTATATCTGTTGCTTCTACTCTATATCACCATGACTTCTCACAAGTAAATAACTTACTCTTGCTTAGGTACCCACCTGTGCTCCTTTCACTGGCTATACATCCTCCACAAAGCCTCCAGAATAATGTTTTGAGGGTTTAAATTTCTTCATCACTCTCCTTTATTTAAAAAACTCTGATAACTTACCATTGCTCCTTGAATAGAATTCAGATATAGCAAAATCAGAAGTTATATCCAGCATATTTATCACTGTGCACAGCATAAACCCAAATCAATCACAATATGTGCAGAAGATGTGTTGAAGCAAGGACCTAGAGGCCACCTACTGTGGATCTCATTCACCCTTTAGTTGCCAGATAATGAGGAAGAATGTGGGGTCTCAGGGATGGCCTTAGTCACCAAAGTAGACATTTAAAGGACTTTGGTCAGTGACTATTTACCAAGCAGTATAGAAATATTTCAATGGTTTAAAAATTCGAACCCCTAATGAGTGTGGCAATTTAGCATTGTTTATGAATTCCAAAAATAGATATTGGATTGTGTTTGTAAATTGGTCTGTTCCTCTAGACATATTAGATTGTATTAAATTCAGAGGTTTCACTTTTACTTGATTAAATTATGATTAAGGCTTTGATTCAGCCATGTCAGAAGGACGTTGTATTAGTCAGGGTCCTTTTGGAAAACAGAATCAAAAGAAGATATCTATAAATAGTATGAGATTTATAAGATCCTCTCATGTGACCGTGGGGATGCGCAAATCCAGGTTCCGCAGGGAGGCTGCAAACCAGGGGCTCCAATGAAAATCCAATGAAGGTCCTTGATGAGTTCCAGGGAGATGTTGCCTGTCCAAAGACAAGCTAGAAAATTCTCTCTCTTAATGCTGGAATCACTTTCCCTTTTAAGGCATTCAACTGATTAGATAAAACATCACTTATTGCTATTGGCAATCTCCCAGGTTAATCATAAGTGTAATCAGCCATATATTGGGCAGTAAACTCACTGATGACCAAAGCCCATAAATGTCCTTATATTACAATTAGCCCAGTGGTTGCTTGACCAAAAACTGGGCACAATTACCTGGTTGAGTTGACACATCAGCCTAACCATCATAGACGTTGAGTCCCTGCCCCCTTAGTAGGCAGAGACTCACAAAGAAAATGAAATGGCAGAGGAGAGAGTTGGAGTTTTTTATGCTGGAGCCCCAGGAAATAAATACACAGGACGAGAATACAGAAGAATAGAGACAGCTCTGTAGACACATCAGAGGCCCCAGGATAAGAATGAGCCCAATAGCCAACAGCTGTAGCTGAGTCCAGAGAGGAACGAGCCCTGAGAGAGTGATGAGACTTATCCTAGCCAACAGCTGAGATTGGAAGAAGCTGGGACCAAAGAGCCTTAAGTGGAAGAGGAAGGCTGAACCTTGGCAGACATTGCCTGCCATTTTGCTCAACACTTGGCCATTGACTTTGGATGAGCAAGTACCTCTTATGGTACCTTGAGTTGTACTCTTTAGGGCCTTGAGACTTAAGCTTCTACCACAAATAAATACCCTTCACAAAAGCCAACAGACTAATACAATGAGTAACATAGAATAGTAGCCCTGTCTGTGAAATCCCATAGCACCTATTCTCTTTCTACCTTTTCAAATTGTTCTTTACCCACTCCATCCACAGTAACATTTTTTTCTATCTCATGAACATAGGAAGCTTCTTCCAATATCAGATATTTGCAATTGTTGTTTCAAAAATTCCTTCCCAAGGACATCTGGTATACCAATATGATTGTGTAGCTCAACAAAATCTTTAAACAGCTTGAGAAACAGCTTTCTCTCTTCTTCAAATCTCCAAGAAGCAGTTAATAGATTGCAGGAACTGAAAGAGTACCAGATCAAGGAAACACAGCTTGAAAAACCAGTAAGAGAAGGTTTTGGTGCCTATGTTATACCCAAAACTTTCCCTACTGTGTTATTAAATGAGACTTTGTTTCCATTGTGGCTCCCTGGCACTGTTCCAGAGAAAATAGAGTAACCCTTGTGTGCTTACTCTTGTGCTTTTATGTCAGTGCCAACCAATCAGTTGACAGGCTGAAATACTGAACCAGGAACTTCATTGATGGCTCACCTTCACAGAAATTGTCCTGCACGTGGAAGCAGGTTCAGACAGCCAAAGAAGTATAAGAACTAGACAAAGCAAAACAGCATGGAACAAAGGATTACTGGCTTTAATAGATAAAATAGAGCATTGAAGTGGGAGAAAGAGAAATCTACTTCAAAGGGAGTTGAGGGTGTATTCAGATTTGTGTAAACTGAGGAATTCCTAAGGCCACAAGTGAGCACAACCATAGGAGAAGACATAGACTCATAAAAGACAGAGAAGACCCCACACTTTTGCTTCTGGATGATATTCTTGATAGGAGGGCTAAAATATAAGATATCACCAGCCAATGCAGAGCCAATTTACAAAGACTGAAACCTGTTTTGTTTTGTTCTGTTTTGTATTGGTTTTTATGTTTTTATTAGCTCCTGACACTTAAGGAAATCTCAGTATGTCATTAGTTAGTTACAAACTTAAAGAATAGACAGCTCAGGTACTAAATTCCAAACTAAATACACTAAAATATTAAAATGTACAATTTGCAATAAAAGATAATATGTCAAACAAAAGAACAGGAAATTATGGCCTTTCCAAAGGAATAAGATAAAAATTCAGAAACCATTGTTGAAGAACACCAGATACTGGACAAACTAGACAGTCTTTAAAAAGAATGATTTGTAATATGCTCAAAGGGATAAAGGATTGCAGAGAAAGACTAAAGAATATAAGAAAAATAATGAATAAAAAATATGAGAACCTCAGTAAAGATATACATTTTTAATAAGCAAACAAACAGAAATACTGGATTTGAAGACCACAATAACAGGAATGAAAAAATTCCCTAGAGAGTTTCTCTCACCAGAAAGCAACAAAGCAAGAAATCAATAGCAGAGAGAGAGAGCTGGAAAATTCACAAGCATGTAGAAATTAAATATAATACTCTTAGAAAACCAATGGGTTAAAGAAAAATAAAAAAGGAATTAGGAAATATATTTAGGTGAATGAGAATGAATACACAACACACCAAAACTTATGGGAAGCAATAAATGCAGTGGTGGGAATGAAATTTACACCTTAAAATGCTTACATTAAAAAAGAAGAAAGATCTCAAATCAGATGCCTAACCTCAGAACTAGAGGATCTAGAAAAAGAACAGCAAACTAAACCCTAAGCAAGCAGAAAGAAGGAAACAACAAAGATTACAGAGGAGAAAAATGAAATAGAGAAAAAAAAATAGAGAGAAGCAACAAAACCAAAAGTTGGTTCTTTAAAAAGATTAGTAAAATCAACTAACCTTTAGCAAAACTGATAAAGAAAAAGAGAAAGAGAACACAAATAACTAAAATCATAAATGAAAGGGGGCATTACTATTGATCTCACAGAAATAAAAATGATTATAAGAGGCTACTATGGAAAATTATATGCCAAAATATTAAATAATGTAGATGAAATGAAAAATAAAATACTTAGAAACACACAAATTACCTACACTGACTCAAGAAGAAATAGAATTTCTATTTGAAGTGATAGAAAAGTTTTGGTAATGGATAGTGGTGATGATAGCACAATGTTGTGAATGTAATTAACAGCAGTGAATTATATATTTGACTGGTTCAAAGGGGAAATTTTAGGCTGTATATTTGTTGCTACAATAAAATTATTTTAAAAATCATAGAAATGTACAACACAAGCAGTGAATTCTAATGTAAATGATGGACTATAGTTAATAGTACAATTATAATAATCTTTCATCAATTGTAACAAAGGCACCACACTCTTGCAAGGAGTTAATAATAGATGATATATGAGAATAATGTAGTTTCTGCATGATTTTTCTGTAAAACTACAAATTCTCTAATACAAAAATTATATTAAAAACATGAAATAGAAATTCTCAACAGACCAATTATTTGTAAAGAGATTATACTTATAATCAAACATCTCTCAACAAAGTAAACCCCAAGACCAGATGGCTTCACCAGTGAATTTTACCAAACATTGCAAGATTTAACACCAGCCCTTCTCCAGCACTTCCAAAATATATCAGAGGAGGGAACACTTTCTAATTCATACTATGAAGACAACATCACTCTGATACCAAAGCCAAATAAAATTGCCACAGGAAAGGAAAATTAAAACCAATATCCCTTATGAATATAGATGCAAAAACCAAGGAAATACTATCAAATTGACTCCAACATCACATTAAAAGAGTTATACACCATGATCAATTGAAATTTATCCCAGGTATACAAGGGTGCTTCAACATAAGAAAATCAATTAATGCAATATACCACTGTATTCGTCAGCCAAAGGGGTGCTGGTGCAAAATACCAGAAATCTGTTGGCTTTTACAAAAGGTATTTTTTTTAGGGTTGAAGCTTAGTTACCAGGCTATAAAGTATAAGTTACTTCCCTCACCAAAGTCTGTTGCCATGTGTTGGAGCAAGATGGCTGCTGTCATCTGCAAGGGTCCAGCCTTCCTCTGTCTCTTAGGGCTCCTGGTCCCAGCTTCTTCCAATATCAGCTGTAGGCTGGGAAAAAAAGAGATGTCTCTCTCCCTGGGCTCGTTTCTCTCCGGGCTCAGCTGCTCTGCTTTCTCCAAGGCCAGGGGTAGACTATCAGGCTAATGGTTTGTCTCTCTTCCTGGGGCCTCCACTGTGTCTAATGGAGCCTTCTCTCCTTCCTCACATATTTGCTTCTCTGTGTGTTCACTTCCTGGGGCTCCAACATTAAAACTCAAACTCTCTCCTTTGCCATGTCATTTTCTCTGTGAGTCCCCACCTCCTTGGTGGGTGGGGACTCAATGTCCTACTGAAGTGGCCCAATCAAAGCTTTAATCATAATTTAATCAAAAGTGAAGTCTCTGAATCCAATATAATCTAAAGCACCTAGAGGAACAGACCAATTTACAAACATAATCCAATATTTATTTTTGTAATTCATAAATAATACCAAACTGCTACAACCACATCAATGGAATGAGGGGGGAAAGAAAATAATCATCTCTATTGACACAGAAAAGGCATTTGACAAAACCTAACATGCACTTTTTTTAAAAAAACACTCAGAAAACTTGGAATAGAAGGAAACTTCCTCAATATGATAAAAGGTGTATAAGATAAATCCACAGCTAACATCATTCTCAATTGCAAAAGACAGAAAGTTTTCTCTCTAAGGTCAAGAACAAGACAAGAATGCCCATGGTCACCACTGTTATTCAACACTGTACTGGAAGATGTATCCAGAGCAATTAGGCAAATAAAAGCTATCCAATTTGGAAAGAAAAAAGTTAAACTTCCTGGATTTGGAGGTGTCATGACACTAGATGTAAAAAATCTACAATAAAGCTACTAGGGAAAATAAACAAATTCAACAAATTGATGGAATGCAAGATTAGCACATAACAGTCAGTAGTATTTCTACACACTAAGAATGAACAATCTAAATTCCCATTATATCTAAAAGAATCAAATGTATAGGAATAAATTTAACCAAGGATGCAAAAGACTTATTCATGGAAAACTACAAATCTTGATAAAAGATATCATAGAAGACAAATAAATTCAAGGACACTCAGTGTTCATGGATTAAAAAACTAAATTTTGTTAGATGTCAATTCTACCCAAAGTGATTTAGAGAGTCAACACAATCCCAGTCAAATTCCCAACAGTCTTCTTGATAGAAATGGAAAAGTCAATCATCAAATTTATATGGAAGAGTAAAGGGCCTTGAATAATCAAAACTGCCTTGAAACGGAAGAATAAAGTTGACATACTCACACTTTCCAATTATGAAACTTTCTACAAAGTTGCAGTAATCAATTAGCATGGTATTTACACAAGGACAGATATAAAGATCAATAGAATTCAACTGAGAGTTCAGGAATCAACACTCACATCT
Organism: Tolypeutes matacus; assembly: GCA_026826555.1. NCBI lineage: Eukaryota > Metazoa > Chordata > Mammalia > Cingulata > Chlamyphoridae > Tolypeutes > Tolypeutes matacus. The sequence goes on along the minus strand of JAKSZT010053819.1, from coordinate 1,343,381 downwards.
ATGGCCAATTGATTTTTGACAAGGGTGCCGAGTCCATTCAAGTGGAAAATAACCATCTCTTAAACAAATGGTGCAGGGAAAACTGGATATCCATATACAAAACAATAAAGGCATTACTTTTACAGTAAGACTTAAAATGTACAGGGTTCCTATTCGGAACTGAGGGAAATGTTTTGGTAATGGATGGTTGTGATGGTAGCACAACATTATGAATACAGTTAACAGCACTGGAATATAATTTGACTGAGTTTGAAGAGGGAAATGTTAGATTGAGTATATGATGACAGAATAAAAAGTTTTTAATAAGCCATGGGCATACACTACACAACAGGTGAACCTTGAGTAAAACCATGGATTTTAATTACTAGTACAATTATAAATGTGCTATCATCAATTGTAACACATGTACCACACAAGTGCAAGCTGTTGTTGGCGAGGCAGTATATGGTAATCATCTATTTTGTGCCTGATTGTTTGTAAACCCACAATTTCTAATAAAGTAAAAAATATATATAGTAGAATTTTAAAAAATGATAGCAGATCTCACCTCAAACTATAAACAAAAATTAAATCAAAATGGATCAAAGACCTAAATATAAGCTCCAAATCTATAAAATTCCTAGAAGAAAACATAAGGAAGCATGTTCAGGACCTTGTGGTACTCAGTGGTTTCTTACACTTTAAACCAAAAGCACAAGCAACAAAAGAAAAAAAAAAATAGATAAATGGGATTTCATTAAAATTAAAAACTTTTGTGCATAAAAGGAATTTATTATGAAAAGAAAAATGACAACTAATGGAACAGGAGAAAATAATGGTAAACCACATATCCAATAGATATTTACTATCCGGAATATTTTAAAAATATTCACTCACCAACAAAAAGACAAGCAACTCAAATAAAAATTGGGCAAAACACTTGATTTTTCTCCAAGTAAGATATACAAATGGACAATGGGCACATGAAAAGATCCTTAACAGCATTAGTCATTAGAGAAATGCAAATCAAAACCACAATGGGAGGCAGTTTCACACCCACTAGAATTAAAAAAACAAGCAAAACAAAACAGAAATAGCACATGTTGGAGAGGGTATGGAGAAACAGAAATCCTTGTTCATTGTTAATGTGGATGTAAAATGGCACTGACTATGGAAAGCAGTTTTTCAGTTCTTCATAAACCTAGATATATAATTACCATATTACCAGGTAATCCCATTTCTAG
>JAKSZT010053819.1:1265517-1342148 GCA_026826555.1 Tolypeutes matacus | reverse complement strand
AAACCTAGATATATAATTACCATATTACCAGGTAATCCCATTTCTAGGTGTATACACCAACTAACTGAAAGCAGGAACTCAAACAGATACACACACTGATGTTCTCAGACTCTACTTACAATTACCAAAAGATGGAAGCAATCCAAGTTTACATCAACAAATGAATACATAAACAAAATGTGACATTCATACAGCAGAATATTATTCAACCATAAAAAGGGATGAAGTTCTGCTACATGTGACAACGTGTGTGAACCTTGACGACATCATGTTGTGTGAAATAAACCAGATGCAAAAGATCAAATATTGTATGACTCACCTACATGAAATATTTGGACTATGCAAATTCATAGTCAGAAACTAGAATACCGGTTACCAGGAGCTAGGGGGCTTTAGGGAATGGGAAATTAATGCTTAAATGGAATAGAGTTTCTGTTTGGGGTGATGGAAAAATTTTGATAATAGATGGTGGTGATGGTAGTACAACAGTGTAAATATAATTATCACCCCACTGAATTGTATGTTTGAATATGGTTAAAGAGTGAAATTTTAGGTAGTATATAAGTTACTAGAATAAAAATTTTAAAAAGCCATGCAATACTACAATACAAACAGTGACTCCTAATGTAAAATATGGTCTATAGTTCTTAGCATAATTGTAATAATATTGTTTCATCAATTGTAATAAAGTTCACACTAATGCAATGTGTTAATAGGGAAAACTATGCATGTGAGGAGGCTGGATAGCAAACTGTTACCTTCTGCATGATTTTTCTGTAAACCTACAATTTCTCTCATAAAAAATAATAATAATAATAATAATAATAAACCATCTTTCAGCATATCTTTCTTATTCTGCAGGCCTCAACTCAAATGTCACCTTCCAGAGACCACATCTCATACCACACTCACTGTGATGCTTCTATGTCAAATCACCCTTTTTATCTTCTTCATAGCATTTATCAGCATCAAAATTCCCTTGTTTACTCATGTACTGACTAAATAAGTTAAATAAGTTAATGTTTTATATACCCTCACTAGAATGTATTTAGGTTTGCCTTGTTCAATGCTCTGTACCTTCTGTTTAAACATAATTTGCTAAGTTAATTTCCAAATTCAGAACTTATGTGGTACTTTTTAATCAAGAAAATATATCTGAATTAATAGATTTTTGACCTCAAAACACCTTTTTATTTCTTCTAACAGTACCTCTTATTTCTCACACCCATACTCATTGCTTCTCTTTACTTGAACTTATCTGCCCATGAAAAGAATTTCTGAAAATCTATATTGAGAATTAAGTATTCTTTGACTAATTAAAAGAAATGAGACAGCACACCACATCCCAGTTTCAACCTAAAATGCCAGCTCTCTTAAATCCTTTATTTACTTAGGTAACCTTTTCTGAGCCCCACTTTTAGCCAGGCACTCTGCTAGAAGCAGAAGATTCAGAGTAACTCACAATGCAATGGAAGTGACAGTTCTCTAAGCAGATCATTTCCAATGAGCATACTCAGTGCCATGGTTCAAGTATGTGTAATGTGCTGTGTGAGCCACGAGGGCAAGTGGGAGAGTGAACACATTAAATAAAATTTCATCCATTCTGACAGGTCAGGAGTCACCCTAAGGCTAGAAGCCACTAGATAAACATGATTCTCTAAACCTCTCCCTGAATCGGCTTAGATTGTAGGTAGAAACTTGTAAATGGATATTTTCTTTCAAAGATTCTTTTACTAGATTAAAAACAAAACAAAACAAAACTCTGCAAAGCAAAACTCTGCATATTTCTTAGGGTTGCCAATTTTACTCCTCTAAAGGTACTCCTTTTTATGTTCGGCATTGTGAGAGTTCTCCTTCATATATTTCACTCTTATACTTCTATCATTAATATATTTACTGACCTTTTGGTGCTACTGCCAAATCCAACATTATTATGTGAAGGATATACGTCCTTTAAAATTATTACGAAGACAGGGAATAAGAGTGGACTCAATTCTCCTGACTCCAATTTTCTCTTCAAGAGCAGAGTTTTCTTATAAGGCAATGAGAGCTCTGTGCTAGAGGGGAAACTGGTAACTCTAAGAATTGGGCCCCCTAGAATCATCGGCTCCAATAATTTATCATTCTGCCATCTGTGGATTGTGATATCCCTTTGCCCTGTCACTACCACCTTGTTCCTTTTGTTTTATATGTCCTTGTAGATTTCCACATGATCACAACCCTACTGCAACATTCAAATATTCCAATTAGCAAAAGCATCTAAATATGTATGAAAATGCCTGTCACAAAATAAATTGGGGGACAAAGCACCTGTTTGACATGATGCTATTTTGGTTATACTTAAATTCAGTCATTACTTTTTATATAGCTTGCTTTTTATTGCTTTATTTTTGTTCTCCTTTCAAGTGAGTGTAATGTATTTGAAAGGTGACAAATTGTTATCAGCACAAACTTAAATTCTTTATTAGGTCACAGAACAAGTACAGCATTAATAGCAATGGGGAATTATATCAATGTCACATGAATAAATGTTTTTCAATTAGAGGTGTATACCATATATAGCATCCTGGATAAATGTCCCAATGGCTTTAAAAATCTACACCAAAGCAAATAGCAGACCCATGAAGAAGCCAAATCTAAAAGGGAAAAAACTATAAAACAATAATAATAATTATTATTATTATTATTAAAGGAAATAGTATTTCTTCATAGCCATTAAAACAACTGGCAGCAACTAATACCACCTCTTCCATAAAGTTAATTCTGTATTAACAATATTTTCCAATGAAAGGAAAAGTATAATAAGTTTCTTAAGTGATTAGAGTTTTTGCTTCGTAGGCTGGGTAAAGGAAGCTATTCTTGTGTTAAATTCTTTGCACAAAAAGCAATTTTTAATGACCAAGGTTATCTCCCTCTTCTCTGGTAAATTTCCAAAGATCTCTAAGTAAAGGGGATGAGTAAGTCTGCGTGTTTAATTAAAGCCTGTGAGGAAGAAAATAGTTCCCTGTCACTCCTGTAAAACCAGCTTGATCACTTCCAACCCCATCTGTGGTAAGTCTAAATGCCCAAGCGTTGATTTCTGAGAATAAGAGCTACATCCAGGCTGGATTTGGGAATAGGAAAATTTCAGTTTGTCTTTCATGCCTTAATAGATGTGACATTTTTGAGTGAACTGCTCAGTTTTCAAGAAGCCAGTCAGATTTCTAGTTTATGATACAATCTGTCTCTTTTTTCCTCCTAAAACACAATTGAAATAAGCAACAGAAAAAAGGAAAAAGAGGATAACATTTGTGTCAATGACTAAAACCAGAGAAGAGTGACATCATAGGCCATAATCTTTGAAAAATTTTAGCAAGAGATCATAGAAATACACAAAATTTAGGAAAACAAAGACATCACCAGAATTCCAAGTTAAAAGCAAAAGTTCATCTTTTGACATACTAATCAAAGCATTAATGACTCCCCACACCTTAACAGCAAGAGATAGTGCAGTGGGTAAGAATGGAAACATTGGCATTTAAGGACACAGTTTTTTGTTTTTTGTTTGTTTGTTTTGTTTTTTTGTTTGTTTGTTTGTTTCCAGTAAGGAAGAGACAGGACCCTGAATGGGCAGCCGTGATACACAAGTGATTCTGGTAGTAGCATCTTCCAAAACTCTGGCAGTCTCCTAGAAGTCTAATCAGGTACAATCATGCCTGAATTGGGAGGTTTCGAGCCTTGATATGTAGATAGACAGTGGGCAAGCATGATAGGGGTGCTCGTAGTGTGTAGTGAATGGTACACCCTGGCTGTGAGAAGCTCAGTCCTGGCCTAATGTATGGCAGCTTGCTGTTTAAAGGGGTAGCAGTGGGGATGGCACTCAGTGATGCTGCTGAGTCCTGTGAGTTGGAAAGGAAGTAATGCATACTCCTAGGTAACTTCAGAAAACATGCTAAATAAAGAAGCTTGGTTTCTCAGCTCAGAATTGTAACACTATGATATTGTTACTTTGGTTGGACAGTCCTTGTATTTTCCACTTATCTGAACAAATACACATAAAGGAAAAAAAAAAAAAACTCTAATATGAATTTTCCTGTTCATTCTTGGCCCAAAATTAAAAGCATTTATGATGGGCCAGTAAAGTCTCTGAAAAAATACATGCCCACTCCAATGACTGGAAATATGTAGACTTCCTTCTTAAGGATATGTACAAGGTACATTTGGAGGACTTGCCTGCCCTGCATTTACTCCTCTCCATTTTGATAAGGGCATTATACTCTCTCTTTGGAGAAACTGTGCCAGCCCCAATCTCAGTTCATTAGTATGGGTGAGGTTGACCTACAACAATTACCCTTGGAGTTGCCATATAACCCTAATCCAAATAATGTAACCATCTCCCTGAAAACATTGATGCTTCTGATCATCTTTGGCCCCTGATAATCAGGCGGCCCAGGAATTTTGTGAAATTGTTACAAAGTGAGAATTTCCCATTTTGAGGAGAAGTTCAACTTTGAGAATGGCAGTGAGACACCATTGGGTACCATATTTCTACTACGTGGGGAGGGCTGGCCTAAAAATAAAGTCAAACAGAGGCAAACAATCTGAGAAATTAGTTGTCACTAAGGAAATGTATCTAAAAGAAAGGGGAAAAAAAGGGCTATACTTAAAATATAAATTGTATTCTTAATTTGATTATTGAGTATATTGACTTAATGAAATAGTAAAAATATGAGGTTCCAGAAAGATTGTTTCCAAAGGAAAACATGCTAAATGTATTTAAAACTTAAAATACAGGGAGAATGGAAAACTTAGATATGTCAGAAACTATCGGCAAACTCAAAGAGCAGCTTGAGAAATTCTCACATAACACAAAAGAGAGGATAAAGAAATAGTCATAACAAACCAAATGAAAACAGACAAAAGCCTTGCACAAGAACCTTCACAAGAGAGAATGCCCAAATAGTGGATAGCATATGAAAAGATGCTCAATACCATTATTATCAAGAAAACTGTTATGTAATGTTTAACATCCACTAGAGTGGCTAAGATTTAAACAAAAATAATTTTTAAAATGCTGACATTACCAAACGTTGGTAAAACTGTGTAGCAACTAGAGCTCTCATACACTTCTGAAAGGAGTAAATTGGATCAACCCTTTGGACATTTGATTGTTGATATCTACTGCAAATAAATATATTCCAACCCTTTGACCTATAATTCTCACTCTTAGATTTATACACAAGAAATATAAGGCATATGTCCATCAAAAAAACATATACAATGTGTTAGTAAAAGCTTTATTCATAATAGCAAAACTAGAAGGTACCCAAATATTCCCAAAACAAAATAATGATATATTTATATAAAGAAATACTGCACAACAATTTATTTTTAAAATGAACTACTGCTATACATAACAACATGGAAGCATACCGGTATAATCAAAAGAAGCTCGAGAAAAAAGAACATACTATATATTTTTTCTATTTTAATTATGTTCAAGAGGAGACAGAGCTAACTATAATCATTAAGGATGGGAGTCAGAACATTGGCTACCTCTGGGCGAGAGATGGAGGACACTGAATTGAAAGAAGTTTGAGGAAACTTCAGGAACTATTTAGTGTTTTATATCCTGACCTGTATTATTGCTATACAAGCATGTACATATATAAAATATACATATATTTTATATATGTACATGCTTATCAACCTGTAAAGTAGTTGTGCACTTTGATGAATGTAAATTTTATCTTAACTTAAAAATGGCAATAAAAAAGTAAACATACGAAAATGAATATAGAGGACAGATTTAGGAAAAAAAATATCTTCATATGGAAAGAACAAAGCAGAAAAGACACAAACTATAAACCAATAAGTAATATTTATTTTATGTTAACAATATAACCAGAAATCAATATCTATTATAAAGAACAAAATAGTCAAACCATTATGTAATTAAAAAACAAATCTGTCTTTTAAAAAGTTTTGCTCAAAAAGAAGCCAAAAATGCAATCATATATGACTTACAAAATAAAGATAACAAAAAGAACATATAGAATGTAGCCAAAATGAATTGAAAGCAAAATTTTTCGCTTTATACTTTCTAGAAAGATTGGAAATAAGTAATTACTCAGACAAAAGTCTAGAAAAAGTGTAATAAAATTAATTCAAAAAAGGAGCAATTAAAAAGTAGAAATTAATTTAACAAAACAGAAATGGAGTAGAAATTATAAATGTCATAAAGATCCATTTCTTTGAAAATTAGCCAATAAAGCAGATAAACACAGGAATTGTTAAAAAGGAAAAGAAGAAAAAGAATGTCATCAGATTAAAAAACAGTTAATTTACAAGATAATAAAATTATAAGATAATAAAAGTCATCTTTATATATGAAAATTTTTATGAAAACTCTGATTTTCTAGAAAAATATAAATTATCAAAATGTACATAACTATAAGATCACTTCTACTTAGTTACTCAAGCCAGAAATATGGAAACCACCTTTACCTGATACCCACAAATAAACCCTATGATCATGTTTGGGAACAAATGTTTTGGCCTGGCTTCTAGGATGGGTTGATAAATATGGGCTAATTCCCTTCTTGGGTATATCTCATAGCAGATAGTGGTCTGCCCAGCAGTCTTTCCTCCTTTTCCCTGAGTACATGTAAATATTCCCAGAATACGTATGTAAGTCTAACCTTGCCCACCACCGCTGCTATATATGTTCCTGGTGGGGAGGGTACATATTTCCCCTTTTTATGTTGTTTTTTTCCCACATTACCTCTTTTATATTTTGCATGTCCATTATCAGGAAATATGCCTTTTTCTTGTTCAATCGTATTTTGATGCTTTTAAAAATTAAACGGTTGAATTACATATTGGGGATACGGCACTATTGGGTTTTGCATTTTCCCTTTTAGTTACTTTTACTGAAGATCTTCATTTCTTCACACTGCTCCAGGCCACTCACTCCTATATTTTCCTTTCAATATGGAGAACTCCTTTTAGTAATTCTTGTAGGGCAGGTATTTTTTTGGCCAACTCTCTCTGTTTTTGTGCATCTATGAATATTTTAAACTCACCCTCACTTTTGAAGGACAATTTTGCTGGATAAAGAATTTTTTTCTGGCAGTTTTTCTCTATCTGAGGCTTAAATATATCTTACCACTGCCTTTTTGTCTCCATGGTTTCTGAATGAGAAATTGGCGCTTCTTACTGTGGACACCTTGAGTGTGACAAATCGCTTTTTCCTTGCTGCTTTCAGAATTCTCTATCTTTGGCATTTGACATTCTCATTAGTATTGCATGTCCTCAGAGTAGGTATATTAGGGTTTATTCTGTTTGGAGTATGTTGCATTTTGCAGACATGTTTATTTATGTCTTTCATAAGAGTTGGGAAATTTGGGACTATTATTTCCTCAGATATTTTTTCTGCTCCTTTTTCCTTCTCTTCTCCTCCTGGGATATCATTATGCATATATTTGGTTGCTTCATGCTGTCACTCAAATCCCTCAAACATTGTTCAATTTTTTTTTCTCTTCTCTTCTCTATCTGTTCTTCTGACTGTATGATTTTGATTATACTGTCCTCTAGCTCACTGATTCTTTCTTCTGGCTGTTCAAATCTGCTGCTGTATGCCTCTAGTGTACATTTTGTCTCCTTTCATCTCCATAACTTATTATGTTCCTTTTTAAACTTTCAAATTCTTCTTTATGATCATGCATTGCCTTATTATCCTTTAGCTCTATATCCATATTTTCCTTCATTTCCTTGAACTGATTTATGAGAGTTGTTTGAATTCCTTTGATTAGTTGTTCCAAATTCTGTGTCTCCTCTTAATTTGTTTCCTTGACTGAGCTGTATCTTTATGTTTCTTAGTCTGGCTTTTATTATTTTGCTATTGTATGGAGTATGATTATTTTGAGGTGTTAACTCTGAAGATCAGTTTCTCCCTCTTGACCAGGGTGTTATGGTTAATTGATTTTGTGCTAAAGCTTTTCTTTGACATTTGGTCTAACTTATTCTGAAACTTTAGAGTAGCTTGTGTTTAACTGTACAGATTTTCTTAGTACTTCTGCAGGAGATTCTTGCCCTTGATATGATATCATATGTTTATATATGTTAATATTTCTATTGGGAAATTTCAATGGAAGGAAACATTTACTACATATATTAATAAATACAATTGCTAGAGTTCAATATTATCCACCCAGACATGGGCCTAGGTAAAAAGCATAATATAGGTTTATAAGATAAATAAAAAATCTAAAAGCCTAAATGGAGGATAAATACCTATAGGATGATCAAATAATTTTATTTTGATGTTTTTTCAAGAGAAAGTATTTAATTTGCTAAATGCTGCTAAAGCAATAGACTAGAAATAAGTTGGCTTTTACAATGGGGATTTATTAACTTAGAAGCTTATAGTTCCAAGATTGAGGAAAATGTCCAGATCCAGGCATCAGGCAAAGCTCTCTCCCCAAAGATGGCTGTGGATGAGCCTGGACTCTTCTGCACATGGCAGCACCAGCAAGCCTCTGCCTTCTCCTTCTGGCTCTGTTGTTTTCAGCTTCTGTCTGCTCCATCTGTGGATTTCTCTCTCAGCTTCTGTGAGCTCTTCTCTGTTCCTCTGTCTTTTCTTCCTCTTCATATCCTCCTATTTAAAAAAGGACTCGAGGAAGGGGATTAAGACCTACACAATCTAACCAAAGGCATTTAACTGAAGTAATTTAATTGAAAGGCCCCACCTACGATAGGTTTACATTCACAAGAATGGATTAGTTCTAAGAACATGAACTTCTGCTATCCATCCAGCTTCAAACTTTCACAGAAAATATAAATGTTCCCCTCAACAACACACACAAAATTAAATTAAAATATATACCATGCCAGAAGATAGGTGTTCAATACAGACCTGCTGAAGAGGGCTTATACTTCCCATTCTTCTTATAATATTCTTATTAAAATTGGATTAAACCAGTCCTTCAGTCCTAAGCACATATTAGGCAATCCATAAATGTTTGTGTCACTTGTTTGATACAAACACTTATAAGTTGTTGACCTGGAACTATATTTCATTCTTTCACCTGGCAACAAGGAGAATTGATTTTCCATGTCCACAACCCCTAAAGTTCTCTGGAAGTTTCGAGATGTGAGAAAGAAGACATAAAAATTTTCTCTGGCCAAGGCTTTCTCAATTTTCCAGTTTTGGGATAATAAAATGTAGTTTAATTAAGTTTGTAGGGTTATCATCTGTGAGCATCTGGAGTTTCATTCTGTGCAATGTGGAAAAAAGAGCACCAATTCAAATTCTGGAAGTGCAGGACATGTAGACCAAATAACAGGGCAATTGCCAGCAGTTATTTTTTTTTCTTCAAGGTCACCTTCCATTCTATCTTTAAGTCCACAAAAGAGTTAAATTGTTCAAAGTCATTTACATATTATTAACAGAATGGATAGAAAGTGCATAAATCCACATATCCTTTTATGCTGCTTAATAATATGCTAACTTTGAGATACTGAATTCTTAGAGATGATAACATTTAAAAATACAATTTATTGAGCCTATTATTCATCTAATTGATAAGAAAAGACTTACAAATGGGTAAAAAAAGTTTTTTCTCACAAATTGGTTTAACAAAAAGCTTTTTCTGTATAAAATAATTTCAGTTTTTGAGTTTTTTAGATGAAAGTTTAAGAAACAGGGGTCTGATTACATCAACATTTTCAAACTGTTAGAAACATTTTGACCAAATAAAGGGTAACCTAGGCCTTTTAAAGGTAACAAAAAAAAATCATAATGCCATACAGGAAAATTATGTCAACTGTTTCTAAATCATCCAAAGCCTATGGTCTTGAAATTATGATATAAAAACTTAATGGTTAAAATGTAATTAATGGTCAGTGATATTTGCCATATGTGGTTGGAAATGTATTGAATTTGTTCTTTTATTGTATTTATTGTAAAAAATATTTACCAAATTACTTATATTCTTGCAATTGGAGGCAATATGATACCATGGAAAAGCATAATCACTAAACCTAAGTCCTAGGTAATTTATTGGCTTAAACCAACAACTATTTTACCATATACCTTGATTTTGTGGGACAGAAATTTTGGCAGGAATCAGCTGCAGGATTATTTTTTATGTGACATCAAGTGATTCCCTCAGTTATAATCAGCTGACAGAGGGGTTTGATTAAGAGGATCCAAGACAGTTTCCTTCACATGCCTAGTGTGTTAGTGGTGATAACTGAAAAGTTGTCAGCTGGAATGCCTACCCACAGTTTCTCCTTGTAGCTTGGGTTTCTTCACATCATGGCAGCATCAGGATAATTAACGCTTGGCTCAGGAAATTTTCCAACAGGTCCAGGCAAAGGCTGTAATGCTTTTTATGACCTAACCTAAGAAATCTTGGGAATGTCAACTAGTCTGTATTAGATTGAGAAAGCAAGTTACTAAGCTTAGCCCAAATGCAAAGAAAAGCTGAAATGGACTTTGCTTCTCAATGAGAGAAGTACAAAGAATCTGTGCCCATCTTTAATCTAGCACAATATGTATACAAAATAATTTTCATCTCATTAATGTACAATTTATACCTGAATAAAAAAAAACAGAAAATTACCAGCACCCCAGAAACCCCACTTTGTTTCCCATTTGTTTGCCTTTCCAGTTATTACCCACCTTCTCAAAAGTAAACACTATCCTAATTTCTAAAAGCATAGATTAGCTATTGTGTTTATGTAAATAGAGTCAGACATATCTTCTTTTGTAACTACTTCCTGTGTTCAAAATTATCTCTGAAATTTCATTTTGGGTAGTGTTTCACTGTTTATTTATATTGTTGCATAACATTCCCCATTTCAAGAATATAACAAAATAATTTATTTATCCATTCTACTATTGGGTGGATGGAGATATATAGATGTAGTTCCCAGTTTTGGCTATTCCTTGAAACTACAGAACTCTGTTCATTTGTAAGCTTTTTTCTGGCTTTTTCTCAATATCACATAGAGCAATAAAAGTATTTTACCATATGTGAAAAGGCACAGGATATTTTCATAGTTTTCTATTTACATGTTTTTGATATATTTGTTTTAGATGATGTTGAAAATCCAGTACAGGCTTAATAAGTGATTTTGAAGGAAGAAGTGCCTTACCCTCCCCCAAAACATTAACTTTAAGGTATCACCATTTCTAATCACTGATTGAATGACCTATATGCTTATTTGGGCAAAGAGCTAAACACAAGGATTTTTCTGTAATAAATTTTAGACAAAGGATGTCCAAGATTATATACTATTGGCTGTGAAATTATCATTCCTATATTTTCAATAATATAAAATAAAATTATAAATTTTTATTTGCTAAATCACAGCTCCTTAGAGATAAGATGGTAGGATGAGGAAGTTTTCCCTTACAGAGTCCTAGATTAACATATTGCTAGTCAATGGAGTAATAAACATAGCTTCAAATTTTTTCAGAAAATATAATCCTTGAAAAATAAGTCCAAGAGAGAGACATTCATTGTATATAGAAGAAAACTTCCTTTCTCACACAACAGAGTGTTTTAGTTTCTCAGCTGCTAAAACAATGAGTTGATCTAACTAATGGGAGTTTATTAGATCACAGTTTTGAGGATAGAATATGTCCATAACTGAGGCATCAGCAAGGCATTCTCCCTGAAGACTTTGCCATTATGGGGCTGGCAGTCAGCAATCCTTGAGGTTTCTTGGCTTTTCTAACACAGTTCCTTTCCTTTCTCTTCTTACTTTTTGCTTACTGTAGCTTCGCTCATATCCATTTTCTTTTGCTTATAAGGACTTCAACCATATTGGATTAAGGCCCACTCTCATTAAGTTGGGACATCTCAACTTATAGCATCTCTAATGGTCTTATTTCCAAAAGGGTTCACAGCCACAGAACTAGGAGTCGGGGCAAGAACATGCCTTCTGTGGGGAGCAAGATTCAATCCCTAACACAGGGTATCAAAAATTTATTTCCAAGTGAAAGCAAATGGCAATGGATTCTCTATGCCTTTACATGGAATTCCTTCCTTGCTGATGGGAATAAGTTAGAAAAAAAAAAGAAGGCAAAACATAAACTTTTTCTTTTAATTTGTAAATTCAGATTGAGCATGACAGAAGAATGAATAGTTTGTTTCACCAGTAGCTGTCAAAAAACAAATTGCTCTAAATGGTATATGCTCCTTAAATTGATTTTACAGAAATATATGGTATGCATGTTGAATTAGTAATTGTTTTGACACCTGGTACTTGTTCTCTGTATTCTGCATGTTCCTATTTTATCATTTATACATTTTCATTTAAAAAGTTAATAATGACTTCCTTCTTTCTTTCTCTTCCATTAATTTATACTTATGATCATTTATATTACTTCTCATCTTAGTATTTTTATTCACATTGCATCCTTGCTGACATTTTCTCTGACCACATGTCAAGAGAGAATTGGTTTCCATGTCTTTTAACTGATTAATAGCTAGATGAAAAAAATTCTATAGAAAGAAACAACTCTTTAATAACTTTTACACATTGTAGCTCATTGAAAAATATATAAAAGTTAAATTATTTTTTAAAATGGTCGGGTTTTCATATCTGTCATATGTTTGTTGCTTCAAAAAATTTCTATTCTTCATTTTGATATCCTTAAAAATTAACTTTATCACAATAAATGTGATTGACTTCAGCACTTTTCATACATTGAATATCTGGGGTCTGGAGAATACCTGGTTCACTATCCTTGCTTGGAAACTGGGCCAATGGTCCTGTGGTGTGTGAGCACACTAGTGAAGACAAGTATGAGGGCACATCATATTTACCCAATTCTGGCTTGCCATCAAGAGATTCCTGCTCATATTTCATGTTGATTCCACTGCTTTGACATCTCTACTTATGAGGTAAATCTAAGGAGTAAATTGTAAGGATGACAAATGAGGCAACAAAAACAAGCCATCAAAGAGAGATTTCATGGTGCAAAATGGCTGGATTTCAGTCAATCTAATTCCTCATGGTGTTTGGTACATGAGAATGATTGGAGATAAGTATGAAAATTGTCATATATGGCTCATTAGCCTTTATCTGTGCATGTTTCCTCTTAGGTCAAGTTCTTACAACAAGGCAAGAATCTCTAAATTTTGGAGTCAAGACTGTTGTTAGAAACCTCATTCAAATAGAAAATTTAATTATTAAAGAAATGTTTATAATGAATGTCAATTCATAAATCCTGAAGCAACCAGTGACAGCAAACTCTTGGTGGAACTCAGTGATCCTTGTACAAAGGTGTGAGTTTTGATCCTTAGCCAAATTCATGTTTAATGGATTCTGCTCCATTCTGAGAACAGGGCCCCAGGAAGCATATAAAAATGTGTGTGTGAACAACAGAATACCATCAAGTCCACTCTAGTCCATAGTTTTTCCCCCAATCCTGAGGGGACTGGGATGGATGGTGATGTCCACTCCTGAGTACCTTTGTGGCAATGGATGTAGGCCATTTTAAGTCAGCAGACACCACTCGGAACTGTGTGGGAGAGAGTGTGAACTACGGTGTGAACTGTGGTCTACGGTTGGTGGCAAGGCCCCAGGATGTGTAAGTCCATTGAGGGTGGTGGGCCACACTTGTGGGAGATGTTTGTGTGGGATGTGGTGGGAGGTGTGGGAGGTGGGCAACATGGGAATCCCAGTGGGCTCAGTGTAATATTTTGGGTATCTAAGCACCTCTTAAAATATATTTATATATATATACATAAATAACATTTTTGTAAGCAAATGCACATATATGCATATATATTTATATATCATTTTGCAAATGTTGGTATGTATTGTGAAAATTTTGATTTTTACCCACAATATAAATAAATAAATAAATGTGTGTGTGTTTCTGATATTTTCAGATATATTTAGACAAGACAGATAATTCTGGTTAGCATTTTCCTTATGCTATTAAAAACAAGAAATTTTGGGTGGACCAATATTTTTTCTCCTACTTATAACAATAATTTGGATACTCTTTGCCACATCCACAGCATTTCTGGTCAGTTTATCATTCTCTTCCCATGGCTTTGCAAAATTGAAAGATCAGTAATGCTACAATATTGGATTAAAGCTCACCCACATTCAGTTTACAATTACGAAGTATTTTGCAATATAAATTACAAGACAATATAAATCTATTCATGCATATAAAGTTAAACTTTTTTTCTTGCCATTTGCTAAACAAATGACCCTCATTTTCTACACTTTCTATCTACATAATAAACTAGCGTATTATTATAGATGATTTTATATGGAGAAAAGAGTACATTTCTTGGATTAAGACAGACTAAAGTCCAAATTCCACTCAAATATGTAATAGCTATTTGCCCTTGAGCAGTTTTCCTAACCTCCTTGAGTCTTAGTTTTCTTCATTGTAAAACAAGAATACTAAATGTTATGGATGGTGCCCAGAAAGTTATGAAAATAAATGATTTTTAGAAAAACTTCATACAAGAAGGGATTACTAGTATTTCCCCATAGCAGGCACTTTATGCCAAGTAATATTTTTTAAGCCTCCCATCCAGTATCACTATTTCCATCTAGAAAGTCTGTCTTGACCTCCTGCCATTCCAGTCGAACTGATAATTCTCATTCATGTTCTATGAAAACACCTTAAAATTTCTCATGACTCTCTCTTTCCTCTTATAGCTTACATTTATTTCAACAAAGTTTTAGATGAACATAACAAAGTTCCAGTTTTCACAGAGCCCCTACCATAGTTCTCAACTGCAGGTTCTTAATAAATATTTGAACAAATGAATGCATGAGATTATGATACCAGTGGCAAAATAGGAGCCTGAAAGGATATTTGACTATGGGAACACAGGGTCAGATTATCAATTGCTCTGAGGACCTTAAGAAAAATGTGGCTACATTTACATGATTTCAGAAAAACACTTTGATCTATCTAAAATTTTATTTTCTTTTTATTGTCAATGTTTGAAAGTGAGAGAGGGAGAGAAATAGTGTATGTATGTGTGTACATGCACAAGCATGTTCATAAAATAGTATAATATTATTAACCCAATTGAATAATTTTACACTCTCAGGAAATAAATAAGGACTAAAACATTAATAGGAATTTTCAGTGGCATTATATTGATAACTTAGGTCAATGATTTTATTTTAGATTTATGATCAGTAAAGTGCTTTGAGCAGTTTAAATTTCTCTAACACATTTCCTTGGAGGAGATTATACCACTATACTGTCATACAAAATGATAGGGTAGTTGCAGCAACTTCTAGATATAACTGAAGCTTTTCTCTTGAGGCTACAGCTGTATTACAATACTAAACTGTGGTGAAGTTAGATGTGGCAATATGACATAGTTATCACTAACGGAAAATAGGCTAAATTGATGAGCTACACTTCTAAGCCATACCCATGGAAACTTCCTGTAAGATCCTTGATTTCTACTGTCCTCTGCCACAAGCTATAAAAGACAGCAGGGGATGGTGGAGATACAAGGTGGAAAAGACTCAGGGCCCTGTGTCATCATTTGCAGGTGAGTTGCCCACAAGACATTCTAGACCAGAAAATCACTTGGAATGTTACATAAATGAGAAATGAAATTTGGTTTATTCAGCTATTAAAATGTGAGGATTTTGAGTTTTTGCAGTTAGCATACCCAAACTAATACAGGGATATTCTTTTAAATTAACATTTTTAACTGATTAGCTTTTTAAAAATTTACTGTGTAAATTATAGACTTTTTCTACAATTCTTTTTTTTTTTTTTTGGCAGCTTAAAAAGCCATTGTATTTTGCTCATGCTTTTATGGATCAGGAATTTGGGAAGGGGGCAATGAGAGCACTTTTTGCTTGGGTTTCTCATGTGGTTGCAGTCAATTGAAGACTTGACATCCAAGGTGGTTCACTCAACTTGCAGTTGACACTGGCTGGCAGGTGGATGCTCAATCTGGCTGTCAACTGGAGCCTATACACATGGCTTCTCTGGTGTGGTCGACTCAAAGGAATGGAATGAATGACAAAGCTGCAGTTTCCCCAAAGTGAGCAATCCAAGGGGACCAAGTGGAAGATGCATGGCCTTTTCTGAGCAAGTCTCTAAATCACATTGCACCATTTTTGTCCTATCTGGGTCAAAGCAGTAAAGAAAAGTTTCAAACGTTTACTAAAAGCAAAATAATCGTTCCATACATTGTGCAATACATATATCACCACCTAGTTTCAACAATTATTAGCATTGTATCATTGTTATGGATTGAATTGTGTCCCCCAAAATGACATGTGCAAGTCCTAACCCCAGTCCTGTGAAAGTGAACTTTTCTGTAAATAGAATCTTTGAAGATGTTGCTTACTGGTCACCCACAAAAAAAAAACAGAAGAGAGGCATAGAATGGCTTCTCCCCTTTAAGAAGTGACGTGGCCCTAGTGACACTTTGATTTCTTATTTCCAGTCTCAGGACCATGAGATAATGAATTTCCATTATTTAAGCCAACTAGTCTGTGATGCTTTCTTACAGGAGACCTGGCAAACTTTGACAGTCATATTTATTTTATCATTCTCTGTGTGTGTATGCACAGATTTTTTCAATTCAAAAGCAAGGTATATAAATCATTATGCTTTCTCTCAAAATATTTCAGAATGCATCTCCTAAGATAGTGAAATACAAAAATGATTTCCTATTATCTACTATCTATTCCACATTCAAATTCTCAATTATTAAAAAAAAAAAAACAAAAAAAAAAAAACCAAACTGTGTTTTATAGCTGTATTTTACAAATCAGTATTCCAGTCAGAGTTCAGACAGTACATTTAAATGTACTATCTCTTAAATCTCCTCTAACAGATTAAGTGGACATTTTTTCACCTCCCTACTACTTAATCATCCTTGTTATTATTAATATCATTGTGAATATAATTAGTTTCTTATTGCTGCTGTAAGAATTTACCACTAACTTAGTGGCTCAAAAAATATAAATTTATTTTCTTACGGTCTTGGAGTTCAGAAGTCCAGAAGGAGTGTGAAGGGACTAATATCAAGGTATCAGCAGGGCAGAATCCATTCTGCAGACTACAGGAGAAAATCTGTTTCTTTCCTCCTCCACTTCTAGAGGCTGCCAGCATTCCTTGGCTCCTTGCCTCAGCACTCCAATCTCTGCTTCCATGGTCATATCACCTTCACTTCTGCTGTCATCAAATCTCCCTCTGCCTCCCCTTTATAAGGACATTGGTGAATACCTGTAGGGTCCACTCAGACAATCTAGGGTAATCTCCCTATTTCAAGATGCTTAACAGGATCACATACATGAAATCCCTTTCGCCGTATTAGGTAGCATTCAGAGGTTCCAGGGATGAGGATGTAGAATTTTGAGTGGGCCTTTATTCTGCCTGCCTCAGTATGCATGGCATTGATTCTTTGAAGAGACCAGGGACATGGTTTTACAGACTGTCCCACATTCTGGGTTGCCTAATTACTTCATTATTCTATTTAACCTGTTCCTTTAGGTTCTATATTTCCAATACAATGGAAAATAGGTCTCAAGGCTTGATGAAATGTAGGTTAAATATTTTTGGCAAAAATAATTTATAGATGTTGCTGTGAACTCCATGTTCCAACACATTAGGGGACATGGGGTATTAAGTTGTTTCATTATCCGTAAAATTTAGTGATAGTGCTCACATCATCACTGTCAGATATCTTTATTTTAAAGTGATATTTTCCTTTTGCAATTATCAAAAAACCTATGGTACTTTATGACCATTCTATTCCTTAATCTTTTACCCAATGGTTTTAGCAATCATTGATGATCCTACTGTTTCAAATTATACATTTTTATTCCCATCTTTTTTGCAGATATCTTAAATCCTTTCTAATCCACTCTTTCTTCCTTTATAATTGCAGACCAATGAGGGAAATTTAAGCTTTCTTTGATACTAAAGGATCATACAAACTCTAGGGCCATCTTTTGAACATTGATTTTCTTTGAACACTAAATAGAGGTAACAAAGAAAAACATTCTGATGCTTGAAGAGATCTTGCTACAAGGATTCTGTTTCAAGGAGCTTTGAAACACTACCCATTTCCCATACTTCACAATGATTGCAAAAAGCAGTCTATTGGACCAGGTTCATAAGTAGCAATGACATCATAGGAATATCAAAAAAGACATTGCACTACTGTTTTCTGTCCTTTAAATTACAGTAAGAGGCTACTACGTTCTGAAGGTTGTAATAATTTGATCCCTTGGCTTGTGTTGGCTTGTGAAGCTGCTTTGATGTGGAAGGCTCTCTCAGTGGAGATTTTTTTTCACGAGGGAGCTGCTTATGTTCATATGTAACTCACAGTGCTATTATGGTCATACTCACCTTCCCATTTGAATCTCTTTCTCAAAAGGTAATAATCACTAGACAGCAGGGAACTGATGGAAATTTCCCTGGAAATTTTATTTATTGAGATCTGGGTGTCATTTTCTTTAGTGTCCATCCCTAAAACCTCCCCACAGTTGATGATTAAACAATTCTGCTGCCAAAAGTAAATCAGAATGCCAAGGTAATCTCATGCAAGATGCTGATCAGCTGCTTCCTTTCTCCAATACCCACTAAGGGGAAAAGGGGGGAAATTGTTAGTTTCAGGAGTTTTGTCAAAGTAAGATTAACTTCCTAAATGAGATGTGTAACCAAAGCAGGTTCTGAATATAGTCTTGAAAAAAGTGATAGCTACATCTTCAAACGTACCTAAATAGGATGGAGGACAAGATTGATTATTTTAAGTTCAAATGTGAAAATGCGAAATTCAGGGGAAAACCTCCTATAAAACTTCCCCACACCAGTGAGGAAATTAAAGTTTTATTTTGTTTTATTTGGGATTTGATTATTTTCTTCTTTCATTAAAAGAAGACCATCTACTTAGCAGCATAGGACAGGCAGAAACAAATTTCCATCTTGATATCCCTAAAAATAGCTGAAGAGCTGGTTTCCAGAGAGAAGCAGTGTTATAAGATATTTGAGTTTATGGGCTTAAAAAAAAAAAAAAAGAAGTTGGCCTATCTCAGAAAGGATAGTGTCATTGTGGAGACAGTAAAAATAGTGCTTATCAGACCTCAAGACACCAGATTCTCAAATATGTCCTGATCCTGGAACCAGCAAAACTGTACCAGAAAACCTCATTATCTGAAGCTCTTCCCTCTGGGCTCAGTCTTGGAAAGGCTTGGGGATCTGATCACTTAGAATATGATGCTAGGGAATTGTTTCTCTTCAAGGATATACTAATAAATGAGTCCTTCAGCACATGTGGGAGCAGAAGCAAAGGAGCTGGACTCCATCACTGGGCTCTGATGCCAAAGCTCTATTGGGAAAGGCTGTGGCAGCATTTCACCTTCCTTTAGCCTGGTGGTAATCAGTCTTTAGCACTCCTCAGAATTACCTGGGGGACTTGTTCACATGCACACTGCTGAACCCCACCCCCAGAGTCATAGGAATGTTTATTTCTAACAAATTCTTAGGGGATACTCCTACTGCCAGACAAGGGACAATACTATTTCACCCAGTTTTCTAGCCTTTTCCTATTAGAGAGTCTTAACTATGGCACTTCCACTGAACCTCCTCCTCCTCTTTCTTCTTTTTTTCTGAAAGACAGGAACATTTACCTCTTTCATGTCAGGGTCAGTTATATTGAAGTTCCCCAGCAAGATCCTCCACTGTCTCCCTCCATGCAACCACAGGGAAGAGAAGGTATCATAACCCAAAGAGGCCTAGGGTGTTGATGTGGCTGAGAATCTTTCTACCCTACATAACACCAGGTTGGGTCACAACTTGTTTCTCAGTGGTTAGTCATCACACAGGATAACTGCAGGGTGCCTCTAGCACCAAGTGTTCACTGCATGGAATGGGACTTCTCCCTTGCCTTGTTTCATTCTTGTCTCCCTAACACTGACCTCTACAATGTGGATATTCATCTTCTACTCAGCTGGACTTCATTGTGATTCAGAACAACAAAATAGGTGCAAGCCTGTCTTACCTCCCCACTGAGGTATTTCATGCATCAAAGAGACCTTGGAATGACTAATATAGAGTTGGGTATAGTCTTAGAAAAGGCATAGACTTCATTTCTGGATGACTGGCTACTTCCTGATCTGGCTTAGGTATTTCTAGGCATATTATTAGCTGCACTCAAAATTAGGTGGAATGATTCCTGATTTCATAAGGATATATTATTCCTTCCTATGCTATTTTTAATATACATTTTTTATTTGAGAAGTTGTAAGCTTACAAAATAATCATGCATAATGTGCAGAATTCCCATATATCACCCTTCAACCAACACCTTGCATTGTTGTGGAATATTTGTTACATATTGTGAAAGAACACCATCAGACTGTCACCACTATGGTCCATAGCTTATATTGAGTATATATATTTTCCATTTACCCCCTTTTATTAACACCATATATTAGTATTGTACATTTGTTATAGTTCAAAAAACAATGGTTAGAGTCACCACTATGGTCCATAGCTTATATTGGGTATATATATTTTCCATATACCCCCTTTTATTAACACCATATATTAGTATTGTACATTTGTTATAGTTCAAAAAACAATGGTTAGATGCCATGAAGTAGGTAGCAATGCCTTAACTGTAGGCATGTTGTCCTTTCTCTCCTTTCATACAACATCCTATACTATTTTTAATTCAATCATTAAATCAAGACATTCATGCAATTCAGAATGTTAAGAGGTAGGAAAATATTAAATATTAGTCATACAATTGTCAACTATATATAAATTATGTGAAAAAGAAATACCACAGGCAAAAGGAGCATGTTACATGAGAACCTGCTCCAGTCAATCTCTGAGGAGGTGCCCATTCTACAGATATTTCCTAAATCCCAACACTGTGGAAGACACATTAAACCATCTGTTTTAGTTTCCTAGCTGCTAAAACAAATAGTGCACATGGGATTGACTTAACAACAAGAATTTATAGGCTCATGGTTTCAGAGGCTAGAATTAACTCTTCCTCTCAGAGTTGGTATCTTCTGGTGGGTTGGCTATCTTTGGAGTTCCTTGGCCTTTCTGTCACATGGCAATGTCTTCCCCTTTCTCCTCTGGGTTCCACTGATTTCCAGTTTCTGGCTGCTCCCCTTGGCTTCTCTTTCTGTCTGACTTTCACTCTGCTTATAAAGGAGTCCAGTAATTGGATTAAAGCCGAACCTGATTCAGTTGGGCCACACCTTAACTAAAGTAACATCTTGAAGTGATCCTATTTACAATGGGTCTACACCCAACAGAATGGAGACCAAGACCACAAACATGTCAAACTGGGGTACGCAATTCAATCCACCAGAGCATCCTCAGTCTTTCTAGATCAATAGTCTCTAAAAGAACATTCTGCAATGGCAGAGCTGTTCTATACTTTCTGCACTGTCTACTATGGGAACTTCTAACCATAAGTGACTACTGAGTACTTGAAAGGAATGTGGCTAGTGTGACTGAAGCTTTCCATTTTTAAATTTTTATGTGAAAAGTTAGCCACATGTGAGTAGGGCCTAATATTTTGGACAGCAACTGAAGAATCTATGGTGACCTATGAAAAATGTGCGTTTTGTAGGAAAAAGATGTAAACTTAAGGGTTATTGAGAATCTGCCAAGTTTGGACAACAGATGGAGACCTGTAAGGCAAACAGCCAAACTTTGAATTTGTACCTAACACATTTCCAGCTTTGCATATTGTAACCTTCTGTTTCATAGTTATGCTGTTCATTTTTTGTTTGAATCTATCCAACATATTTCTGCCAAGATCACTGCTCTTTCTTGCCAATTTGTCTGTCTCTCTGATTTCTTGCCCCAGGAATGTTACATTTTTTTAAGTGTTAAATATATCTTTTGTGTCTTTGAAACTATTCACAGTGCTTATTTCACTCTTTTGGATTTGATAAAGTCACAACTTTATTTGCTTTCAAAATTTTCTTCAAGTTCATATACTAAAAATTTCATTCATGCTGATTCCATTGATCTTTGATCATTGACCACCATACTAAACATATTTTTGTAAGAGTACCAATTTTTAATTTTAAAAGCATCCCCATATCTATTATGTAAAAACAGAGTGAAGTTTGTAGGGTGAATTATCCTATAGCATGTAGTCTATATTTATTTACTTATTCAATTGTTCACTGTGTGCATATACTTCATAAGAATGTAAGTTTATTTAGGACATAATTTTTGTCTAGTCACTAATATCTTTCCATTGCCTAACACAGTGTCTGGCCTAGGAAGAGTACTCTATAAATATTTGTTCTGGCCTCTTGATTTCCAGCACTGAACACAATCTATTGCATCTTTTTTTCTTCTTTTTTTGAGGTACCCAGGACCTCATAAGTGGGAAGCCGGCACTCAACCACTGAGCCACATCAGCTTCCCTGAGTTTTTTTTTTTTTTTTTCCATTTGTTTTGCTTGTTGTTTGTTTGTTTGTTTGTTTTTTCAGGAGGCACAAATCCGAACCCAGGACCCCCCTTCTGGGAGATGGACGCTCAACTGTTTGAGACACATCGTTCCCATTAATACATTTTAAATGTTTCCTACATAGAGCCTCTTTGTAAAAGGAACTTATATTCTTAACTTTTTACTTCTTATCACCAATTTTATGAAAATTATTGGCTAATAATCCCAGCATTAAACTCCCTTCCCAACTGAAGAACAGTAGTGTTGTGTTAAACACACAATCCATTACTAATTCATATTTATAACACACACTTCAGATCTTCTTAAAGCTGGTCACATTGGTACAATAATGGGGGGGCAAACAGAGAATGCACATTTACAATATCAGCTGACAAAACTGTTACATATATTATGTCTTAGTAAACTGAGTTTGAATCAAAATGCAATTTGTATTGTTAGACATTTTTAAGGATACTCTGTTAGTATAATTTTCATTGCATTTACCCCAAACTAAAGGTATTAATGACAACAAGAATAACAAGAGTGAGATATAATTTTCTATTTATACTTTGAGGGATGGGATGTGAGTGGTTTTAGTGAGATTAGCATTAGACAGGCCTGGATATGTAGGTATACCTCTTTCCATAAATCAAACCCATTGATAGGAAAATCAAACAAGGTCCTTTTTTCCCTGTCATAAAATTTGGTATTGCTTTGTGATAATGATTCATTCAAGCAATTGCATGATGGATCATCCAAAAATGGCCATGTATCTCAGGAAAGCAAAGCAAAGGGGCAGGGGCTGGGGGAAGTCTGTCTGCACTGTGGTGCTGGCTATCTATCGCTACCGTGGACAGAGAGGAGATGGCCCTCTAATAGAAGCTGGCTAATTGCTTTAGAAATTTCTCATTAGGCCCGCCCTTCCTGAGCTGCTTTTCCATTAAAATGTGATAAATGAATTCTGCCATTGCCAATTCCAGTCTGTCCTTCTTTCTCTTAATAAAATGAAGATGCGTCATGCTAGCAAGTACTTGGGACACATAATTATTCACGGATGCTGGAAGTGAGCGCTGCAGTCACCCAGCCCCTCACTGCACCACAGAGACTGGAGATAGGGTCTTCAGAA
Organism: Tolypeutes matacus; assembly: GCA_026826555.1. Taxonomy (NCBI): domain Eukaryota; kingdom Metazoa; phylum Chordata; class Mammalia; order Cingulata; family Chlamyphoridae; genus Tolypeutes; species Tolypeutes matacus. The sequence continues at coordinate 1,318,580 of JAKSZT010053819.1, read as the reverse complement.
TCCTGAATGGTTTTGGAATAGAGATTTATTTCCATTGTACTTCACAGGAAAAATCCTATGATTTGCATATTCTTTTTACAATTTTTTCTCCCATAGATATTTGTCCACCCCAGATAACTGTGTGTGTGTGTGTGTGTGTGAGTGGGAATATAATTTTGATATATATACTAACTGATTTTAAATACAAATCAGTGTGATTAAACCTAATATTGTTTTAAAGTTGAAATAAATTTTAAAAAATGATTTGCCTTTAGGTAGTGCTATATTTTAAATGACAGTGTTCCTTGGCAACCATTAGTTTTGAGATATAGTTTGCGGCCCCAGATAATTGAATTCATTTCTTCAAAGTCCCTGATACCACTGGCTTGCCTTAGTTACCTTTTACTCATCTTTTTCCTGTAATTCATAATTACCTTTTCTATTACTTGACAAGATCCTGCTATCGAGCAAAGTTAAGAAATCTATTCTCATTGTGTTGGACTCTGTAGACTCTCATGACACTCCACTTTTTCTATTCTCCTCAAAATAATGCACAACTGAGGTTACAATTGTAAAAGGACCTGAAAATTTCTCATACGAAATTGTAAATGGATATAATCTCAAAATGCTACCTCTACAAAAGGAAATTGTAGAAATTTTCTCTAATTTTTTTAAGGGAAAATTGTTTGCATATTGTAGAAAGAACATATTTGTTTTGTTTGTTTATTTTGGCTTCTTTGCAGGGCTTCCCAGGCAGGTGTCTTATCTATGTAAAACATACTTCTCACCAGTCTCACATGCTGCTTTTAGCCCATGCAATACTGGATTCTTCCCAATAGCACTAAAATTTATAGACATCAGTATGACATTGAAAGAGTGCCAAAACTCCAAATTTTAGGGAATTTATTTCTAAGAAAAAGCATATTCACGAAATAATATTTCTCTTGCCTTTTATATGACAACTATTGGATAATGAGTTCACCATTTTCATAGACATTTTCTTATTTGGTTTTATTTCTGAGAGGAAGGTAAATCATTGGTAAGGATATTATCAAAGATATTGATTTAATAAAATTGTATCTTCAATCTAGCAAAATTTCAAATTCATTATCACTTTTAATCTTGGAAGTAGGCATGAATAATTATTTCCAAAATAGGTATTCAGAAACTGAGATACAGAGAAGGTTAATTTTCCACCTTGATGAAAAATGGCAGAGTCAGATCTCAAACCATTTTCTCAATAAGCAAGAAGCTTATTCCTAGAATTCAGGCATTGATATCACTGCATTTTATTTACAAATTTAAAACCACTGAATAGTGTTAAAGTAAACCCATAATAGGAAGAGAGATTAAAAAGTCAAATGGGAATTAAGTAGTACAAACTGTCCTTCTTACAGGTTATTTCCTGGTGCTTTTTCAGAAAATTAAGCACATATTCAAAATCTTTCCATATGGACAAACCAAAGACCACATGACGATCTCAAGTCATCATTTCTTTTGTAATGTGTCACTGGGTACTTTTACTAACAGCAATCATAATAACTAATATAATGAAAAATATTAGCAAACTAAAATTATTGAGCACTTAATATTGACCTGTCCCTGTGCTAACAATTTTACATGCATTTTCTCGTTCAGTTCTCATAACACAATAAAGGGGCCATTGCAGCTAAGACAGCTTAAGTAACCCATTGGAAGCTGGGAAAGCCAGGGTCTTGACCCAGTTATACATGCCTCCTGAAATCAAACTCCAAGTCTCTTTACTTTACATGCATGTGCAGTTTGATTCTCTTCTGACTAATCACCCATCACTTCATTTATAATTCATCTGTTAGCCTCCTGTCTGAGAATCCTGTATTCTTCCAGCTACCCTCTAATAAACTAAGAAGTTCTACTAAATATTTCCCAGGAAGAGAGTGCCTTTTAGGTCAAAATATATCTGCGAATTTGAAAGACTCCTCTGGTAGCAGTTTGCTCTTTAAAGCTTTAAGACTAAGGAGCGCATTTTCTGTGGTCACAGCTGGTTTAACTGAGGACAAAGGATAGCTCAAACTGCAGGACAAACATCTCCACTCAGTTTTGTGCAAGACGGCAGCAGCTGCTGGCTGATGAGCATGTCTACAAAAATAGTGGGGAGGGGAGGATAACTTTTTCAAGAGCAGCAACCCAGACAAGAGAGAAATGACAAGGTCTAAGTACAGAAGGGCAGCTATCAAGATTCAAATGTATAGAGTCTACTAAATAATTCCCATATATTGTGTGAAAAGTGCTTTGGATAGATATAGTCATATTCCACCCTCTTTGGAAAATGATCACCATTGATCACGGGTTGAGTGTTTGAGATTCAGTAGCACCAAAGTAGCAGTGAACCAGGTCTGTATGACTGCATGTCTCTTTGATGCCCAATTCTTTCAAATAACTTAGAAAAGACATTTGCCTATGCTTAAAAAACTGGGTTGTGTGTGTGGAGTGGGGAGGGAGACAGGTAGAACTTTAGAGCATTCTCCATTGAATTTGAACCAACAAGAGCCCAAACAGAACCACTGAGTTCTGGCATCCCCTCCTCTTTCCCTCTTCTCTCACTGGGTGACTTTGTGGCAAACCTGGGCCACTCTTCCCTTTGACCTGACAAGGTGCCTACTCTACTTATACCTGGCTGACTCTTTCCTTCAAACTTCACATCAAATACCAGGACTATGATAGTCTCCTGGAAACTCCTTTTCCTAGTGGCCAGACATTCCCCAGACAAGAGACTCTGTGGGGAAAAACTGGATGTTTGCCTGCTTTCCTCCTCTCTTCCCCTGCATGAGAATAACACATTGGTAAGAATGCCTGGATTCCACCCCAGTTTCTATTTTTGTCTTCCATGTAGCTGTGCTTGTTACCCACTTTCTTTTTTCTTATTATTTTATTTTTATTTTAAAAGATGCTTAGATTACATAAGTGTTACACAAAAATTACAGGGATTCCCATGTTCCCCACCTCTGACACCTCCCATAACCTCCCACATAGACATCTCTCATTAGTGTGGCACATCACTTGCAATGGCGATACACATCCTGGGGGTTTGCCACTAAGCATGGACCATGGTTCACATTGTAGACCACACTCTCTCCCACACAGTTCTGCATGTTATATGCTGATGAAAAATGGCCTATATCTGTTGTTGTAATGTCACTCAGGTTAATTCCCAAGTCCAAAAAACGCCCCTGTATTACAACTGCTTTTCACTTCCCTGCCCCAAAAGTGTCCAGTGGCTACTGGCTCCACCTCAATGTTGTAATTTCTTCCATTGCTTGAATCATAATATGTCTACAACAGAATACCAGTAAGTCCACTTTAGTCCATAGCTCTTCCCCCAATCCTGAGGAGTCTAGGATGGTGATGTCCACTCCACCTCCAAGTGAGAGGGGGTTTATATCCCATGGATAAGATGAATGGGATTATACTGCCTGCAGCTGCAGACTCTCTCCATTCCCTGGGATGGCCGTTGTCCATCATCATCTCCTCACCAGGTGACTTGGGTGAGTCCATTGAGCTGTAGAGTAGGAGTTGCAGCTCCACTGAGATTCCACGCACAGCTGGCACATGGGCAGGCCAAAGCCTCCAGTCTCTGGAAGTACACCTACAAACTCCAGCACCAAGTATAGGTTTGAATAGAAGGGTCTGATGGACCATGTACAGAGAGGACTTATTTGAGTCCAACCCTGTCACTCTCAGGAGCACAGATTCCAAAGTAGAGCCCACTGATAAGGCATCAATCTCTGGAGCTATCTCCCTTTATAAGGGACCTGGGTGTCTCCAGAGCCGTCAGGAGCCCCTCTGTGTGGGGTGATAGCCACTTTGGTGTTCTATGAGAGCCTACTGAGGTGTGCTTAAGCATTACCTCTGGGATGAACTCCCGACTCTCTTTTAAGTCTCTTAGCCATATGAACTCATTTGTCTTTACCTTTTCCCACTTTTATTCAAGGTCTTTTTCCAATAGTATTGCCAGTTGGCACTTGGTAGTAATCCCTTGTTGCCAGGGAGGCTTATCCCGGGGAGTCAAGTCCCATGCTGGGGGGAAGGTAATGCATTCATATGCTGAGCTTGCCTTAGAGAGAGGCCACATTTGAGCAACAAGGAGGCTCTCAGGTGGCAACCCTTAGGCACCCCATAACAGAAGGCTAAGTTTCTATTTCAAGAGCAAAGACTCATAAGGCTAGTCATCAATAACAAGAACCCATCAGTGGACCATCCTCCTTTGCCACACACTGCCCCTGCACTCGGGGGACTGTTGCTGCTCCTTTGGAGAATGTGGCAGAGCTCTCCAGGCTGGGAATTCAGTATTCTCTCATTTATTAAGTGATTCTCCACCCACTGTGACCATGCCCCACCCCTTTATCATTTGAACAAATTTTATAAATCTTTCATGTATATTCAGGTGAACTTCCTCCCATGAAACCCCCATCACAGACATTCCCCACCAATGATCCTTTCCTGCCCCCATTGTAACCCTTCTGTGATCCAAATCTTCCTTGAAGATGAAGCCCATATAATAGCCAAATACAATTAAGGAAAACGAAATACTAATGATAAGTTTAAATATAAGAGAAAAAATACATGGAAACTTAAAAAAAAAAAAAACACACTAAAAATAAAATAAAATTAATGGATTGGGATATTCAAAAAATGGGGAAAAAAATTTTTAATTTTTTTAAATATTTTTCCTTTTATCCCTGCATTATCAGGTGTCCAGTCTGTACTGTGGCACCTTCCCCCTTCCCCCAGTGTCTCCTAAATTTTCATTTAATTTTCAAAGAAGTTTTAGGTCACAGGAAAGTCACACACAGAATACAAGAGACTCTCGTATATCCAACCTCCTCCCCCCTTCCTCACCCCATATTAAAACCTTTTTTAAGTGGATGATAGCATTGTTATAACTGTTATACAGATAGTGAAACATAGCTACTAAACATTGTCAATGGTTTACAGTATGGTTTACATTTTAGACTGTACGCTTTTATAAATTTTGATGATATTTACCATGTCCTGTGTCCATCACTGTAAGGTAATGAAAAACATTTCCAATGACCACTAAATACCCCATGTTTGATCTATTCTGTTCCTCCCTCTCCATCCCCCAGGGCCCATGACGACCAACTGGCTTGACTCATTTTACCGTGTTTTTATCAGGAAAGGATTCACAGTTACATGCAACAAGAACTCTTGACAAACTGGTTTATCCTCCCCTATAAGGAACTACCCTTGCTCATAAGAGATGCCCACCTGTCTATTTCTGAGTGAATCTGTTCTCCCAAAGATGGGAGTCCATCTCCTTCCTGCTCATTGTGTGGGTCTCCACCCACTGATACAACAAACATATTATGACAGGATGAACACCCACACACTCCCTGGAAGCCTGCTCCAGATGTGCCCTGTCCTGAATGCCACCCCAATGAACACCCTAAACCAGTGACACTTCCTTGTCATATTGCCATAAGAGCATTCCCACCTCTGTACTTTCAACCTCATACCCACAAATCCCAAGTGTTCACCTGGTCCCTCTCCCATCTCTCCCCCCTAGTATCCTGGGTACTCTAACCCATCCTTCCCAATCTACCCACATGTCAACCCTGCACCACCAAACCCAATAATATCACTACCCACCTGTTCTTTCTCTTCAATATGCAACTACACTCTTACACTTTACCATAGATTACGTCCGTATGGGTGATGGCTCACAACTTTCTCTTCTCTTTTTCTTAACCTATCTTTCAGGCAGTAGTTCTCGGAGACTGCTCAATTTCATTAATTCATATCAGTGAGGTCATGTATTGTTCATCCTTCAATGCCTGGCTTGCTTCACTTAACATAAGGTCTTCAAGATTCATCCATGTTATCCCGTGTGTTAGCACTTCATTCCTTCTTACAGCTGAGTAATATTCCATTGTATGTATGTACCACATTTTGTTTACCCTTCATCTCTTGATGGGCACCTGGGTTGATTCCAACTTTTGGCAATAGTGAATAATGCCACTATGAACATTGCTGTGCATATATCTGATCGTGTCTTTGCTTTCAATTCTTCTGGGTATATATCCAGCAGTGGAATTGCTGGGTCATATGGGAGATTGATAGTTTTTTGAGGAACTGCCAAACTGTCCTCCACAGTGGCTAGACCATTCCACAATCCCATCAGCAGTTGATGAGGGTTCCCATTCCTCCACATCCTCTCCAACATTTATAGTCTGCTGTTTTTTTAATAACCGTCATTCTGATGGGTTTAAGATGGTATCTCATTGTAGTTTTTATTTGCATTTCCCTAATAGCTAGCGATGTAGAGCAATTTACTTTGTCTCTCCTTAATCTCATTTTATCCTCATACCTCCTTTTCATAGATTCTATAATAACAGTATTTTAGAATGCATATAATGCTGATATTTTAAGTTTTATTCTGGAATGATATAGAGAAAGTCTTATATTCTAAGCAACAGAATTCCACATGGAAGTGTTTTCTTGGGTGAGTATTTCCATAAGCTACTTGAGATAACCTGGTTCCTATAATTAGGACTTTGAACCATTTTGAGTTAATTTTTGTATATGGTATGAGGTAGGGGTCCATTTTTATTCTTTTGCATCTGGATATCCAGTTTTCCTGGCACCATTTTTTGAATAGACTATTCTTAGGGATTTGTTTTTATTCTGTTCAGTGTGGCATGAACACTCTCCTTCACTTCCTCATGACATTTTCAATAAAACCTATTTTTCTTTTAAACATTGAAAACATGAATCTATTATTTTTGGCATGGTATGACACAAAGTACATGTCCCTTGTGTGTCTCAAAGAAACACTCCAACATCTGTGTAAAACTGGGGAAGCTTCTTAGGGATTTAATTTTCCTTACTTGTACCCTTTCTCAATTGTTATTGAGGGAAAATGGTTTTTAAAAAAAATCTATTGTATTTTATGCACTGAAAGAAAAGTTACAGCCAAGATTAGAGATTTAGTATGTCTATTACTGAATTTTGTTACATGGCAAAGGAAGATAGATGCACAGATGACTGTTCAAATATATCTAATATAAGAACTGTCTTCCAGAAATCCAGATATGGACATTCTAGAAAGCCATATGCCTGTAAGAACCCAATGACATCTCTCTTAACTTAAACCCTATTTTAGTAAATGTCACAGGTGTATCTGAAGCTAAAGGTTTTGTCAAATTTTTTTATTCACTGCCCACAACGCCTAAGAGGAATCAAGAGCTGCATTTGATTCTTCATGATTAAGCAAGCAATGACACTATGGACAGCAGGCTGACAGCTTCAATTAATCAGGGTTTAATTCATGTACTCCATGCCAGAAATATTGGTTTGAGCTATGAGATACAGAGAATATAGGGGTGTTTTCCTTTTTGATATGAGGATATGCTTGTTTTCTTGCTTACCATATTCTACAATTTGATCTAAAGAGGGTTTTCTAACTTTGTTTATTTATCTGTTTTCTGACTTTCTCATTCTTAATTACCTTGAGTTACAATTATTTGTCTGCCCCTTGGTTGTCTAGATATCTTACATTGTCTTGATCACTGTTAAACTGGAATCTTTTGATGCTTTTTTGTTTACATAGGCTTGAGTTCTTTCCTATCCTACTGTCCTGACCAATATGTATCCATTATTCTACTGGTACCACCTCCTTAGTTGGCTCTAAAGTAATGCTTGATACAATGGTAAGTTCAATCAATATTTACCAATGAGGGGGAAAGGAAAAATATTCTTACTGCTTTTCCCTTGAGTTCCTGGACAGGAATATTCACCTGTGTATTCTTCTACTCCCTTTCTCTTGAGCACAGTTAAGGAAACAAGTAAACAGAGCAGTTTTCATTCACCTACTGAACACACAACAAATCCCTCTGGCAAATCTTGATGAGATATAAAAGAAACCATTAGCTTGGAAAAGTCAATAACAATATACAAAATGGGCCTTAATTTTTCTTTCTTCTTTTAAGGTAACGAGAGTAAATTTAGTCCAAATGTGTTCACACTGTTTGGTTTATTTTAAGGGAAATGGGCCTTAATTTTTCTTTCTTCTTTTAAGGTAATGAGAGTAAATTTTGCCCAAATGTGTTCACACTGTTTGGTTTATTTTAAGGAAGTTAAGAAATAATTCTCCACTGTAAGGCTCATGCTTAATTTTGAAATAATCATTTTAACAATGGTGAGCTAATAACTGTAATTTAATGCAGTGGTTTTAGTGTTTCAAGTTACAAAATAACTTAAATTGCCAACCTCCTGGTTCACAAGTTAGTTATTCTGGACAAACTGGAGCCAAGGTGACTGGAGAAAATATTTTCTAAAGTTAATTTAAATTAACAGATCAATTTCATATATGTTATAATCTACCTGAAATTTCCAGAAAAAGTCTGCAACATTCAAATGGAAATCCCACCCAAAAGTCATTCTCTGAAATATTGGCATATAATATTAGTAAAAATGTCTCAGAAATACATCAACACAGGTGCAGTGGAAAATAATCAGCATAACTTTCCATCACAGACATAACTTAGCTAGGAATGTAGAAAGAGAAGAAAGGAATTACTCAAGATTTCACAGGTACCAACATTCTAAAAGTCTTACTTTGGATTAGAGAAATATTTGCCTACTATTGCTCTCAGAAGAAATCAAATAAATATAGTACTAGACAAGAATAAAAACAGAAATCCACTGTGTAATAAAGAATCACTGAACTCCACCTAAGCACTTCTTTAAATATAGCTTTTGTACAGTTTCTTTAGCCACTATTTAAACTATTTTGTTTAAAATATAGCTATATTTTTCTTAATATTAGAATTATGAAATTCCAAATTCACAGATTTTTACTTACATTTCTGACAGCTAAGATGAGATTTAGATGGTAATAATTTAGAAGAAAAAAACCTTTATATAAATAAATGATGAATTGAGAACTGTTTACGTGTTAAGACATATGTATCTACCAGAAAATATGAGCACATTTCTTTATATATTAAATTTTAATCTAAACTAAATGCTGTTTTTAAGATAAATTAGCTCACACATTTATCAAATTAAAGTATTGGGAAAATTAAAAATAATATGGTTTCCAATTGAACGTCCATTTTGTGCAAATTTCACATACAGTTTCAAATCAAATTCCAAATTTATGTCCAGTCATTGGCATCTTTGAGCAACAGATTATCATAATTTAATGTCTGTTCTTAATCTTACTAAGTATCTAGAATTTATCCTTAAAGAAAAAAAGCTTAAACATATACATTTTTATTCTGGCTCTTCTTTCACTTTTTTTACATGTCTTCTTCATTATTGTTCAATAGAAAACGAATAGTTGTAAACTGCTGAATCCTTTCTGAGCTAAGCTTTCTAAGTGGACTAGAGTGGACTTATTGGTATTCTACTATAGACTTATTGTGATGCTAGCAATGGAAGAAATTATATCATTGATGTGGAGACTGTGGCCACTAGAGGTGCTGAAGGCAGGAAGAGGGAAAAAGAGGTATGGGGGCATTTTCAGGACTTGGAATTGTCCTGAATGACACTGCAATGACAGATACAGGCCGTTATATATCCTGGCACAACCTACAGAATTGAGTGGGAGAGAATGTAAACTACAATATAAACTATAATCCATGCTTAGTAGAAATGCTCCAAAATGTGTTCATCAATTGCAATGAATGTACCACACTAATGAAAGAAGTTGTTAATGTGGGGAAATGTGGGAGGTGTAGGGAGTGGGGCATATGGGAACCCCTTCCATTTTTTTTTTACGTAACATTTTATGTAATCTAACTATTTTTTAGAAAAAATAAAAAATATATTTTTAAAAATTGTTGTGTTAAGCCATTAAGTATCAGGTAGTTTTTTAATCAAACAAAGATAACCAAAATATCGTGTAACAGAAATAACATTTTTTATATTTATGCTGCTCAAATTTAGACAAAATCTAGCAAAATACTATACATAAAAACATGTTTAGTTACTAGCACTGAAAAGTAATCACTTTCCTCAATAAAGATAAAAGAACTAATTCAGAAATGTCTTTCAATTCTTTTCACCAGCTCCTATTTGACAAAACAATGAATTCAACAGATCTATAACTATGCTAAAGTGGGTAACAGGAATTAATTAAATAATAGTTAGTGGCAACAAGACACTCCATGGCTTACTAAAATAATTAAATATATTTGTATGTAACAATGTCAAAATTGAGCAAAAATGTGTGAAATTAATTTAAATTGACTATTAGCCATTATTTAAAACAAATAACGTATTTGTGCATCTTTGACCTATTTGAGCAGTTTCTCACTAAATTTGGTAATACAGCATTGTTAAATGCTGTTTAAATGAATACTGTTTAAATACCAATCCTCGTTACAGCTCATGTGTTTCCCTCTCAGAAAGGTCTTTTATGATGAAACCATTTAAAGATTAGGCACTTACACACATGCACACAATGTCTACTAAGTTATTATTCTGTTTCATTTCTTTCACAGCATGTTTTTTTTTACTGCTTTTGAGAATTTTTTTTAATAATGTTTTTTATTTTTTAAAAGATACTTAGATTATATAAATGTTACACAAAATTATAGGTCACCCACTGTGACCATGCCCCATAAGCATTTGAGCAATTTTATAAACCTTTTATGTATGTTCAGGTGAACTTCCTCCCATGAACCCCCTATCCCTCACACCCCCATCAACGATCCTCTTCCACTCCTGTTGTAACCCTTCTGTGATCCAAAGCTTCTTAAAGATGAAGCCAATTCAATAGCCAAATACAATTAATAGGAAAATGAAATAATATTGATAAGTTTAAATGTAAGAGATAAAATACATGAAAACTTAACAAAAAAAACTAAAAATAAAATTAAAGGATTGGGATATTCAAAAAATGGGAAAAAAAATTTTTTAATTTTTTTTGACATTTTCCCTTTTATCACTGCAATATTTGGCATCCAGTCTGTACCGTGGCACCTTCTACCTCTTACTCCCCAGTGTCTCACTATTTTTCATTTAATTTTCAAAGAACTTTTAGGTCACAACAAAGTCACACACAGAATACAGAAGATCTCATATACCCAACCTCCTCCCCCTTTCCTCTCCCCATATTAAAACCTTTTTGTTATACAGATAATGAAATATAGCTACTAAACATTGTCAATGGTTTACAGTATAGTTTACAATTTAGATGGTACAGTTTAATAATTTTTTATGATATTTACCATGTCCTGTGTCCATCACTGTAAGGTAATGAAAAACATTTCCCCTGACCACTAAATACCCCCTGTTTGATCTTTTCTGTTCCTTCCTCCCCATCCCTCTGGGGCACATGACACACCCCTGTCTTGACTCATTGGATGACAAGACTCATATTTACATGCAACAAGAGGTCTTGATACACTGATTGTCCTCCCTATTAGGATATACCCTTGCTCCTAAGAGACAACCACCTGTCTACTTCTGGGTGAATCAGTCCTCCCAAAGATGGGGTTCCATCTCCTTCCCACTCACCATTTGGGTCTCCACTCCCCAACACAACACATTATGACTGGATGAACACTCACGCACTCCCCAGAAGTCTATTCCAGATGCACCACATTCTAAATGCCCCCCCAATTTACACCCTAAACCAGTGATACTACCTTGTCATATTGCCATAAGAGCATTCCCACTCCTGCACTTTCAATCTCTTACCTACAAATTCCGTGTTAACTTGGTCCCTCTCCCATCTCTCCCCCCAGTTTCCTGGGTATTCTAACCTGCCCTTCCTAATCTACCCACCTGTCAACCCTGCATCACCAAACCCAGTCATATCACCACCTGCCTGTCCTATCCTTCAATATGCAACTATTCTCTATCACTTTACCATAGATTATGTCTGTATGGGTGATGGCTCACAACATTCTCTTCCCTTTCTCTCTCTTATTAACCTATCTTTCAGACAATGGTTCTCAGAGACTGCTCACTTTACTCAATTCAAATCAGTGAGATCATGTGCTGTTCATCCTTTAATGCCTGCCTTGCTTCACTCAACATAAGGTCTTCATCCATGTGATTCTGTGTGTTAGCACTTTATTCCTTCTTACAGCTGAGTAATATTCCATTGTATGTATATACCAACATTGCTGTGTATATATCTGATCGTGTCTTTGTTTTCAATTCTTCTGGGATATACCCAGCAGTGGAATCGCTGGATCATACAGAAGATCTATTGTTAGGTTTCTGAGGAACCACCAAACTGTCCTCCACAGTGGCTGGACCATTCCACAGTCCCACCAGCAGTGGATGAGGGTTCCTATTCCTCCACATCCTCTCCAACAATTATAGTCTGTTGTTTTTTTAATAGCTGCCATTCTGATGGGTGTAAGATGGTATCTCATTGTAGTTTTGATTTGCATTTCCCTAATAGCTAGCGAAGTCGAGCATTTTTTCATGTGCTTTTTAACCATTTGTATTTCTTCCTTGGAGAAGTGTCTTTTCAGGTTACTTGCCCATTTTTTAAATGGGTTGTTTGTCTTTTTATTTTTGAGGTGTAGGATTTCTTTATGTAAGCAGGATATTAGGCACCTATCAGATATATGATTGCCAAATATTTTCTCCCATTGGGTAGGCTACCTTTTTATTTTCTGAATAACGTCCTTTGAGGTGCAGAAGTTTTTAATTTTGACGAGATCCCATTTATCTATTTTTTTATCTTGCTGCTCGTGCTTTGAGTGTGAAGTTCATGAAACCATTTCCTATTACAAGGTCCTGTAGATGCTTCCCTACATTATCTTCCAAGGTCTTTATGGTTTGGGCTCTTCTATTTAGATCTTTGATCTATCTTGAGTTGATTTTTGTATAAGGTGTGAGATGGTATTCCTTTCTCATTCTTTTGGATATGGATATCCAGTTCTCCAAGCATCATTTGTTAAAGAGGCCATTCTCTCCCAATTGAGTGGGCTTGGTGGCCTTGTTGTATATCTGATGACTGTATATGCGAGGATCCATATCCTTGTAGTATGTTTTAAAGTAAGGTAGTGTGATACCTCCAACTTCATTTTTCTTTTTCAATATGTCTTTGGCGATTCAGGGCCTCTTACCTTTCCAAATATATTTTGTAGTTTGTTTTTTCAGTTCCTTAAAAAATACAGTGTTGATTTTTATTGGGATTGCATTAAATCTGTAGATCAGTTTGGTAGGATAGACATTTTAATGATGTTTAATCTTCCTATCTATGAACAGGGAATATTCTTCCATTTATTTAAGTCTTCTTTGATTTCCTTTAACACTGTTGTGTAGTTTTCTGTATATAAGTCCTTTGCATCTTTAGTTAAATTTATTCCTAGGTATTTGATTCTTTTAGTTACTATTGTAAATGGTATTTTTTTCTTGATTTCCTCCTCAGATTGCTCATTATTGGTGTACAGAAATGCTACTGACTTTTCAGCATTGATCTTATAGCCTGCAACATTACTAAACTCCTTTATAAGTTCTAGAAGTTTTGTTGTAGATTTCTCAGGGCTTTCTACGTATAGGATCATGTCATCTGCAAATAATGAAATTTTTACTTCTTCTTTTCCAATTTGGATGCCTTTTATATCTTTTTCTTACCTCAGTGCTGGAGCAAGTACTTCTAAGACAATGTTAAATAGGAGTGGTGATAGTGGGCACCTTTGTCTTGTTCCTGATCTCAGAGGGAAGGCTTTTAGAATTTGACCATTGAAGATGATGTTAGCTTTGGGTTTTTCATATATACCCTTTATCATACTCAGAAAGTTTCCTTCTATTCTTATCTTTTTCAGTATTTTTATCAGGAAAGAGGGTTGTATTTTGTCAAATGCTTTTTCTGAATCTATAGAGATGATCATGTGATTTTTTTCTTTCAATCTGTTTATGTGGTGTATTACATTGATTGATTTTCTTATATTGAACCATCCTTGCATACCCAGGATGAAACCCACTTGGTCACGGTGTATAATTCTTTTGATATGTCGTTGAATGCAATTAGCAAGTATTTTGTTGAGGAATTTATCATCTAGGTTCATTAGAGAAATTGGTCTGTAATTTGCCTTTCTTGTGGTATCTTTGTTTGGCTTTGGTATTAGGGAAATGTTGGCAACCTAGAATGAATTAGGCAATATTCCTTCTACTTCAATTTTTTGGAAGATCTTAAGCAAGATTGGCGTTAGCTCTTTCTGGAATGTTTGGTAGAATTCAGCTGTGAAGCCATTTGGTAATGGACTCTTCTTAGTTGGGAGGTTTTTGATGACTGAATCTACCTCTTTACTTGTAATTGGATGTTGAGTTCATCAATTTCTTCTTTTGTCAATGTAGGCTGTTTGTGAGATTCTAGAAACTTGTCCATTTCCTCTAAATTATCATTCTTGTTGGCATAAAAGTTTTCAAAGTATCCTCTTATGATACTCTTTATTTCTGTGGGGTCAGTAGTGATATCCCCTTTCTCATTCCTTATTTTGTGTATTTGCATCTGTTCTCTCTTTTTCTTTGTTAGTCTGGCTAAGGGTTTGTCAATTTTATTGATCTTCTCGAAGAACCAGCTTTTGGTTTTGTTTATTTTTCTAGTGCTTTCTTATTCTCTATTTCATTTAGTTCTGCTCTAATCTTTGTTATTTCCTTCTTTCTACTTCCTTTAGATTTAGTTTGTTGTGGTTTTTCCAATTTCCTCTAAGTGTGCAGTTAGGTCTCCAATTTTAGCTCTTTCTTCTTTTTTAATATATGTATTTATGGCTATGAAATTCCCTCTCAGGACAACTTTGGCTACATCCCACAAGTTTTGAAATGTTGTGTTGTCATTTTCATTAATTTCAAGGTAGTTACTGATTTCTTTTGAGATTTACCCCTTGACCCACTGTTTGTCTAAGAGTGTGTGGTTTAACTTCCATATCTTTGTGCCCAATCTGTTTTTCTGGCTCTTAGTGATTTCCATTTTCATTCCACTGTGGTCAGAGAAATTACTTTGCATAATCTCAATCTTTCTGAATTCATTGAGAGTTGTTCTGTGGCCTAGCATTTGGTCTATCTTGGAGTATGATCCATGTGCACTCGAGAAGAATGTAAATCCTGCTGTATTTGGGTGCATTGTTCTGCATGTCTATTAGGTCCAGGTCCTCTAATGTATTGTTCAGAATCTTTGTTTCTTTATTGATTTTCTGTCTAGATGTTCTGTCTAATGGTGATAATGGTGTATTAAAGTCCCCCACTATAACTGTAGAGGCATTTATTTCTCCACTTAGTTTTTCCAGAGTTTGCCTCATGTATTTTGAGGCACCCCGATTAGGTGCATAAATGTTTATGATTGTTCTCTCTTCTTGGGAGATTACCCCTTTTACTAATATATAGTGCTCAACTTTGTCTCTAATAATAGTTTTACTGTTAAAGTCTATTTTGTCTGATATTAAGATAGCTACCCCTGCCCTTTTTTGGCTATTGTTTGCTTCTAAAATGGTTTTCCAGCCATTCACTTTCAGCCTCCTTGAATCCCTGAGTTGAAGGTGGGTTTCTTGTAGACAGCATACAGATGGATCATATTTCCTTATTCATTATGCCAATCTGTGTCTCTTGAATGGTGAATTTAATCCATTAACATTCAGTGTTATTACTCACAACACATTTCTTACTTCAGCCATATTTTCTTTGGGTTAATGTATGTCATATGTTGTTTTTATTTCTCTTTTTGTTTTTTTAGTTGTTTTTACACTGTTCTTCAACTCTCTTTCCCGAAGTGCAGGTTTCTTATTGGCATACTCTTACTGTTTATCTGTGAATATTTTGAATTCTCCATCATTTTTGAATGCCAATTTAGCTGGATAGAGAATTCGTGGCTGGGAATTTTTTTCTTTTAGTACTTTGGTCAAAGTGTCATACCACTGTCTTCTTGCCTCCATGGTCTCAGATGAGAAATCAGCACTTAATCTTGTTGTGTTTCCCTTGTATGTGATGGTTCTCTTTTCTCTTGCTGTCTTGAGTATTTTCTCTTTGTTTTGAGCATTGGACTTTTTGACAAGTATATGTTTTGGAGTTGGCCTGCTGGGATTTATATTGTTTGGGGTGTGCTGTGCTTCCTGAACTTGTACATCCATCTCTTTCAATAGGGTTGGGAATTTTTCATCCATTATTTCCTTCAACACTCCTTTTGTTCCCTTTCCCTTCTCTTCTCCTTCTGGGATGCCTATAATGCATATGTTTGTGCCTTTTGTGTTGTTGTTTAAATCCCTGAGACCCTCCTGGATTTTTTCTATCTTTTTATCTATCTGTTCTACTATCTGTTTGATTTCAGATGTATTGTCTTCCACATCACTAATTCTTTCTTCTGCCTGTTCAAATCTGCTGTTATGTGAATCCAGCATCTTTTTTATTTCTTGGATTGTGCCATTGATCACCATCACATCCATTATCTTTTTATGTATGTTTACAATTTCTTCCTTATGTTCTCCCAGTGTCTTCTTAATATCCTTAATCTTTTCCTTCATTTCATTAAGTTGGTCCACGATATTTGTTTGGAAAACTTTGCTTAGTTGTTCAATGTTCTGCATCTCTTCCTGGTTTTTAGTTTGTTCACTGGACTGGTCCATGTCTTCCTGTTTCTCAGTGTGGTTTGTAATTTTTTGTTGGCCTCTAGTCATCATTTTATCTTGATGGGTTTATTCAGTCGATTAGCTTCTCTCTCTGCTCTAGAGTTTTATTTAGCTAGTGGTTTTGTGTGTTTTTTAAGTTTTCTCTTTGAGACTTTGTGCTTCTTATTTTATTTCCTTGCTTCTTTCTATGTTCCCTTGAAGGCAAAAGATTAGGGCCAGAGGAATCAAAAGATGTGAGAAAGGAAGAAGGATAATAGTACTTGATAAAAGTTAGAAGAGGGGCCATGTAAGACAGTAAAATGAATATTTAACTCATGTAGGCAGTGTAGAGTAATAGGAAAAAAAAGTGGAGTACCTACAATGAACTGGGAAACCAAATAGAGGAAAATATATATAATGATTTAGAAGGCTAGAATGATGAGGAGAGAGAGAAAGAGTAAAGAAAGTGCTGAATGGAAAAAATTAATAATAATAAAAAAAGGAGAACAGAATAAATAGAATAGAAATTGACACCCTTAAGTTATGGGCTAATGAAAAAAGGTGATATGTAAGAACCACAACAGAGAGCAGAAGGCAAAAAGATGAAGGAAGGAAAAGAGATAGTGTTGGGAGACAAAATCAATATAGACAGAGAACGGGAAATCACTGAAGAAGAAACACAGCAAAGAAGAGACAAACTAACAGCACCTACTTAAAAAAAAAAAAAAAAGAAAAGAAAAAAGAAGAGGGGGTGGAGGAAAGAGGGAAGAAAAGCAGTATACAACAAATAAACCAAGAAAAAACAAACAACCACACAGGCAAGCAGACAAACAAAGCTAAGGAAGAACAGTGTTCCTTCTTGGGCCCTTGTGGAATCTCTCAGCCTGCTTGTGTTCATCAATCAATTGCCCTGCATGGTTCTATTTGCAGGTTTTGTTGCAGATTTTAGCAATTAAACTAAGTTAAATTTTTTTTTTCTTTTTTTCTTTTTTAAAGTGACTGTCTTCATTTTTTTTTTTTTTTTTTTTTTTGGCGAAATAAGGGACCCAAAAGAAGTCTTCTTCTAGACCACCCCCTTCACTGAGGGTATCCTAAATAGGCTTGTGGAAACTAATCAAGAACTTCCCACTTCCTGGCTTCCCCAGGGGAGCTGAATCGCTGATGCTTGTTAGTGCAGAACGATTAAATTGGCTGACTCCGCCCCCTCTGGAACCAAACCTCAGTATTACTGGGCTGATGGGTAAATCAGGCTTCCTCAGCAGATGGGCCCCTTCAGCTGGTGCTGCTTCAAGCTGGCTTATCTGCTCACCAAAACTATGAGGGGGTCCAGGCAGCCAAATCCACAGAAAGGAAACCCCTTTCCACCTTCCGTCAGAACTTTTCCACTCTCAGAGAATGCTCCCTCTCACCGGGTTACCAGCAGGAGTTGGGCATATTCCTGGGCACTTAGGCAAATCAGACTTCCTCGGCAGATTCACCAGTCCCCTCAGCCTGGTGCCACTTCAAGCCAGCTACTTTGTTCCCCAAAGCTTCAAGGGGTTCCAGGCAGCCAAATCCACAGAAAGGAAACCCCTCTCCACCCTCCACCAAAACCCTCCCACTCTCAGAGAATGCTCTGTCTCACCAGGTTGCCAGCAAGAGTCGTGGCTGAAACCAGCCTTTTTCCCTGAGGGTGGGGCTCAGCCATCTGTATCAACCACCACAGGCAGGGGAAAAACTCACGAATCCTTCCCAAGCAATCCACATCGCCTCCAGCTCCCTCTAGATCAATGTCCCCAAGGTTCTCACTTTGTGCACCCCCAGCACAGACCCCCCGGGCAGGACCCCATACCCATTCAGCCATCCTCAGAGAGCGAGTCAGCGAGTGCCCTCCTAAACGGTCACCATCTTGCCTGCCCTTGTTACCCACTTTCATATCAGCATGTTTATTTCTTTCAGAGCTCTTATCACAATTTGTTTGTTTATGATCTGTCTTCCCCAGAGGAATTTCATGGTGCTGAGGTTTTCTATTTTTTTTTTTTCACCAGTGTGTACCAATATCTAGCATCCTGCCCAGCACATATTGGATTCCATTAATATCTGTTGAAAAAATGATTTACATATTTAATAATTGGCAATGATTCAGTCCTACATGTTCTTTATTACAAAATGCAGATAATATATCATAGGATTTTGTGAGAAAAAAAAACATTCTGAGAATTTTGCTTCTTGCACAGCATAAAGAAAGCATTCAGTAAACAGCAATTACAAGAACATTATTTTTAAAATAATTCTTAAACTCCCCTTATTCCAAACTCTACCATAACAGAGCCTGGTTTCTGCCAAAAACACTCTCAGCATGGCACAGGGTAGGACAGAAACTAGTATTGGATGACAACCAATATTTACAAAGATTATCACATTTATTTTTCACAAGATAATTTACCCAAGTTTTAAAAATTTTTTAAATAAGATTCAGAAGTTAACTTGTGAGAGGTCACACGAATGAAAAATGGTTTACTTGGGTTTTAATCTCAATTCCAAGGGTTGGATTCCAAAGTGCCCATTCTTTCTGTTACACTTTGTAATGGATCAGAACTGCAGAATTCTTTATTTATGAGCTGCCAGAGATATTTTGAGGTGATACTCTGTCAGCTTGCAAGAAAGTGCTCCCGCCTACATTCCAGGACTAATTTATGCACTGGCATTTGTGCCCATATTGTATTTGAGTGGGAAGGCAAATTGGCTCAATACATCAGCCAGAAGCCAGTCTTTCTTTAACAGCTGATTCCATGACTTGTCACATTTTCAAACTCCTTTGAGTGTCATGAAGGAAGGTTGATAAGCATTTTATTCAAAAATCTGAAGAAGAGAGTTACTATTTCTGCAACATTACAAGATTCTGGGTTATTTTTTTTAGAATAATTCTGATTTTCCCTGATTTTCTACCAAACAGAAATGACTAAATGTATAAATTTAAGAAATTGCATTATCTAAGAGTTACCCTTAGAAAGAATGATTTAGTAAGTGAGTAGGTATGGTAGTGAATCATTTTGGAGACATGTTGCAGCTATTAGCTTCATGAGAAATTACTGCCACAACAATCACAATCACCTTTATGCCATTAGGGTGATGGTAGAAATGAGACATTTTTCTTCACTAATGTTTTCAACTCTGACTCACAGTGCCCATCTTTTTTGTCATCCCAGGTCACTCTCAAAAAAAAAAAAGGTGAACTATTCTCTATCCCCACTTATAGCAAGAAAACAGTAACTGCTTTGTTGAATGTATTCCTTCAAGATATGATATCTTTCTTTATGGAAATAAAATAAATAGCACTTAATTGTGTTAGTATGTATTATCAGTGAGTGAAAAATAAAGAACTCCCCCAAAGACAAAATTAAATTAAATTAAAGAAAAAGTTAGTTTCAGGTTGAATGAGAAGAGAGAAATGGGACCCATTTTCATTACATTTATTTTACCAAATATCAAGTCTCTTGAGAAACAAAAGCTATACAATCGTTTAGGATTAGCTATAAATCCAACAGGGAAATTCTGGTTCTTGTTGATCTAAATCCTAGGTGACTAAGTTATATGAACAACCAGAAAAGTAAAAGACACAGGTAATATGTTCTACCATAAGCATTTAAAGATAGGCATATTAATTTCCCGTTACTGATTATTTAATAAAGAATTGACTTTCAAACTTGGTGGTTTTAGGGCAGCATGGATTTACAGGATGAACACTTGGATTTAAATTTTGTATCAGTCTTTAAGAACCCATATGACTTTAGATGAATCATGTAATGCTTGCACAATGAGAAGAAAGAATAAAATAATTTCAAAATCTTCTTGTATACATCAAATTTTCATTTGATAGTTACTAACATAGATTTTTAAAAATTTTCATTTTTTAAGATAGATTACATAAATGTTACATTAAAACGTAGGGGATTCCTATATGCCCCATTCCTCAAACCTCCTACACTTTTCCACATCAACAACATCCTTCATTAGTGTGGTACATACATTGCAATTGATGAACACATTTTGGAGCATTGCCACTAAGCATGGATTAAAGTTTACATTGTAGTTTACACTCTCTCCCACCCAATTCTGTAGATTACGGCAAGATATATATAATGGCCTGTATCTGTCATTGCAATGTCATTCAGAGCAATTCCCAAGTCACAAAAATGCCCCTGCATTACAATTGTTTTTCCTTTTCTCTGCCCTCAGAACCTCCAGTGCCCACTGCCTCCACATCAATGATATAATTTCTTCCATTGCTAGAATGGCAATAAGTCAATAGTAGAATACTTGTAAGTCTACTTTAGTCCATAGTTCATTCCCCAACCCTGAGGATTCTGGGATGGTGATGTCCATTTCACTTCTAATTGAGAAGGGGCTGCAATCCATCAGGGCTGATAGATGGGACTCTCTTGCTTGCAGTTGTAGGCACTCTCGGTTCCTTGGTATGGTGATTGTCCATAATCTCCTTCCCATTAGTTGTCCTGGGTGAGTCCATTGAACTGGAGAGTAGGTATTGCAACTTCATTGAGATTCAAGGCCCAGCTGCACATGGACAGCCCAAAGATCTAAGTCTTTTGGACATACACCTACCAACTCTAGTACAAATTATAGGTTCAAATAGAAGAACAGAAGAGTCATGTGTACAGAAACCACAACTGAGTCCAACTCTGTCACCCTAAGGAGCATAAATTCCACAGTAGAGCCCACTGGCAAGGCACCAAACTCCTGAGCTATCTACTTTGGCAGTCAATGATATCTTGCTAAGACATGCATAAGCGTAACTTCTGGAATGGTCTCTCAACTCACTTTGAAGTCTCTTAGCCACATAAATTCATTTGACTTTACCTCTTTTCCCTTTTGGTCAAGGTCTTTTTTCAGTTACATTGCTAGTTGGTACTTGGTAGTAATCCCTCGGTGCCAAGGAGGTCCATCTCCGGGGGTCATGTCCCATACTGGGGGGAAGGTAATGTATTTATATGTTAAGTTTGGCTTAGAGAGAAGCCACATTTGAGCAACAAGGAAGCTTCCAGGGGCAACTCTTAAGCACCCTATAATATTAGGCTAAGTTTCCATTTCAAAATTAAACATTCATAAGCACAGTCATCAATAACAAGGGCCCATCAATGGACCATCCTCCTTCACTAGTCATTGCATTGTCCCTGTACTCAGGGGATTCTTGGTGTTCCATTAGAGAATGTGGCAGAGCTCCCCAGGATGGGAATTTGATATTCCTTCAGTTATTGTGTGAATCTCCACCCACCGTGACAATGCCCCATGAACATTTGAACATATTTATATGTCTTATATTTTTGCCCACGTGAGCATCCTCCCATGTATCCCCCATCACTGACACCCTGCACAAATGATCCTACTCTGCCACAGTTGTAACCCTTCTGTGATCCAAATCTTTCTTCAAAAATGAAGCCAATAGAATAGCCAAATACAATTAATAAGAAAATGAAATAATAATATTGTTTTAAAAATAAGAATAGCCAAATACAATTAATAAGAAAATGAAATAATAATATTGTTATAAAAATAAGAAAATAAAATACATTTTTTTTAATTTGGGGTGATAGAAATTAATAAAAAAATATTAAAAAAAATTTTTTTTGACATTTTGCTCTTCATCACTGTAAGATCTGTTGTCCTATATGTACAGTGACTTTTTCTTCCATTCATTACCCCTGTGTCTTACTTTTTTCATTTAGTCTTTAAAGAAGCTTTAGATTATAGACAAGTCACATACCTAATACAGGGGACTCCCATATACCCAACATCCTCCCCCTTTTCCTCCTTCCCCTATTAATAACATTTTATATGTGGGTGGTACGTTTGTTACAACTTATACACAAATATTGAAACATAGCCACTGAACATGCTAAATTGCATCAAAATTTATAAAAGTGTATGGTCCAAAATGTAAGCTAACATGGATTTACTTTTAGTCATTGAAAATATGGAGACAACATTTTGCCATATGCATTGAACACAAACTTTCTATGCACCTTAAGAGGTGCAGAGATAAAACAGTGAAGATTTCTATTTCATTAGTTTTCTTCAACCCAGTCTTCAAGCTAAGACATTTCCATTGTGATATCTGCAATCCAAGATTTGGGAATAAATGATCTAATGTTCTTTGCATTTTCATTGTATTAGCCCTAGCAACTAAAGAGTGAAACCTACAGTGGAACGTTACATTATTGATTTTACTTTAAATAACACCATACTTCCAGTGTTACTCATTCTATTTTACTTATTCATGGGCTGATTTGGGGGGAGGGAGAGGGTGTTATGTGGATGTACATGAGAATTTAGAAGACTTCTTTAAATTAAGAGTAAAGACTACTTCCTGAGATTCAGTATAAAAAGAAAGATGCCAGCTTACTGCTGCTGCTAAGGGATTGGGAATTTGACATTATTCATCTAAACTGAATTTCATTTTTTTAAAAAAAAGTCCTTTAAAGGGGAGAAAAAGGAGTAACTGCCAGTCTTCTGCATTAGCATTTATCAAATCAAATTATCTTAGTCGAGATAGCATCATAATAAAATATTGTCAGAGGGTTACTGTCTCCTGCCTGGAAAATAAATGGTTCCCCTATTAGAAAGCAATGAGAAACAGCCCCTGAGACTCCAATCCACTGACATTATGTCTCCGGGTGAAGCTACTGGGGATTTAAGAGTTTTCATCATGATGAAATTGTCTCCAGAATGACTATGGAGGATTTAGGAGTGTAACCTACAGTGCGCAGTGCTGAATCCCAAAGCATAAGTAAATGACTTCACAAAATGTTATACATATGGTATGGCGTAAACATTGCTAAAAAAATCCAATCCAAACCACAAACCTTAGCAACCAAGGAAGCCTACTGATAGTAAAGGGAGCAATGAGATGTGTTGTGCCGTCATACAAACCCCTAGATGCAACTTCTGCAGATGACATTGATTATTCCCTACAAGAAATCATTTGTAGCCGTATCACACAACACGTTTAGTTTAACTGAGACCTTTTATTGAGTGAAGGCTTTCCAAGATTCCAAAGCTGAGAAATGACAGATTGAGAGAATGTACATTTTTTCCAGGTCAAAAGATCTGGTTCATGTTTCGGCTCCCATGCTTATTAACTGAGTGACATTTGCCACACTCCTTTCACCTCCTGGATATTCAGATTCCTTTTCAATAAAATAGGGATCATCCTTGCTTATATACTTCACTTAGTCATCTGTTGTGGAAAAAAAAAAAACCACACAAAATTATGGATGTGAAAATTCTCTGAAAGCTGTAAAGCAGTATTTAAATGTTATTTGTTAAAGGAAGCAATCTCGTTAAAAGGAATGGCAACAAAATAAAAATAAAATAATAAAATATAAGAAAACAAAAAAATAAAAGGAATTGCAGATTCACAGATTTTTTAAATAAAATTTTATTTTTTAGATATAGTAATACACCTGATATCAAATCAATGTCTTTTTATTAGTGAATTTGTAGATGACATCCAAAGAACAGAATCTAGGAGAAATGGTTATGCTATTTACATGATGCTAAATAGATGAATTAAAAAAAATAATAGATATGGTTCACTGTTTTCTATGTATCTAGATAATTGAGCTTTCAATGGCCAGGCTCTAATGAGGAGTTTACAAGGAAGGAGGGAAGAATGTAGATTCTGGAGAGTTTGGGTTAGATCAATGGATAAAGAATGGTGAGAAGGTGAATGGAGATTTCAGAAAGTGGGAGAGAGTTTTCCTCAGTTCTTTTTTGACCTCTAGGACAATAATTGAAAAAGAAAAAAAGTAATTTTTGTTTCCACAAAATGTGAGAAGACCCAGAAACTCTATATACTAAACCTAGGACAGTGGAAGAGCAGAATTAAGTAACATTGAAGGGGACCCTAATCTCTCACCAATGTTAATGAAAAGTGCCCATATCTTAATCAATGCTGGGGCAATTTTGAGAGAGGATCCAGTATACCTGAAGCAAAGATGTAGATAACATTTTACAAAGGGTAGAAGAAGCCCTGCTCCTCTAACCCCATATGCACCTAACTCTTATGAAAGCAGCCCAGTGCCTGGGGTTCAGGGTTAACAACAGTGACAATGATTATAGTAAAGAGGACACCTGAGGTAGGAACCCACGCCATTTTCTAAGGCACTATGGGTTTAGTAAGATGTCTGTAGTGCCATTTTAATTGTCTAAGGCCGGATGAAAGTTTCTTGGCAAACAAGACAAGAATAAGGGCATTTGAGAAAGTCCAGGTACCCTTTACTCAAGGTGATCAGAAATTGAACAAATGACTCTGACATTTTTAAGCCACAGACCCAACTGCCTGATAGATAGCTACCTCTATGTCTCACTTATTCATACTTTCCCTAACCAGATTTTTAAAAATATATTAACCAGACTCCTTGAGATATATCTTACTTAATGTGTTAGAAGCATTTCCATCATTCAGTGCAACAGGGCCATTTTGTACCACTCATTACAGACCTCTGTCATGTCTCAATCTAAGCTCCCTAGGAGACTTTGTGTCCATCTCTGTCCTCTGTCACTACCAAATGCATTGTCCAATTTCCTTGTCGTTGCTCAAACTACTGTAAATGCCCTTGATGGCCTAACTGTCACTTGGTTACCCTGCTTATCTCCATTCTACCACTTACTGATTTTATGATCATTGGAAAGTCACTCAACCTTCATATGCTTCAGTTCACCCACTGTAAATTGAAGATTAATTCTTTCATTAATTTGTCAATTTAAATAAATATTTATTGTGCTTCTAAAGCAGCAATACTTATGAGTGTGGGGATGATGACTTAGACTGGCATGTAAAGGTGAAGGTACTAAAGAGTGGTCAAATCCTGGATACCTATGGGAAGCAGAACTGGTTAAATGTCTTGATGACTCAGATGGGATATGAAAAACAATAAGTATCAAGGACAACAGGTTTTGGTTCTGGACAACAAGGATGAAATTGCAACTAAATGAGATGGGGACTACTGTGAGAATAGCATATTTGGGAGGAAATATTTTAATTTCTATTAGACAGCAAAATGTTTATAACTAGTAGTAGGTCAAATAAATGAGTCTGGAATACATGTGAAAGGTCATGGCTGCAGATGTAATTTGGGGAGTCATCACCATAAAGCACTGAGAATGCATAAGACCACGAAGAGAATGAGTCTAGATGGAAAAATGGAGAGATCCAAAGATTTATCCCGGGATTACCCCAACATTTAGAAGATGAGAAGCTGTAATATGTGCAAAAATAAAATATACGACAACAACAGACAGAAGTAGGGTACACGGAATTATACCATTGTTAGACTTTGATATATTTTGTGAAGTTTCATAGTATTGATTCAAAGTAGACCAAAATTAGTTACACATATTATATTCCCTGGAGCAATCACAATATTAAAATAATAAAAATGCATATAGCTATAAAAGGTCAATAGAGTAGAAAAACATGGAATACTAAAACTATTCAAAAATATTCAGCAAAGAACAAACAGATGGGACACAATCAAATACCAAGATGTTATACTTAAAAAGCCAACTAAATCAGTAATTACATTAAATGTAAGTAGTCAAAGTGCTCCAATTAAAAGACAGAGATTTTCAGACTAAATAAAAATAAAATGCTGTTTATAAGAGACTCACATAAGTATAATAACACAGAGAGGTTTAAAGGAAAAGAAAGTAAAAGAATGCTGTTGTGACTGTGTTAATACAAAATGGAGTAGACTTTCCAGACAAAGAACATTACCTCTCATACTTTCTGGTGAGATTTTAAATGGATAAGCACTTTGGAAAATTGTTTGGCATTTCTTTTAAAGTTAAACATACACCTTTGTAATGACTCAACAAACCCACTACTATATATTTACCCAAGGGAAATGAAGATAAATGCCCATACAAAGACTTCTCATAGCTATTCCATTTATAACAGTCCAAAGAAGGTAACACTCCAAATACCCACCTATAACAAAGAGGGAGCATGCCATAGAGTACTACACAATAAGAAAGAATGAACTACTGTTACATACAACAATATAGGTATACCCCAAAAACATTGTTGAGCAAAATAAGTCAGAAAAAAAGAGTACACATCATATGATTCTAGTTATATGAAACTGAAGAATAGGCAAACCTATGTATGGTTACAAAAATCAGTACAATGGTTTACATCAGTAGAACATGGAAAATTCCCAAGGTGAAAGAAATGTTATATCTCCATTGGTTGATTGTTATTTGGCATATGCATTTGTCAAATTCATTCAGCTGTACACTTAAGATTTATATGTTTTGGTGTGTGAAATTATATCTCAATAAAGCACAATTGGAATAATATAAGAAAGTATAAAGATGAGGTAGAACTAGCAAAGAGAAAGAGGAAACAGTCAATGAGATAGGCAATTAAAAATGGGCAAAAGTCTGGATTAGACGTTTCTTCAGTGAGATATACAAATGGCCAATAAGCACATGAAAAGATGCTCAGCATCATTAGCTATTAGGGAAACACACGCCTAAACCACAAAATATACCATCACACACATTGGAATGGTTATTTTTGTTAAAATAAATAATTTTTAAAAAACAGAAAATAAGGGTTGGAGACAATGTGGAAAAATAGGAACACTCATTCATTACTGGTAGGAATGTAAAGTGGTGCCAGGAACTGTGTAAAGGGTTTGGCAATTCCTCAGAAAGTTAAGTATAAGCTTACTTTATGACCCACAATCCCACTTCTAAGTATATACCCAAAATAATTGAATGCAGAGACTTGAACAGATATTTGCACACCGATGTTCACAGCAGCATTATTGACAATTGCCAATAGATGGAAACAACTTATGTGCCCATCAACATATGAATGGATAAACAAAATGTGGTATATACACATAATGGAATATTATTCAGCCATTAAAAGAACGACATTCTAACACATGCTACAACAGGAATGAACTTTGCATAATTTTGAGTGAAATACAAAAGGTCTAGATACAAAAGGTCAATTGTTATATGTTC
This sequence comes from Tolypeutes matacus, assembly GCA_026826555.1. Lineage (NCBI taxonomy): Eukaryota > Metazoa > Chordata > Mammalia > Cingulata > Chlamyphoridae > Tolypeutes > Tolypeutes matacus. The sequence goes on along the minus strand of JAKSZT010053819.1, from coordinate 1,290,993 downwards.
TTACTTACATGAAAGAATTATAACATGCAAAATCATAGAGTCAGAAACTACAGTTCAAGTTATCAGGGGCCAGAGTGGGGTAGGAAATGGGGAGTCAATGTTTTATTGGTCCAGAATTCCTGTTTGGGGTGATGGAAAAGTTTTGGTAATGGATGTGGTGATAGTAGCACATTTTGAATGTAATTAATACCACTCAATTTTAGGTTGTACATTTTTTACCAGAAAAAAAATTTAAAACCCATAGACCTGTACAATATAAACAATTGAATCTCAATTTAAACCATAGACTATATATTTAACAGTATAATTATTATAACGCTTCATCAATTGTAACTTAGGAAACACACTAATGTAAATTGTTAGTAATAAGGAGAAATGCATGTTTTGGTGAGGGAGTATTTGATAACTCCACTTTTTGCATGATTTTCCAAAAGTCTACAACTTCTCTAATAAAAAATGAAAATAAAAAAGACCTAAAAAAAATACGTTAATAATATTTACCTCTAAGATTTTTTTGTTTTAATTTCATTTTTATGTGTGCAATGTTAAATTAAGTAAGATTTAAAGTGATTTTATCATAGTATTTGACACAGTTCTATAAGTAGCAGCTGTTCTATAGCAAGCTACTAAATCAAGGGTCATTCCTACCTTGACATTTTGGGTAATCTTGCTTTTGTCACAAGAAACCACAATCTGCTGATTTTATCTTTAAAGTTACTATATCACATTTGGTTTTGTTATTTGTGTTCCTTTCTCTGACTTGCCATCAGCTTCTTAACTTATATCCATGATCCAGATACAGAGCTTGGCTATACAAATTTACTCATAAATGTTTAAAAATGATTAAGTCACTGTCCTTTCCATAGGAATATATATGTTTAGAACGTTACCTCTCACAATGCCGTAAAAGGCTCCAATTCCTGATGGAATCATACTAGTCATCATGAAATAGCTGGAGGGATTACTGCAGCCCAGTAGTTCACCAAGTGTGGTCCCTAGGCCACCAGAAACAGCATCTCCTAGGGATTGTTATAAGTATAAATTATTGGCTCTACCCCGGAGCTACTGAATCAGAAACACGGGGTTTTGTGCCCTGCAGATTTTATCTTAACGAACCCTCCAACTGAGTCTGATTTATGCTAAATTTTAAGATTTAATACTGTAACCCATATCCTTGATTTTTAACTTTTCCATTTGGAAGGTGCAGGGAAAAACTCAATACACTTTATTTTTAACCAGATATTTCATTAACTCTGGTATACTTTTTTTTTTAAATTAGAAACAAATCTTAATTTCTTTCTCTTGTGTTTACATGTGTTTTTCATTTAACAACAAATGTATATTAAAATGTTAGAAGTCTATTGTTACTTTTGGAGAGGAGTTTATCTGCTTCCAAAGTCATAGGATCTTTTCTAAATAATCTAGAACGTCTTGACTTTTAGGAGATAAGGGAAGTGATGTTGACACTAACAGCTTTTATAAGTAGCTTTAAATGTATTCCTTTCTATGGGATCCCCTTTCCCCTGATGGGACTGAAAAAGTAATACATGGACTCTATGGAGTACGTGGGAAAGCCAAGGAAAGCCTAAAGTAGAAGAAACTTGACCCTTAAAATCTATTCTACTCCTGTAGCTGACTATATAACTTTGTGAAGATTATTTAAAACTGAATTCATTTTCACATTTGAAAAATAAGGTAGTTTGCAAATCAGCATTTGGATATGAATTTAAAATAATAAAAACTGAGAATCAAAAGTCTACTTTCACCTAATTCTTCTCAGAGATACTGATCTGCCATTGCAGAGTTTGCCTTCTTCTCCACCTAGGCTGATATCACTAGAGCAGGGGTTCTTAACCAGGGATCCGTGAGCTTGAATTGAAAGTCAAAAACATATTATTCTTGTGGGGACATGCTGGTGTGGGTGTGATATATATATTAAATAACACACAGTATAGTGCAGACTTAGTAAGAGGTCCATGGTTTTTACCTGACTGGCAAAGGGGTCCAAGGAACAAAAAAGGTTAGAAACCCCTGCACTAGATCCAATGTCTTTAAATTCCTCCAGCTCTAAGATTACATATGTATTGCCAGCTGAGAAAACCTAGTACCAAATGATGATGATCTACAATAATTTCAATCTCAGCACATTTTCAATGACTACAATGTTTGTTTTTACAAGTTAACACAGAAATTCTCTTTGCAAAAATAATTTTTAAATAAACGAGAAAGAAAATTTATAATACAAACTGAACAGAACACAATAAATTTGTAAAACTTAATCAACAGGAACAAAATTATAGACAATGTAAAGTCTTTAGACAGCTGGAACTTGGATTTGTGGATTGCAGTAGAATTTAGCAAACATTTCTCTGGGAGAGGGGGATATGAGAGGGCCACCTGTATTGGTTATCTACCACTGAGAGATTACCACAAATTTAGCATCTTAAAACAATGCACATGTATTAGCCCACAGCTTTGTAGGTCAGGAGTCCAGGCAGGCTCAATAGGGATCTCTACTTAAGGGCTCACAAGACTGAAATCCAGGTGTAGACCATACTGGGTTCTTATCTGAAAATTTTAGAGAAGAATCCACTTAATTCATTCAGGTTGTTGGCAGAATCTATTTCCTTGCAGTCCTAGGCTGAATTCCCCATTTCCTTCCTGGCAGTTGGCCTTGCGCCCCTCTTACTCCAAGAGGCCATCAGCTTTCCTTGACATATGGCTACCTCAACATTCAAAGCCAGCACCAGCACATCAAATTACCCTCATACTTTATATCTCTGACTTCACCTTCTGGATGTCACTTACAAAAAAAAGCCAGTTTTTAAAGAGCTCACCTGGATAATTGCTCTTTTGTCATGTATGGTAACAATCACAGAGTGATAGCTCGACTTATTCACACCTACAGTCATAAGGCATGAGGGTTTATTCAAGAATGCCAGCCACTAGGGTTTGATTACTAGAATTCTACTTACTACATTGCCATTCTGGATTGAGCAGGTCCTACTCTGAAAGCTACAGAGAGTTTGAGGTGAGATGATGCCATGACCAAAGAAGGAAAGGAAGAACGGTGAGCGACTGAAGGACAAGAATAGAAGTAGCTCTGAGAAAATAAGTAAAACGGTTGCCTTATCTTCCATGAACCAGCTTTTCCCTCTTCTACTTTCAGCCAGCCAATGTTCTAATGTTCTTTCATTCTTACCCCATCAAAACCTACAAGGAGAGGTCTAGTATGGTAACACATGAACATAAGCCAATGCGTTACTATTTTTCAAATTACTTGCAAGGCCTTTTCTAATAATGACATTAAAAGTGTTTCCATGTAGAAGTCCTGGAAATTGGGGACAAATTAAAGAGACCTCTAGGAACAGGGAACTTTTCTGGTGCTACTGAAATTTCACCAAAAAATATGTCACCCAGCTGCTTATGTATAAGGCTGGTTTGAGATAAGAACTGCCATCATATGCCTTCTTTCCAAACTAGAGGGATCACTTGGGCTTCCGTTTTCTGCTGAAATATATTAATCTGGAACATTTGGTTGGTTTATTAGTCTGCCAAAGGGGTGCTGATGCAAAGTACCAGAAATCTGTTGGCTTTTATAAAGGGTATTTATTTGGGTAAAAGCTTACAGTTACAAGGCCCTAAAGAGTCCAACTCAAGTTAACTTTCTCACCAAAGTCAGTTGCCACGTTGAAGCAAGGTGGTCACTTGTCACTGATCTCTGCCTAGTCAGCTGCTCAGTTGCTCTGTCCTTTTTGCTGCAAACTATCAGGCAAATGGCTCATCTCTCTTTCTGGGGATTTAGCTGTTTGAGCCTTCTCCTTTTTGTCACATGGCAGAACCAAAATGACTATGTTCTCTCCTCTTCCATGTGTCTTCTTGAGTGAGTGTCCATTTATATAGGCTCACTAAGGGGGTGAGTACTCAACCTGAGTTACTAATATGGTCAAATCAAAATCCCTAAATTGATTTTATGAGGTAAACTTGAATCTTTAGAATTTAATACAATCAAAGAGTATCACACCCAGAGGACTAGACTAGTTTACAAACATAATCTACTCTTTTTGGAATTCATAAATAATCTCAAACTGCCACACTTCACCCCCTGAATCCCAAAAAGTTATTACAATATTCCAAAACACCTTAAATAAGTAGCAATGCTAAGTACAAAAATCACATAAAAATCAGTTATGGGAACACTGTCTAGGTGCAAATTTGACTCTGGCTGTAGAACTGTGGAACTTAAAAAACAAGTTATCTGTTTCTAATACACAGAGGGACAGACATACGATGAACCCTTGCATCATCACAAGGAGAATTTGGGAGGGAAACATGCTGCACAGGTCCCCAACAATTCTGAAAACCTGCAGGGCATACTCCATTAGATTTCAAAGTCGAAGAGTCCTTCTTATGATGATGGTTTCTTCTCCTCCTTGGAGCCTCATGGGGGCCCACCCTTTCCACAGGCTTGCCCTAAGGACATTTTCTTGGTTCCACCCTCATCAAGCATTTGGGTGGCAACTGAACTCCTGACCTCACCCTCCAAGAACACTGGGATGATGGCCACACTTTCCCCAATCTCTGGGGTAGAGTCTCAATCCCCTTAGCACAGTGAGAAGGTGGCAACATTCTCCCTAATCTCTGGCATACATGCCCAACCTCCTCAGAGCAGTGAGGTGGTGACCTGGACTTCCCTAATCTATGGGGAACAGGCTCCCCACCCCTCAGAGAAGTGGGATGGCCATCTCACTTTCCCCAACCTCTGGGAAATGTGCTCCACCTTCTCTGTAGCCTGGGCTGACAAAACTCTCCCTGAACAATGGGCAGGAACAGTTGGGTATCCAAGTGTACTTTTAATTGCTTCTAGGAGCTCTAATCAATCAGACAAAAATATCAAATTTTACTTGAAGAGGCACAGTGCTAAAGTCACAGGGCTAAAGTTTACGAAAAAATAGATTTTTTTTTTTGCTGCTCCCAGACCCACTATTCTGGGCTCTGAGCTCATTCCAACCTTAGTGAGTCTTAGAATTCATCATCTTCCAAATGCTAAAATAAAATCAGGGAAATGTCATCAAGTTGTTAACCATTATTATGTATTAAAATGGCACTACTGAAGACAGGAAAATCACCTAATAAAGCCAATCTTTCTTCTTTTATCACCTAGAACTGTCAGAACTCCAATAAATTATAATGGACCCAACTTAAAGCCTATGACTTGCACATTATACATCTAAAATCCCTCTTATCTCAGCAAGTAACCCATTCCAGGCTTGTCAATTATGATGGGAGAATGGCAAAGTTAAATGTTTCTCAAAGCTTCTGATATCTTGCTTTCAACTTTGAACCACTTGAGATATCTGTTTATTGACTATTGGCAAATATACATCTATATAAAATAAAATAAGGATTTTAAAAGGAACTCCTACAGAAAGTAGATATTAGGCTAAATAATTTATAAAGAGAAATACTTTGGGGGAAAACAAATAAAGCGTTCAGAGAACCTTCAAACTGGCTGCATCTTAAGCAGGGAGATTTCTGACAAGTATACTTTTGAAGTCTCATTTACTTTATGTAAAAAATATGAATAATAATATCTTCCACAAATGATTATATTAAAAATTAAATTAAAATTATAATACATGTAAGATGACAAAACATAATAGGCAACAAACCAAAGTTATTATTAGTAGTATTTCTTTTATATACTGTCCATTTATTTGTTCAATAAATATTTAGTGAGCAGCAATTTTATACAGACATTGACACCATACACACCGGAATCCCATAGCAAACAGGACAGACCAGTCTCTTCTCTCAAGGAATTTGCAGTCTGGTGAGGGAGAGAGACAATTAAGCAAGCAATTAAACTACAGAGTTATTTGGTAGGTGAAATGTGGACTATTTCTTAGGTTGCTAAGGCTGCTGATGCAAAATACCAGAGATGGGTTGCCTTTTATAATGGGTGTGGTAGTTTGAGATTATTTATGAATCTCAAAAAGAGAAAGACTATGTTTGCAAGTTAATCTATTCTGGATGTGATATTCTTTTACTATATTGGGTTCAGTTGAGGGGCCCTTGATTAAATAACCTATTAAGATTGGGGCTTTGATTCAAACACATCAGTAAGGTCCCTTGGTGGGCCTATATTAACGGACACTCACTCAAGAAGACACACAAGAAAAGGAGAAAACTTTGCCATGTGACAGAAACAAACAGCTAAGTTCCCAGGGAGAGATGAGCCATTTGCCAGATAGCTTGCAGCTGATACAGCAAGCCCTGAGAAACAGCCCTAACCAGGAGAGAGAGTCCTGGAAGCCATGAGGGAAAGGAGAGACCAGGCAGAGATCATGGACCATCTTGCTTCAACATGTGGCAAGTAACTTTGATGAGAAAACAACCTTGAGTTGGACTCTTTAGGGCCTTGTAACTGTAAGCTTTTACTCCAAATAAATACCCTTTATAAAAGCCAACAGATTTCTGGTACTTTGCATCAGTATCCCTTTGGTACATTAACACAGTGGGAAATTTATTAGGGTAAAAGCTTACAGTTTCAAAGCTGTGAAAATGTCTAAACCAAAGCATCATCAGAGATGCTGTCTCACCAGAGTTGACTGCTGACAGATTCTGGGCTACTGCCTTGTTCCAAGGCAAGATGGCAGCCCATCTTTGGAGACCTCTTTCACACATGGCAGGGTCAACTTTGCGGCTGCCTTTCTTTTGTTTTTGCTTCCAGTTCTCAGTTTATATAAGACCCCAGCAAGGGATACAACCTGGGTCATGCCTCACTGATATAATCTAATCAAAAGCCGTAAAGTGATCTAATCAAGTGATCTGATCAAAGGGTCCCTTGATGCAATTAAAAGACCCCACATCCAAGGAATAGATTAGTTTAGGAGCATTTTCTTCTCTGGGATTCACAAAAAACTTCAAACTATCACACTAATGGATGTCCAAAGCAGAGATACAATGGTCTGGTAAGTTTGGAGATTCAGGGAAAGCCACCCAAAGGAAATGGCACCAAAATTGCATTCTGACCCCTTTCATGCTCAAACCATCTCCAGACAATGATAGTCAGGTGCAGAAAGTATTTGTGGAAGCAGTGTGTTAGAGGTTGTTAGCTATTTGGAGCACATAAAGGAACTAGAGAAAATCCCACAAAGGATTAGAATGAAGAAGAAAAGTATTTGCAGGTCTGGCTCCTTCCTGTTCAGAAGTCAGTTCATACAGTTGCATAATATTCCATCGTGTAAATAGACCACAGTTTGTTTATCCACTCATCTGTTGATGGACACCTGGGTTGTTTCCAACTTTTGGCAATGGTGAATAATGTGGCTATGAACATCGGTGTGCAGATGTCTGTTCGTGTCACTGCTCTCAGTTCTTCTGGGTGTATACCCAGTAGTGGTATTGCAGGGTCACATGGCAAGTCTATATTCAGCTTCTTTAGGAACTGCCAAACAGTCCTCCAGTCATAAAGCATATGGCAACATGGATGAACCTGGAGGACATTATGTTGAGTGAAGCAAGCCAGACACAAAAGGACAAATACTGTATGAATGCATTACTATGAACCAAACATATTGTGTAATATATTGTTTGATTCAAAAAAAAAAAATTTACATGTATCCATTACATTTAATTGAGAAATGTATATATTTATTCATCTGTGTTTACTTTTTAGTTTTTAATTGTTTGTGCTTTCAATTATTAAATGTACAAAATAAAGTTTAAAAAAAAAAGAAGTCACTTCAAATGTCATCTTTTCAGAGTGACCTTTCTTGTTTCCCCTGAAGGAATATCCTTTACTCCCCTCTCTTTCAGAGTAGCCTCCCTTACTCTCTCCACAGCAATTTTCAATTTCAGTATTACCTTCTGTATATTTTGGTTTAGTTCTTTATTGTCTAGCTGCTTCATGTGAGGAGGGAAATTGCATGTATCATTTACATCCCTAACCTCCATACCAAGAACCGTGCCTGGCACTTAATAGGGGCTCAAAAAATGTAGACTGAATTGATGAAGTGAATAAATTGCTGTGCAAACACCAGTTGTTTAATTTTCCGGATCTCTTGGTGAAATGCTTAGGGGCAAATATGCTCATCTCCTAGTACAGTGGAAAGTTATTCCTGTTCTATGCCCCTAGTTCCCCTCCTTTTAGTTTTATGAATCAACCTTGCTTAGAAAAGGTTGTAACAAGGAGCCAAAGGAAGGCCAAAGGACAAAATCTGTGACAACTTTTTTTCCATAGGGAGAAAAATAAAAATGGGCTGCCCTAATATTTGCTGAACAGATGTCAACTTCATTTGCTACTTCACAAATCATTTTAAAGAATAATTGGATTTCACTGCTCCTTAAACAAGGTGACACAAAGAAAGATGAACCTGCTTTCCAAACAGGGGAACTTTTTCTTAGACAAAAAGCTGAAAATTGCTGCTTGGGAAGTTATATCAAATTAAGGAACAAAAGCCACAGTGGATCATAATATCAAGACTGAGACCAGAAGACCAGGCTCAGCACCAAAGTGAAAACTGGGAGGTGTAGTTGGGGGCAGCAGGAAGCTAAACATCTGCTGCATAATTTTTATTATGAATATAAAGAAAATAAAAGCATTCCTCTATTTACTTACTAAGCATGTTCCTGAAAATGCACTTGAAAGTCAAGCATCTAAAAGCTAAATAGAAACATACATTCTATAAGGGAGTGGGTGGTAGAAGTGGAGTCTCTTTTCAAAGATAACAATATACTTACATATTCCTCTTGGGTACCCTCCTACCTCCTTGTTTCCTAGCAACCTAGCAGGTAGAAAAGAATCTTTAAAAAAGCCAATGGTCTCACCGAGTTAGACATCCAGGTACCCCCGTGAGGGTGGCCATTCCAATAGCTGAAGGCCAACCCAACCACAAACACCCCTGCTACTTCAGCATAGATGTCCCTGTGAAGTTCTGCAGTAGTTCAGAATCGTCATTATTCAGCTAATATTTTTTTAAAACTACTTCACTATGTGAAATAAATTTTAGGCACAAAAATGCATTGTGGGACATATATGAACCATGCAAAAGTTGCAAACTTATAGTAAAACAATTTAACAAATTAATTACTTATATTCCTAAATAGGAAACATAAGATATGCAGATGTCAAGGCAGAACACAATTTTATTTCTTGAAACAGGATTTCTGCAGTGGGTCTGTAGATGAACTAAACATGAACCTGACTAATTTTTTTTCTGTTTACTTTTAGAAATCATTTTCCCAGAAGCATGAATCATGTATTCTATAATATTCAAGAAATCGCCATTTATAGAATAGAATAAATGCTTTAGACCAGTATTTTCAAAGTCTGGAGACATTTCTGGTGTCATGACTTGGGGGTTGCTCCTGGCATTTAATGGGCAGAGGCCAGAAATGCTGCTAAACATACTAAAACGCACAGGAGAGTCCCATAACAAAGATTTAGCCTTTCCGAAATGTTAAAAAAAAAAAAAAACCTGCTCTAGACTAAAGGAAATAGGTGATTAGATAGATAGATAGATAATATTCTTTTGTTAAAAACAAATAGAAAAATTTTTATAACCTCAAGCAGAATGCCAAGTAATATATTATTAGAATATTAACACTATAAATTTAAAAGAAAAAAGATTCAGAAATGTGCAACTTGGCATTATTTTACCCCAGAGAAGCTTTCCACATTCATATGCCAATTATAATTACCATATTCCTGATTGCTAATTAGAATGGCACCGGTTTCAGCTCATCTACAGGTGGCAACTTAAGTGATAGTTAATTTTTAAGCTAAATTTTAAATTTTGCCAGTTTAAATTTAAATGTTTAAAGCTATGACATCATATGTTAATATATTCTCTATAATAATGAGCTTAACTCTGTCATATAACAGGATGAGGCATATGGAAGAACAAGCCTCGTTTCCCAAGCCACATGTGAAAATCAATCACATTTCTAGAAAGCCTACCTCATGGAGAGTCTCACAGGGAGTTTGGGGGAGAATGTGCCTGAGAGCCATTTTGACCTACTGTCTCCCGAAGATTTTCGGGAAGTGAAGAGAGACCTGGAGTGGAAACCAGATGTCCTTCATTTTGGTTCTGACACTGTCCTTTCATCTTAGGTAACTATGATCAGTCTTAAAACCACTTAGACATCAGTTTATACATGTAGAATTGATGTTTAAAATTGTTCTTTATCTTTGTTTGGCAAGTCTCCCTCTGAGAATTTATCAAACCTGGATACTCTTTACCTGAAATGAATATAGTAAATACTTACATTTTCCAGGCAGGTAGTCCTAAAAGCCCATTTAGGAACTTCCTATGAACTTGTTAGACTACTGGTTAACAGCCTCTGTATGAGACCAGGTTCTTACACCCTTATCAATTCTATAAAAGTTTTAGCTAAAGTATATAAAGGTGTAGACAGGCATTCCCCTCACCCATGGGTAGCCTGGACACTGATCATTGGCAGAAAGAGGGCCACACAAGAGCGTCAGCCTAAAGGCCATTCTAAAGGGAATGGAGATAGGCTCTCGCTTTCAAATTTCAAAGAACAATAAATATCAACCTTCATAACTCCATTCTTTAAAATAATTCCTATTAGAATTGAAAGAATGATTTTAGTACCAGTGTAAAATCAAATAGGAACATTTGGACTTGTTCTTTTATATTCCACTGAAAGAATATAAACTGAAGCAGAAATCACCAACTGAATAGCCTCTTAGTATGGTAACAGTAGGGGAAGAAAAACAGGACAATTCTTAGATTATAATTATAAAAAAGTTACCCTTAAATAATGAAGAGAGACAATAAAATGATCTGATCCAATAAGTTAAAGTAAAAACTACTATGAAATTTAAAATATTGACCAAATTGCATGTTACAATGGAGAATCAAGTCTCTTAACAGTTTTCAAATTTAAGATTTCATTTCCCTACTTGTTTTATGCCAAAAACAAGTAGAGATAGAGATAGAAACTCCCTTGACTTATCAAATTTTCAAACTCATACACAGATGCAGGCTGCAGGTGCACATACCTCTTTGTTGATGTCCATAGAATATAAATCCTCTCTCTCAATATGATTGTGGCAGTTTAGGACACTTGTTATCCTTGGACCAGTGACTAGATTTGTTGGTTTAGACCAATTATCTGTAGCATATAGATGCTGGAAGATTACTCACAATGGATAGTAGAAAACCATGAGCCACTTATAAGCAGGGACTACAACTATTCTTTTTTTTGTTGTTGTTGTTGTTGTTGTTGTTGTTGTTTGATTTTCTTAACTTGAATTAAAAACAACTTTCTTCATGAGATTCTATGGCATTTATGTTCTATATACATTGATTGCCTCTTTTCCAAAATAATGAACAAAAGATTGACAAAGTAATGTTATGAGAAAAATTTCTGCAATCTATGTTTTTAGTAAACTCAAAAATTACAACTTATTCCCTATATCTCTTTAGCAAAATGGACTTTCATTGAACATCCCAAATCCCGTTGTTGCACTGCAAAGGAAGAATAGTTTAATTCATCTATCAGCAAAGTTTTTCTGCAAAGGGTGAGAGAATAATATATTTGGCTTTATAGGCCATGCAAAGGGTGAGAGAATAATATATTAGGCTTTATAGGCCACACTTAGTCGTTGTCATATATTCCATCTTCGGTATTTCAAACAACCCTTTAAAAATGTAAAACACTTTCTTAGTTCACAGGCTGTACAAAACAGGCTGCAGGTTGAATTATTTAACATGCTGTCATTTGCTGACCTGGCAAAAGACACAGGATTAATTTCAAGTAAAAGACTGAGTGCAGCACAATATAATGTAACATTCATTTCATGTTATGCCAATGTATCAGATGTAGATGGCTGTATTAGTCAGCCAAGGGGTGCTGATGCAAAATACCAGAAATTGGTTGGTTTTTATAAAGGGTATTTATTTGGGGTAGAAGCTTACAGTTACCAGACCATAAAGCATAATTTACTTCCCTCACCAAAGTCTTTTGCCACGTGTTGGAGCAAGATGGCTGCTGAAGTCTTCCAGGGTTCAGGCTTCCTGGGTTCCTCTCTTCCCAGGGTTCATTTCTCTCTGGGCTCAGCTCCTCTGTTTTCTCCACAAGGCCAGCTATAGACTATCAGGCGACAGGTTCTGTCTCTCTCCCTGGGGCTTCTGCTGTGTATAAGGAGCAGTCTCTATTCCTCTGTGTTCTTCTCCTGTGTGTTCACTTCCTGGGCTCCAGCTCAAAACTCCAGCATCAAAACTCCAACTCTGTCCTTTGCCATGTCTTTTATCTGTGAGTCCCCACCCACCAAGGAGTGGGGACTCAATACCCCACTGATGTGGACCAATCAATGCCCTAATCATAATTTAATCATGCCCAGGTACAGACTAGTTTACAAAAATAATCCAATATATATTTTTGAATCCATGAACCATATCAAACTGCTACAATGCCCAACATACCAGTTTGCCCAAGACTGAGGGGTTACCCAGGTTGCAGGGGACTTTAACGCTAAGTCCAGGAAATGTCTCCTGCCACCCTGGACAGTTGGTCATCCTAATGAATTCTTTGACTGATGGAGTCCAAAAGAAAGCATTCATTTCATGGTTTGACTATCTGATTAGAGAGTTGGGAGAAGATGACGGGGAGGGGGAGTTAGAGAGTTGATGTGGTTGGAACTTCGTAACCAAATGAAGTTGGGATTGGACTTGAAGCCATACATTTTCCTTGCTTAGTAAAACTAAGGTAAATAAGAATTAGAGAAATCATGTAGATAGTGATGAGAATCAAGAGAAACCAACCAGGTCATGTTAATACTGGAGAACAATGACACAGATATTTACTCAGAAAAGCTTCTTGAGATTTCCAGTTAAACTTGTCAGCAAGAAAGGTGGTAGGCACAGAGTGCTGGCCCATACAGAGTGCTGGCCCATGCGGACTGCTGGCCCACGTGGAGAGCTGGTGCAGCAAGATGACTCAACAAAAAGAGACACAGAGGAAAGACAATAAGAGACCCAGCAGACCAGGGAGTCGAGGTGGCGCAAGAGATTGAGTGCCTCTCTCCCACTCCGGAAGGGCCGAGGATCTGGTCCCGATGCTACCTAAAGAGAAGACAAGCAGACACAGAAGAACACACAGCGAATGGACACAGTGAACCCAAAACAATGGGGTTTGGGATAAATCTTTTAAAAAAAGAAAAAAGAAAGGTGGTAGGATTACATCAACACTGTCACCAGGTGCTGCTCATTCCGTTTTGTTATTTTTTTTTGTTATTTTTTTTCTCCCTTCTTAATGTATTTGGCAACATGTCAAAAAGAATGCATTTCATGTTTTGGTTGCTGAAGCAGTGAAACAGATGGTATGAGAAGCTAACACTGGAGGTAAATACAGATCACACACAGCTTAGTCTGTGTGAGTCTTGAAAAAGAAAAAGGCTTGAAGCATGCTGATTGGGGAGTGAGGGGTGGTAAGGGCAGGTTGCCAGAGAGAGAGGGAGAGAGATGATAGGAATCCATAATGTCACTTTCTGAGGAAGAGATTATTTCAAGGCTGAATTATGTTTCATTAATATGTGGTAATTCCAATATGATACCATAGCACAGGTCAATAGATTCAAATAGATCAATTTTGAAATCAATATTAAATGGCAGAACAGAAATATCACCTAGCATAAGAGCAGCAAATGGCCTAACTTGGGATCAAGAGAGGCAGCAGGTTGGATTATAACATCAAAGAAGGAGCTAGAAGGGAGAAAGGGACTTGCATGAACCTAAGAAATGATATTCCTGTATTTCTATGTATGTATTTTATTCCTTAGAAAATACAAAATATCTCACATGGTCTCACTTATTTACACAATATTCTCAAGAGGCCTATGGGAAAGAAATTCTGACACCCATTTCACAGATGGCAGTATTTAATTATTTCCCCAGTCACATCTCAGAAAAGTGCTGACACTGAGAACACAATCTGTTTCCCTTAACACCAAAATGATCCACACTAGAAGGAAATGGGAAAGAAAGGGAAGCACAAATTGGTTATTAGCCTGGGAGATATATTAGCAGACCTGATGTTAAACATTGGAATTATATTTATTCTCTGGTCTAGGGACAATGTGTCATAAATGGGCTTAATCAGACTGAAGGAAATGATTTATTTTCCATAGACATTAACAAAAGGAAACAAAACATCATTTAGGACCGAAGTATAATCATTTAGTAAGATTAAAATGTGACTATAGCTAGGTACAATACCATAATAATGAATTAAAGTATGGAAGTCCCCACTTGAATTGCACATTCTTAAAAAACCTCCACCAAACTAGGTCACAAAGCACATTTTGTCCAACACACCTGTTGTGTGAAAATGCACAAAAACAGTCTTGAGCTGAGGAAGCAGCATCAGTGGGATAGTCATGCACCCTGTTGGCTTCTGCCCTACATTCAGTACCTGTTGTGCCAGTTCAACTCCCCCAGATTCTAATGGGAGCCTGAGCATGAAGCAGCAAGCAGTGGCCTGGGGAATCAGCCAGATACGATCCTAGGAGGACTAATCGCTCTAGAAGAATTATCAGTGGGCTGTCCTCTCTGGGAGCTCCTCAAGAAACTTGTACTTGAATGTGGAGCAGAGAGCACCTGCCCCATCTCCAAACTTGTTTCTCTCTCTAGGCTGAACTCTGACTCTGAGGGAATAACCATTTCCCAGCCACCACTTATGTGTAGTACTCTGTGCTATAGTAAGTAAAGAAGATGTTAATTCCTGGTGTTGAAAATGACTGGGAGATCCCTCCTGATGCTATGAGCCCAGTGGTGTGCCAGCAAAAGATTAACTGGCTTTCTGGGGCTAACAAACCATGATTTGTACCAGTTGCAGATTTCCATAATGTGAATTCTCCCATCATGGTCAATTTCAAGCTATCAACATGATGTCAAACTTCCTAAAATTCTTGATAATTTTCAAATTTTCTGAAAATTTAGCAATGAGATACCAGTGGGAGCCATCTCCATCTCACAACTGGTCATAATCTATGCCTAAGAAGATTGAATGCAGGAAAAAGTAGCTTTTATGCTTTGGGGGGGTCATCCAATTCCAAGACACTAAATTCATGTCATAATTTCCCTATTCTTAGGTTCACTTCATATTTTCCAGTGGATATATGTCCACGAAGATTCATAGCCACCTCCAGGGATATAGATTTTTCTGATCTGGAAGATCCACAAAAGTTTACTTTTAAAGTTCTAGTGCCAATCACTGCATTTAGCACATATCAGGAATCCAGTATATATTTGCCTACTGATTGATCAAGCGATTGATTGCTTTCTTTTCTTTCCTTTCTGCTTTGCACTCTTTCCTAGATGCTCATGGGACAAAGATGGATTGGAGAGAGCTATGGTTAGGATTTGTAAACATAGTTTCAATATTGGGCATGGTTGATGTGAATTACTCCTTTCTGTGTAGGCAGGATTCAGAGAGTCACTTATTCAACTTCCATGATTTAAGGAAACATGCTCTGAAAGTGGATTATTGTGCTTATTTTAAACTCAAATAGCCCTGGTGAACATTGAGGAATCATACAATTTTAGAGAATGACAGGCTCCTAAAGGTTATTGAGTACAAGGCAATTACTTAGACAAGTAAACTAGAAATCAGTGATTTGCTTAGCTCTCTGCATAAATATCTCTTTCCCAGTTTCAAGTCCCAGCTCACTTGTCACCTCCTCAAAGAGGCCTTTACAAACACACACACTGATGTACACAGAATCACCCACTAGTTCATCATCCTCTTAGATATGTATTTAATTATTTATTTATTTAATATGTTTTATTTTACTAGTTCTAAAGTTCCAGACAAGTGGTGATTTCTCTGTCATGTTCAATTTTGTATCCCCAGCTCCTGTCCAAATACCTGACAAACCTAGGCTCTTAATATATATTTGTTGAATGAGTGAATGAATGAAACAGCGTATTAAAAAGTTACATTTTAATGCCCTGTCTTAGCTTGCCACATCTTCTGTGACAAATACTACACAATGGGCTGGCTTAGAAAACATGAATTTATTGTCCCATGGTTTCAGAGGCTAGTACCCAACATCAAAGTATTAGTAGACCTTGCTTCCTCCCCAGGCAGTAGCATCCTGGTATGGCAGTCTTCCATTACATGATGAAGTCCACCATCCTCTTCTGTCTTTCTCCTGTACTTCTTTGACTTCTGTCTTTACAAGGCCTCCAGTAATATGGATCAAGGCCCATACTAATTCCATTTGGCCATACCTATTAGTGTCTTAGAAGATCTTATTTCAAATGAGTCCACGTCTTATCTGGTAATATATCTCAAAAGGTCCTATTTACAAAAGAGTTCACACCAATAGGATTGCATATTAAGATTAAGAACTTGGAGCTTTGAAATCTAGAAACCAAGTTATGTGTTTCAAAATTATAATGGTGGGAGAGGCATAGGATAGAAATTTCCATTTCAAAAGGAGAAATTGAAAGGAAATCAGGGGTCATGGACCCCAGGATAGTCAGAAAACAACAACAAAAAAGGGCAAATACCATTGGATTCCAAGTATTCAGAATCATCTGTGGAATGATGCTTTGTCCTCTGGGTCTGCTAGAGTGACAGCTCCAATCTTTCTAGGCATTGGGGCATCGGAGTGGTGGCCTCACTCTCCCAAGCACTAGGGTGGTGACCAAACACTCTGCTGGTTTGAGTCTTTTGTGGACCCCAGAAAATTATGTTCTTAAGCTAACCCATTCCTGTGCCTGTAAATCTATTGTATGTGGGACCTTTTGGTTAGATTCAGTTAAGGGCCTTTGATTAGATTGTAGGACCTAGGGTGGGTCCTATTCCTCTTACTGGAATCCTTTATAAATGGAAGACTGAAAGCAGAAACACACAGAAAAAAAGCAGCAGAGACAGAGAAGAATCCAGAAGCTGGAATCAACAGAACACAGATGCTGAGAGGAAGCCATTTTAACCAGAAGCTGAAAGAGATGAAGTCCAGAGGAGAGGGGACAGACAAGTCATGTGCCTGAGAGCCCACAGCTGAGCTCAGGGAGAAAGTGAGCCAGGAGGAGAAAGCAGAGATCGACCACCATTTTGCCTTGCCTTGTGGCATGAGTCCAGGATTGTCAGCAGCAGACCTTTGGTGATACAGCATCTCTGATTATGCCTTGGTGTGGACATTTTCACAGCTTCAGAACTGTAAGCTTTTAACCTAATAAACACCCATTCCAACCCAAGTGTGGTATATTGCTTTGGAAGCCTTTATCAAACTAAGACATACTGCCTAAATATGAGGGTGAAAGGCTCACCTCCTTCAAGTCAGAAATCTTGCCCTATCCACAATCACAGGCAGAAGCTCCTCTCTCTTGGTCTGAAGAGATCTCTTTGGTCCAGCCCTCTGCTTCCATGCTTCTGTCTTTGAAGACATCTTTCCTTTATTTCAGCCTATCTTGTCCATTTCAGTCCAGGCTGAGGTGGCTCTGCTCAAACAAAATTCTCAAAAACATTATCAGTTTTGCATGCATGTCAGTGGGGTTCCAACCAATCAGACAAAAGGCTCTTCTGTAGATCATTCCTAGACAAACACATATCCAATCCTTATTACCTCTGAAATGAGTGACTGGATCCATGAGTTAAATGCTTAATCCCTTTAGTAAAAGGTGGTTCAGCTAAACCCTTGTGTGAAGCCCCATTCTCTGGCAACTCACTTGCCAGAAGATAGGAAAGATCTTCCTGATCAGGATAGAGCAGCTTCTGGTCCTAGTCCCAGAGCACACAGTCTGCATAGGCTTAGAATTTTTCAAATCATTAACTGCTGGTTCCATTATTCTTAACTGTTTCATCCTCAGTTAAA
Source organism: Tolypeutes matacus (assembly GCA_026826555.1). Taxonomy (NCBI): domain Eukaryota; kingdom Metazoa; phylum Chordata; class Mammalia; order Cingulata; family Chlamyphoridae; genus Tolypeutes; species Tolypeutes matacus. Next base: position 1,273,139 of record JAKSZT010053819.1, on the reverse strand, counting down.
TTCTTTCCTCGCATTTTACTGTGAGCAGCAAGGAAAATCCAGGCTGTGCCTTTCACATTTAGTATGGAAACTTCTAGCTAATTATCCAAGTTCATCACTTACCAGGTCTACATTCCACCAGAACACAATTCCACCAAATTCTCCTCCACTTTACAACAAGTGTCACCTTTCCTCCAGTTTCAAGTAATATATGAATCATTTCCTTCTAAGGCCTTACCAGAAGCACTTTTAACATCCGTATTTCTACCAGCATTCTGTTCATGATGACATATGTGCTAAGATGATAGAAACTTTCTCTACAGCTCTCATTTATTTTTCAGCCTCACCAGAAACACCTTTAATAGCCATATCTCTACTGACAGTTTTTTTCAAAGAAATCTAGGCTTTTTCTTTCAAGTTATTCAAAAGTCTTCCACCCTCTACCCATTACTCAATTCTAAAGCCACGTTCACATTTTTAGGTATTTGTAAATGGCAAATTCCCACTTTTGGGTACCAAAAGCTTGCCAATCTGCTATGACAAATACCAAACAGTGGTTGGCTTAAACAACAAGAATTTATTGGCTCTAGGTTTTAGAGCCCAGAAGTCTCAAATCAAAGCACTGACAAGGCCATGCTTTCTCTTAAGGTTGGGAGCATGCTGGTGATTACTGTTCTCCATTACATGACAATGTCTTTGGTTTCCTCCTTTGTGGTTTTCTCTGACTGACTCCATCAGAATGTGTTATGCTTATAAAGGACAATAACCATATGGATTAAGCCCCAACCTGATTCAGTTTGGCTAGACCTAGATAGAATCTTAGAAGTTCCTATTCACAAATGATTCCACACCTTAATGGATAATACATCTCCAAAGGGTCCTATTTACACAAAGGCCCACACCTACTGGAATGAAGATTAAGATTAAGGACGTGTCTTTTTTTGGGTACACATAATTCAATCAACCACATATGCTAAAAAGTATTTCTGGTGTCTACTGAATTGTAATTATCTCTACTTCTACTTCTTCAAAATCAAGTTGACTAGATTTGAATTTGAAACTGAGAAAAATACAATAGAAAAAAAAAAATCATACCTACGAAGATGCTATTTCTTCTCTGTTATCTGCCTTGCCTCAATCAGAGGCATTATGGTTGAATGTCTCCTAGTACATTGTTTATGTATGTTTATTCCAGGTCATTTATTCTTTCTTCCAGAAGGTCTAAGAGAGTTTGCTATCAATAGGCAATAAAGAAGATATCTTCTCTGAAGAAATAAATAAACTGAAACCAGACATAAAAGCACTTTAGCATTTTCATCAGAGCTAAATAAGCCAACCAGATTATTTCTGCTAAATAAAAATACACAATTACTAAACGTATTGTAGCAATCTTATTAATGGTATCCTGAGTAAGAAAAACTGGTTTATCTTTTTACTCATTTTCCCTTCTTTTTCAACCAAATAATCTTTCAAAATGGTACTAAAATGCTAAGATACTTAAAGGAATTGTCTGGTTGATTACAAAAACTTGGTGAAAGTGAATTTTATTATTTCCTTTATAGTAGCTTCCAATGTCTATTCTAGGCATTTTTTGTCTCTTCCAAGTAATTTAGAGTATGTCCTTAAGTTTTTTAATATGATCACTCTAGCAGTTTTCTGGATCTCTCATATTAGTGGGTCAAAATAGAAAAAGAATCAAATAGTTTCATTCTTCTTCTGTTCCCAATTATTTTTAAATTATTTTCATTTTAAAATTAATTTTACTATAAAATTAAATATTGTTTTAGCTTTTGGTCCTCTTTTAAAAAGATGTTGCAAGGTCGTGTTTTAGAATTATGTACCCTCAATTAATTATCTCTATCCAAAGAGGAGGAGAAAAAATAGTTTTGCTTAATGTAGATACCTAGTTAATTTTAAAATCTAATTGTTTTCTTTACTCAGGAGATATGCTAAGAAGTCTTTGTGAAGAAAGTATCTCTTTTTTGGGGTGGTAGATGTGGTTGTTTTTAGAGATAGGGGCTGAGAAATCCCAGGGTACATTAGGAAAAAAGTGAATATATTCTACTTTATTTTTATAGACACAAAGCATTGACAGCTAATGGGCTTCAGGTGTGAATTATTAAATAGATCTTTGCTAATCAATTAGATATTTGGCTTAGGTACAGAAAAGCATCACAATAATACAGATGCTGAGCTAACTTGGTTTGTAGTTCTGTATGAGAATCACCTAAACTGGGAGTTGAAAAGTACTCTACAATATTTTACCCAAGACTTGCCCTGGTTTGCTAAGAGAGACATGCATTCCCACATGGAAATAAACAAAGCAGTGTAGTGGAAGAAGTTAGGGGTCCAGAGTGAGAAAGACTGGTGACCTTGACAAGTTAAGCAAATTTCCTGATTCTGTTTAGCCATATACAAAACTATGGTGACAGCAGAGCTTCTGTGAGCATTAAATGAGATGCCTGAGAGCTTCTGTCACAAAGTTAATGATCAATAATGGCCACCTCTCTCCCCTTGCCCTTGCACAGGATCTTATTTAGTAGAAAGCAACAGTTAAGGGGTAAAAGAGTTTGCTCCTTAATCTGGGGTAAACCAATCATCTTTAACCCAGGGACTCCTGGCAAAGTGCTTCTCCATAGGGCAATCTTCATGGGCAACCATTCTTGGGTTAATGATCCATTATTGCTATTTGAAATCCTTAATTTTTGTTTTTCACTGGATCCCATAGATTATGTGGTCAGTTCTGCTCACCCAATCCTAAATGGCTAATTCTTCCTCTCTTGGTTATACAGGCAGGGACAGTCTCCACACTCCACTGCAGAAGGATCCAGAGCTGAGAGGAGAAATATCAACATGGAATTCCCCAGTCATTTCCTCTCCTTCTACTGCCCTTACTGACCCATTGCTTTCTAATGAGTTATTCTTAATTTAGTATTAGGGAAGAGATTGAGTTTAAATGCTCTTTTATCTGCCTTGAAACTTTAAGGAGGCAATAAAGCAGTAAAGGAAGTTATATGATTCCAGAGACATGGCCCTTATATTTTTTTAAAACTGTTGAGTGAATTCTAATACTTTCATAATTTTTTAATCCAAGTCTGAAAGAAAAAGTTACACATAAATAATTTCTAGTAGGACACCTGTTTTACAGAAAATAAATAACTTTATAAAATTAACAAATTTTTATATGTATAGTATTTACAGCTTAATATCACTTATTGGGACTGCAGCTATCCTGCAATCTCACTTATCCAAAACATCTCCAATAGTATAAAAAATGGAGGAAAAATGACCCTTAACAACTAAGGTAAGTGTGAGAAAATTTAGGTATTAGAATTTAATGACTTTATTCAGGGGATTTATCCTTATGTCATGATTTAGGGCCTATTTATTCCTTTTCTAAACAAAATACTACTAAGGGAATTATTGGGGATTGAAATCATGTCTCCTCCAAAAGTCATGTTCAGATGCCAAGCCTTGCTCCCATGGCTATGAACCTTTGAAGATGTTATTAGTTAATGTATGCTTAATCTGAGTGAGGGTGGGCCTTAATCCAATTATTTCCTAGCTGCTTAAGCAAATACCATGAAATGGTTCAGCTTAAACAATGGGAATGTATTTGCTTATGATTTTGAGGCCAGGAAGATGTCCCAACGAAGGCATCATCAAGGTGATGCTTTCTTCCCAAAGCCTGGTGTTCTGCGGCTGACAACCTGGAGGACTCAGGCTCCTCTATCAGGACAAGGCACATGGTGGTATCTGCTGCTCTCTCCCTTCTCTTTTGGGTTTTGTTTCAGCATCTTGCTTCTGTGAATTTCTCTCTATATGAATTTAATTCTATTGTACTTAATTCTTATAAAGAATTAAGACCTTTTCTTATTGAGGTGGGTCATGCCTTAACTAGTAGCAATGCTTCAATATGTGTTCATCAGTTGTAACAAATGTACTACACTAATGAAAGATGTTGTTAAAGTGGGAAGGTGTGGGAAGGGGAGGGGATGGGGCATATGAGAATCCCCTATATTTTTGATGTAACATTTATGTAATATAAAGCTTCTTTAAAAATTAAAAAAAAATTAAAAAGGCAGTAAAATAAAACAAATAAATGCACTTAAAAAAAAAAAGATTATACTTACAATATACCTATGGGAATAGATTAACTTTAAGAGCATGTTTTTCTGGGATACATACAGCTTCAAACCAGTACACAAGGAAATCGGACGTGGAAAGAGAAGTCACAGGGAAGAGACAGAAGCTGGGAGTCATCGGAACCCAGGAAAGAAAGGAGAAGATGCAGTCATGTGCTTGGCTTGTACAGAAAAGCACCAGCAAAGCACATGTGCTTGGCCATGTGATGGAAAAGCCAAGAAACCCCAGGATGTCAGGCCAGTCAGAGGATACTGACCCCAGGAGGAAGCAAGTTTTTTATTCTCTGAAACCCTGAGCCAACAAATTCCTGTTGTTAAGCCAACCCATTTTATGGTATGTGTTTTAGCAGCAGAGATACTAAAACAGGGACCTTTTGGTTTCAAGATCTCAGTTGATTATAAATATAAATTATATCAGACAGAGTTTGCTTAAGTTACCACTTAAGCATAGATTATTACAAACAGCAAATGTAAAGAAAATAAAATATAGTTATTTACATAAGCATACATATTTACACAAACATATACACACTCAACATGCCATTTAAAGTCACTGAAAATTAGAAACACTTATTATGAGGAAAAACAGCTCCATTCAGTGGTTTTCAAGTGTGACATCACCTCCTTTATATCTGTCATTTACCACATCTACAATGAGGCTGTCATGAAGTTTAGCATTCACATGGATTATTTCTAATCTTTATATAAACTGTTTGTGATAGGAATCTTCTCCATTTCACAGAAAAGAAAACTGAGATTCAAACAGGGTAAGTTGTTTGTACGAGGTTACATGGTTCATTTTCAAAATGTTCTACAACAATGCAAGGTGTTGGTAGCAGGGCAATGAATGGGAATCCAGTATGGAATACATGATTGTTTTGTAAACTCACAAATTTTCTAATTAAAAAAAAAAAAAAGATTACATGGCTAATAAGTGTACAATAAAGATGCATCCACAGTACTGGCTATTTCCAAATACGATGCACTTTTAATCATCCCAAATTAAAGAACATTAATTGATTTTAATACTGAAAGCCCTGAATCATTAAAGGGATGCAATTATATTCCTATTATACTCTTTTTTTCAAAAGAAGGTGAATAACTCATTTTAGAAAAATAATATTACAAACAGAGATTATCATTATTTTTTTTCTTTAGTGGTACTTGGAATTTTAGACTTCAGATACCTGCAAAAATCAAATTCAGAGGACTTACTCCCAAAGAGTTTCTTATAAATTAAAAACTATTCTTCCCTGGCAGTGCTATGGCAGATAAGAACCAACCAAATTAAAGGTGGAAATAGATATTACAGAATTCAAAGTTATCAAAAAATAACTTAATAGCTCTTTCACAACGCAATTCCTACTTATTTTGGGCTTGATGATAAATGTGACATGTGGGCAGATGTCTGCACCAAAAAAGTACATGTATTAGTGTGATTTTACAATACCAAAATTTTGAAATAAAATAAATTAAAGAAGGGGATGGTTAAATAAATTGCAGCAGATATATATGATAAAATTTTGTGCTGCCTTTTAAAAACCATTTTGGAAAATGTTTAAAATGCTAAAATATTAATATGATATAAAATTAAATATCAAAGCCAAAAAATGCACATGAAATTCAGGTACCATTAGTGCTGACTGCAGGTATTACCATTTGGTCCCATTCTAGGAAAATTATAGAATTCACATTCCTTCTCTCCTTGTGGTTGAGTGGAGCCATGAAGAAGTTCCAGAACTTAATTGCCAGTTAAAAACCCTGGAGAACTCTCTTCTTTTACTCTACAACAGAAATTATGAAAGTTTGAAATTGTGGTTGCACCATGAGCTCAGGTCCAAGAATAATTTTTATCAATGAAACATAATAAGCACCTTCAAAACCTAAGAGGCTATCGTTAAGAGACAATCATTTGTTCATTAAAAATAAATAAATAAAATAAAATAATAGAACATATTAATCACTAACTACATGTCAAACCTTAGTCTAGGCACTGGTTATATAGCATGAAACAGATTCTCATGATGCTTACATTCTAGTGGAAAAAAATAAATAATAAACAAAAAAAGAAAAAAATACATAATATATCAGGTAATTTTAAAAGTATGGAGATGATAATTTTCTATAGAAACATGTTCAATTGGCTGTAATGAATTTTCATGGTACTTCCACTTCTAAATAAGGGCTTTAGATGTGGCTATATTAATAGAAAATATTACTCTGTTTCTAAACCATTTTCCATATAGTGTCAAGACTGTATGGCATGCCTTAGAAATGTATCTACCTGACCTGAGTAAAATATTGGGAATTCATATAACATGTGGATGATTCATTTTTGGTGAATTTTGTATCTAAATGTGTGAGACAGTAATCCTTTAAGTTTAGGTCACCTTTGTATAGGTTATTAACGTTAAAGTCCTAAGAAAAGAGAAACTTTTTTTGTATTATATTTTCAATGCCAAAAATGTAACCCATCAGGTAAGGAATAATGTGTACATACTCCAGCAGCATCTGGAGACCAACCATATAGGAAGCAATTTTAGAAAATGTAGTTCCAACTTAGCTAAATGGACAGACAAAAACTACACAGACTTCAAAGCAAAAACAATAAATGTGTTTTGTGGAGGTTATGATAATAGTAGAAAGAGCAGAGGTTAGGTAAATGGAAAATATTTTGTTGCACTGATAATAGCAATAATTTAAGGTAGGATGTAATATATTGAAGATGCTTATTATAGTGTCTACAGTACTAAGAAGATTTAATTTTAAAAATTGGTATAATTGAAACAGAGGATATGAATTAACCCATACAACTATTTAATAAATTTAAAAGAAGACAGGAAAGAAAAAATAAAGAAAAAAAGACAAGATGAAACAAATAAAAAATAAACAGCATGAATGTGATGTAAAACCTAGTATATCTGTAATTTATTATACATAAATACTAAGTAGTCTAATTAAAGGAAAATACCAAATTAGTGAAAAAAGGCTATACCTTTTGCAAGAGTCACTATAAATATAAAGACTTAGGTAGAAATTTAAATAATAGAAAAACACATATCAAAAGAAAGCTATTGTGTCTTTATTAATAAAGACTCCAAGGAAAGAAATGTTATGCATGAAAAAGATAAACATTTCATTGAGGAAAAAGAGCAAATTAAACAGGAAGACTAAAATATTTTAATTTGTATTGACTAAAAATGCTCTACAAAATTCACAAAAAAAAATTCGAAAGAAGTAAACAAATCCACAACTATAGCTGGGTATTTTAATAAAACTCTTAATAAATGATAGAAGAAACAGACATAAATCATTATAGATATAGAAGATTTGAACAATTAACCAACTCAATTTAATTGGCTTATAAAAGAGAATATTATACTCAACAATGACAGAAAACAGACTCTTCTCAAAAGACAAAAAATATTTACCAAATTAGGTCATATACTAGGTTATAAAGCAAATATCAATAAGATTGAAAATATATAGAATATGGTC